>CM040184.1:137500-737500 GCA_022606455.1 Callitettix versicolor
TGGACGTTCGTTAATAACAGGCTAATCGTTATAAAATTTTTGGTCCCAGAACGTGAAGCATAATATCATTGTAGTATATTTGGCTTTTCGTACAAATACAGATCACGTATCTTCCATCATATTTATTTAAAAAATTGTATTTACAATTTATGTAAAGCCATTCGGTCTTTTCAAATTACTTCTGTTAAGTGCAATAATAACTAGTAACCTAAAACCTTATTCAACAAACTTTAAAATAAGTCCTTCTTGAGCCCCGATGAAGATATATTTAGGAAAATCGAACGAATGACGATGTTCAGAAATAACGAAAAATAATTAATAATGGCATCGTACCTACATGTCCTGGTATCCCATAGAGCAATGGTGTTGTCGAAAGAGCCCGTGATGATCTGCGTTCCCGTGCCGTTGTACTGGAGGCTGACCACTTCCCCGCTGTGCCCCCGCAGCACGCTCACGTCCTGGCCTGAAACAAAGATACGTTTTTACATTTAGCCTAAATGTGTCTTCAACTGCGCTAAGTTAGATTAAACTCATTGTACAAAGCTTTAACAAAAATAAAAGGGTCAACAATAAATTTAAACAAGACAGGGAACATTCTAGACAAAGCGACTCCTTTTGATTTGAATATTTACCACTGTTCAAAATATATAATTTTGTTAAAATGAAAAATAAAAGTAATCAGTTTTAAAAATTTCACATATTTATTTCACCAACCGTACTACTTATTCACATTTTAGGAAAAGTAAAATGGTTTAAAATATTTCACAAATTCCTTCCCTTTAAGTTAATTAAAATGGATTCCAACCGGTCCGGGAGGTAAAATAAACTGAAAACTTTCGTTAATTGAATATATACGAGGTGTATTCAGAAAGTAACGAGAATTTTAATTTTTTGAACAAAATATTTATTTCTTCTTCTACATTGATGTTGTCGCCTTCAAAATAGTCCCCATTGGAGATTATGCACTTGTGCCAGCGCTTCTTCCAATCCTCGAAACACTTCTCAAACTCGATCTTTGAGATAGCTTTTAGTTCTTTCAGCGATGCGCTTTTAATGTCATCTACGGCTGTAAAACGACGGCACTTTAAGATTCTCTTTATTTTTGAAAATAGGAAAAAGTCACACGGAGCCATATCTGGCGAATATGGAGGCTGGGGCATCGTTACAGTACTGTTTTTGGACAAAAATTCACGAACAAGCGATGAAGTATGTGAGCTGGTGCATTATCGTGGTGCAAAAGCCATGAATTCTTTTTCCACAGATCCGAGCGTTTTTTTCGGATTGCTTAACGGAAATGGCATTGAACTTGTAGGTAGTACTCCTTATTGACCGTTTCACCTGGTGATGTAATTCATGATGCACTATGCCATTAATATCGAAGAACACAGTGAGCATAACCTTCACGTTCGACCGCACTTGCCGAGCCTTTTTCGGTCTTGGCGAGCCAAAATGCCTCCACTGGGAGGATTAAGCCTTAGTTTCGACGTCATATCCGTAAACCCATGTTTCGTCACATGTTATAATACGTTTCAGTAATTCTGCATCGTCGTTGACTTCATTTAGTGACTCCTGAGCAACTTCCATTCGCCGCTGTTTTTGTTCAAAATTCAACAATTTTGGAACGAATTTTGCTGCCACGCGTTTCATACACAAAACATTGGAAACAATGTCATGACATGATCCAATCGATATGCCAACATCATCAGCGACCTCTCTAATTGTGATTCGACGATTGTTCATTACCATTTCTTTCACTTTTTCCATGTTTTCATCGATTGTTGATGTGCTGGGGTGTCCAGGGCGTTCGTCATCTTCAACGTCTTCACGGCCTTCTTCGAAACGCTTATACCATTCGTAAACTCTTGCTTTACTCATAGCAGACTCACCACAGGCCTTTGGTAACATTTCACACACTTTGTTCACTTTATTCCATTTTTTACGCAAAATTTGATACAAATTCTTTGATCCATTTCTTTTAACAAACGAAAATCGCCGAGCTCATAAAAACAAGTCTAACCTTAGTAGATGTCACAGACAAAGTCAACAATGAAAACAGCTGAAAGTTTTATCATACTTCCAGGGCATGTATACCAACATAATAAAAAAAACGTTTGACAATCGGACACACCTCGTGTGTGTGTGTGTGTGTGTATATATATATATATATATATATATATATATATATATATATATATATATATTAGTGTTGCAAGTGTGTGTGTTAGACTCGGGTATCGCGAGGGAAGTCTAAATCCTCTCAATAGATTCAATAATTCAAGTAAAATGAATACCAATTAAAATAACTACCAGGATATTTAAAAGAATTCTAATTACCTAATTAACTTGTATTTGAGGACCTCAAGCACTTAAAAATACATTGAACAAATTCGATAAATCTCTGGAAATTTGGTCATAAAAATAAATTCATAACAAGTCTGCAAAAAGAAGTAAAACATTTGTATAACTCTGTTTCAACTCGACCGTTCGGCATTTGGTTTGTGTGTTTGTTACGCAGTTTTGGTCAAACGCATTGGCCGATTGTTTTACAATTTGATACGAAGGTACGTTGTATAAAGCTGGACAGACATGTATAAGATTTTTTCCCATTCACTTCTGTTCCAAAATGGCGGTTTCTGACTTAACGTTGAGAGTGTAGCTATTGGTTATTTTCTGAAATACTGGCTGAACGGAAAGACTTATCATAATTTTGACCGCATCTTCAAGAAAGAGCATAAAATTTCCAATAATGTTATTTCAGTAAAATTTCCATAAATATTACGGTTACCTTTTAAATTGGCCAATAAGATTACGAGCGCTGTCGTCGAGCGTCCTGTGTATTAATTAAGGAGTAATTGACATACTGCAAAGTCTACTGTGTTTTGAACTACTAATTTTTTTTGTGTTTAACTTTTTTTTTGTGTTTAACGTCCCACTATTGTGGAAACTTGGGCTAATGCAGAAGATGGGATGATTTCTAGCGTATGAAAAAATGCTAAGCGCTGGCCGGGAATCGAACCCGGGTCCTCGGGATGAAAGCCCAGTACGCTATCAACTAGGCCACCGAGGCAGCTCTTTGGTGTTTAACGTCCGACTATTGTGCACACTTGGGCTAATGCAGACGATGGGGATGATTTATAGCGTATGAAAATGCCAAGCCCTGGCCGGGAATCGAAACCGGGTTCTCAGGGTAAAAACCCAGTACGCTATTCACTAGGCCACTGAGGCGGCTATTTGGTGTTTAACGTTCGACTATTGTGCACACTTGGGTTAATGCAGACGATGGGGATGATTTATAGCGTATGAAAATGCCAAGTCCTGGCCAGGAATCGAAACCGGGTTCTCAGAGTAAAAGCCCAGTACGCTATTCACTAGGCCACCGAGGCGGCTCTTTGGTGTTTAACGTTCGACTATTGTGCACACTTGGGTTAATGCAGACGATGGGGATGATTTATAGCGTATGAAAATGCCAAGCCCTGGCCGGGAATCGAAACCGGGTTCTCAGGGTAAAAGCCCAGTACGCTATTCACTAGGCCACCGAGGCGGCTCTTTGGTGTTTAACGTTCGACTATTGTGCACACTTGAGTTAATGCAGACGATGGGGATGATTTACAGCGTAAGAAAATGTCAAGCCCTGGCCGGGAATCGAAACCGGGTTCTCAGGGTAAAAGCCCAGTACGCTATTCACTAGGCCACCGAGGCGGCTCTTTGGTGTTTAACGTTCGACTATTGTGCACACTTGGGTTAATGCAGACGATGGGGATAATTTATAGCGTATGAAAATGCCAAGCCCTGGCCGGGAATCGAAACCGGGTTCTCAGGGTAAAAGCCCAGTACGCTATTCACTAGGCCACCGAGGCGGCTCTTTGGTGTTTAACGTTCGACTATTGTGCACACTTGGGTTAATGCAGACGATGGGGATGATTTACAGCGTAAGAAAATGCCAAGCCCTGGCCAGGAATCCAACCCGGGTCCTCGGGGTGAAAGCCTAGTACGCTATCAACTAGGCCACCGAGGCGGCTTTGAACTACTAGTAACATAAGTGTTACGTTTAGCACTAATAACTGACAGACGTATCAAATCATCAGAAAGTGTAATATCAAAGCTTTTTGTTGTGTGCAATTAAATTTAATAAATGTTACAAGTATCATTAGAAGTCAATCTTGCCCGTTTTCGTTATTTGAACATTGTACAACCACAGAGCAAAATTTTTTTAGGTTATAAAACGTTGCGAAAAGTGACATATTTGTAATTAAAATTTATTTTATAACAATTTATTATATGTTGTAATATATATACATATATATATATCCCAAGTTAGTGTAGCAAAATCTTTGAAACTAAATCCAAACCCTAAAAGAAGCCCCACCTCAGTCAGGGTTTATTTTTGTTTCAATTTAATCCCGAACTATAAATTTTATTTCAAACGTAATAATACGACTTGAATAAAATTAAGAATCTTTATATAATCAACATTTAACGTAATGATTTTGAGAAACCGCTTTTGGTCGATAAATCCATAATCGAAGTTTTAGAAAAATGGAAACACATAAAACTGTTAAAAACGATTTCGTGAGATCTTATTTGTGTTAATTTTTAGAGGTTTTGGCCTAAAAATGGTTGTGAAATTTTCAATTTTAATGTAAATTGTAGTTCCGAATAAACAGTTGCATCGAAAGTGGTATTCTTTTCGATCAAAATTCGTTTTTTTCGCGATTAAAATTATGCATTTCGTATTGTGAAACTCTCAAAAATAAATAAATACTCTTTACGGTACCCATGAACAAAGTGAACCTGTGCTTGCATTATAAAGCCTGGCTGTGGCGTCCATGGAGGCTGTGGCGATCAGCTGTTTGCAAGGGTCAAACTGTACACATACCACCTCGGCCGTATGACCCCAGAAGGTCTCCAAGCACTCGCCGCTTTCGGTCGACCAAAGCTTAGAGGTTTTGTCGAAAGATCCAGTCAGAACTTTGTCTCTGCACAAATAATTGCAACGAATTTGTTATTAAATTTTCAATTGCTTACAAGTTTTAAATAATTATGCAGGTTAGTCAATAACTGGGTCGTCCAACAACTGTTACATTGCCCTGTTCATTTGCCTTCGTAATGTGTCACTGTTGTATTTCCTGATTTTCACATTTTTTTTTCACAAACACGACAACAACAAAACAAAGCAAAAATGTGATAACAGTATGGTTTATTTTTACTTTTTTTTAAATGTAAAAATTTTTTTACCCGTAAATTTTTTTACATAAAAATTGATTTATTGACTCAAATGCAAATTGCTTAAATAAAATCAAAATTAGAGAACGATATGAATGAATCGAATTTGATTCATTTCAATTTTGCGGGTTTTCAGTAACTTCATTAAAGGAATTTTGACGAGATAGTCCTCAAAAGAATGACATGTATGACAAATTTGTTAAAAATCGTTATATCCAATTTTGATAAATTTCGATTTTTTTTTTGTATTTTAATACAGTTTTTTTCAAAAAAGCTTGAATTTTCTAAATATTTTCTAGATAAGGGGTGAAAATATATACAGTTTGAAACCAAGAAGCCAAATTTCACAAAAACCGGTCAGTTCATTAACGATGAAACGATGGACAAAACAAACAAACTGAATGTATTATCCGAATAAAACCACTATTTTAATGAGAAAATCGGAAACCGAATGTATCCGTTAAAATATCAAGGTCTGTATTTTCACGACCGCAATACTTATGATAAACTTTGAACAGTAAGCAAGTAGTAAACATTTTTCTTCATAAGCTAAGTTAAAATTTATTCTGTGTAAATATAAATTTCCTAGAGCCTATTAAACTACCACATTGTGTGTAAAAGATCTTCGATAAAAAACTGTTTCAAAGTATATTTGAGTGTAATAAGGCATCTTTTATCAAATATTTCTACGATGTTATTGTTTTATAAAGAGATTTTTATGTACTACGTTAATATAAAGAAGAAACTAATTAAAATTAGTAATTTGTCACTGATTTACATAAGTTTGATCTACTGTAAACAGCCTCAAACAGGGGTTAACTGATTCCACATTACAATATTACAATTCAACCCCACCTGTGGTTATTTAGAAATTGAATCTGTGTTGTGAAAGAAAAAATCAAGTAAAATTACTTTAACTTGATGCACGTTTCGGTAACATAATTATCATCTTCAGAGAGCTACCAAACAGGTGCAATACTAAGATATAGTTGAATATATAACATAACCTTTTCCCCCACAGTCCCAACCGAACTAAGTTTGTAACAGCTTGAGAGGTGGTGTTGATCTCTGTGTATCACAGATAAGCTACCTACATACAATCCTAAAGTACAATGTTCTAATATAACCAAGTATATCTGCAATAACTCACGAACTACTACAATATATAAAAACATAAGTTTTGTTTAAACAGAGAAAATAAAGCAGACTCTTCTTGAGTGGATTAACCAGTCAAGACGCTTAACCGCTGCTATATCAATAAAAGCTTATATTATAACATACACAGGCCAACGGATTTACCCATGAGGATTGTTGAAGGTCACTGCGTACACTACATTCTTGTGACCTTGTAAGATCTGTATCTCGTTGCCTGTGTTCACGTCCCACACTCTGCACGTCCTATCGTAGCTTCCTGTCAGACATCTGTAACACAAGCGACATCCTACAGCACTGTCAAGTAAATTTAGTCATCCAGCTAACTGTAAGCAATCAAAGAAAGAGACTGATGCAACAGAAATATCTACCAGACCAGGAAATAAGAAAATGGATTATTAATGGAAAGAAAACTGTGCATAACAGTTAAACGGAAGCCGTATATCATGTATGGACATATACAAGGTGTGGCTATTAAATAACGAGACTGACGCTGCGGCGGAACAAGTACGCATGCGCCAACCGCCCTTCACCGACAGCTGTTTAGTGTGAAGCTTTCTCTTCAGAATGCAGTTAGTCTCGTTTGTGTAACCAACACCGTTTAGTCATAACCTTCATTTCCGTTAATATTGTTATTTTGTTTTGCCGGGAAAATGGTTAGTGTAATAATAGAGCAACGAATTGTTGTTGAATTTCACTTCAAACTTGGAAAAACCGCTAATGAAACTTATAATTTACTGAAAGAAGTGTATGGCAGTGAATGTTTATCGCGGGCACGTGTTTTTGAATGGTTTAAGCGTTTTCAAGGTGGCCGATAAGACGTTGAAGATGATTCGCGGCCAGGTAGCCCTTCAACGTCAAAAACGGATGACAATGTCGAAAAAGTTGTTAATTTGATTCGGTCTGACTGTCGATTAAGTATTCGTGCAATTGGTGAAACTGTAGGCATTGATAAAGAATGTGTACGGCAAATTTTACGTGACAATTTGAACATGCGAAAAGTGTGTACCTTCACTGGGTTCCTGAAGGTCAAACAATTAATCAATATTACTATCTTGAGGTACTTCATGAGAGAGTAAGGAAAAAACGACCCGAAATGTGGAAGGACAAATCATGGGTTTTCCACCAACACAATGCGCCAGCTCATTCCACGTTATCTGTCAAGAGGTTCCTGGCCAAGTACAGCATCCCATTGTTAGAACATCCACCTCACTCACCAGACCTTGCACTATATTACTTCTATCTGTTCCCTAAGGTGAAATCTGCATTAAAAGGGACGAGATTTGAGTCCGTGGAAGCTGTAAAAGTGAAAGCAGCAAGAGTCCTGAAGGAGTTGCCAGAAGATGACTTCCAGCACTGTTTCCAACAATGGAAAATTCGCATGGAGCGTTTTTGGGATAGAGAAGGGGTGTATATTGAAGGTGATAATAAGTAATTATGTATAAAATGAAAATAAAATTTTTACAACGTCAGTCTCGTTATTCAATAGCCACACCTCGTATACCTGCAGATTCGCTCGTGTAGATTTCGTGATTTCATAAAAATAATTGTTAAACTTGTTGCATTCGAATTATAACATCAAAAAACATCACAAAATCTATATACTTAAGCGAGTTTTACGGGTACTTTCGTCTTATTAGATTTCCGAAAACGAAGAAATTAGATTTAACCAAATTTTATGTTGGCCGATTTTTAAATCCTTTCTAGTGAGGACGTACTATGTCACTGGAACGTCTATACAAAGCTCAGCTCTCTGAATATTACTGTTTTAGAAATATTATGATGGAAAGCTTACGAACACTGTTTTTGCCTGTTTGACTTATAGCACTTTAAGTTCCAGGGCGTATGCTAAAATGATTAAATCTGTAATAAAATATATTTATTCCACTGCATCAGGTCATTACTTTAATACACGCTTCTCACACAATCGTTACATTGACTTTTTGTTCATTATAGACTTTTAGTTTCCAAATTGTTGAATTTGTAAACAAGTGTGTTTCATTATTTGTGAAATATAATGTAGAGTCTCTACGTATACTAAGTTTCAATAAAATCTTACCAAAAGATGCTTTATATTAGTAAACCTAAATAACTTACTTTTCGCCAAATTTATCGAAAGCAACATTAGTGATTGGCAGTAGGTGCGTTTTGAGCGTCTTGTGCCTGAAGAAGCACTGATCGGAAGCGTTGAAGAGCTTCTGTTGTAACTTCTTCAGCGATTCCACCAACTGGAGTTGGACTGTGGGAGTCACCAGAGGCTCGGACTTGGCGACAGAGAACGCCAGTTCTTCCAAATCAGTGCTGAAAACATTAAACAAAAATTACCCACATTCAAACCTTTTTACTTCAGATAAATAAACTAATACCAATTTAAAAAAAACTAAGTAACGCAAATTGCCAGTTTTTAACAAACTAAGATTAAGTACATGCAATAAGGAAAATAAAAGTAATTAGGATTATGACCCATTCTTCCCGTCAGTGGTCTCTCTACTCACCTTGTAAAGGCTACCGCGGTTTCGAAACTCTACCGTTTCATCTTCAGGCCGTGATACATAATGTTAAATCCCTCTGTCGAGGTCGTCACGAAGTCAAACAAAACATTAAAAACATACGTCACTAACACTGAGCAAAATTACACGATTGTAATGTAACGAATGTAACATACGTATCGTTTGGCCAAACCAAATTTCATCGTACATATTTTAATCGTGTAATTGTGCTCAGTGTTTGTGACGTATGTTTTAATGTTTTGTTTGACTTTGTGACGACCTCGACAGAGGGATTTAACATTTTGTATCACGGCCTGAAGATGAAACGATAGAATTTCGAAACCGTACAGGTGAGTGGTTAGACCACTGACGGGAAGAATAGGTCATAATCCTAATTATTTAAATATGTGGTCCGGTGGCTATGTTGCAATAAGGGAAAATAAAAACTAACTAACTTTATATAAAACGTACAAAACTAGTCACGTTTTTGCCCTGTGTAAGAAAAAAAATTGTGTAAAAGCATAAATAACCAGAAATAGTTAATTTTTAAGCAACTTCAATACTAAATGTTTCTCTTTATAACGCCTAAATTTCGATTTTAAAATTTTTATTTTCTGACAGTCTCGACGTTCAGCTATATACGTTATTGGCGCGAATTATTTTGTCCTTTTAAACATACTACATTCCAGCAAACTACAAAGGGCAAAAAACATAACCTGCAACAAAACTATAACAGTTAAACTTACAAGACAGGCAATCGAACCTGCTACCACGAGCTCTAGACGCATTACTGCCTGTTGTCAAGCAACTAATCTCAGCCATATTTGTATCAGTTTTTACATAACATTGTATAGGACTCTAACTTTTCAAAATGGTTTAACAAGTTAACTTTCTTCATAAAGGATCTAAAGTCTTTCATCTACCATTTAATTGAAAAAAAACCCTAATTTTCAGTCTAACTATAGATTAAAATTTCAAATAATAAATGAACCAAAAAAATCATACGAATTTTATCATATTCAGCTCTTTCTGGAACAAAAATTTCTGTTCCAACCGAAAAAAGTAAGTTCGGTAAGTAAGCTTTTGACAACAGAAACCCCCCGTAGTGTTGGTGTAGAAAGGCTCGCGTGTTTCTGGTTTTAAAGCACCGGGCAGTCTGCTTCATCTTAAAACTTTCGGTTCGAGATTGGAGTTACTGCCGCAAGTGTTTCCCTTGTCCGTAACGTCAATCCCCCCCGTCCTCATTAGTATAACTAGCATAAAATATGGACGTCAAGAAATGAAATAGTACTTACAATTTATACCTACAGAGAAAAGAGAATGACTAACCTGTAAGACAAGTTGAATAAATCTATCTCCTTCGTTTTTATTTCGCCTCCTTGGATGTATTCTAACGCAATACCTATAATTACAAATTATATAAATTAGATTTCGTATTTCTCTGTCATAGTTTGATTATTGAAAACAGTTTAGAATCTTTGTTCTGCGTTAAACCCCGATCCTTGTGTGGACCAAAATTATGTGGCTTGAAGTGAAAACATTCCTTCTAGTTGTGCGGGCAGTTTACCAACTTGGGAGTGGTTAGAGGTTCATGAATTGGGCATGTATCAGGTTTTAGAGGACCTGTGGTTTTTTTAATAGCAAATGCAGTGATTTAAACGTTACTTTACCGGAGAACCATTAGAATGATTTAACAAACAATATTCAGTTTACAACCTAATCTTATAAGTTCTGTGAATACAACTTCAGTTGGTCTTGTACATGCTGAAGCAGGCTCTGCGCAACACACAGTTGATCTCTTACAACACACAGTTGGTCTCTTACAACACACAGTTGATCTCTTACAACACACAGTTGATCTCTTACAACACACAGTTGGTCTCTTACAACACACAGTTGATCTCTTACAACACACAGTTGGTCTCTTACAACACACAGTTGGTCTCTTACAACACACAGTTGGTCTCTTACAACACACAGTTGGTCTCTTACAACACACAGTTGGTCTCTTACAACACACAGTTGGTCTCTTACAACACACAGTTGGTCTCTTACAACACACAGTTGGTCTCTTACAACACACAGTTGATCTCTTACGACACACAGTTGGTCTCTTACAACACACAGTTGGTCTCTTACAACACACAGTTGGTCTCTTACAACACACAGTTGGTCTCTTACAACACACAGTTGGTCTCTTACAACACACAGTTGATCTCTTACAACACACAGTTGATCTCTTACGACACACAGTTGGTCTCTTACAACACACAGTTGGTCTCTTACAACACACAGTAATTTAACGGCACTTACGTACACAAGAGTTTGTTGTGTTTTAAAAAATTATATATAAACTAGCACTACCGTCGCGGCTTCGCCCACAAAACTTAAACTGTTTCAGTAATGTAATAATTTAGAAATATAAAAAAATATATTAATAAAAGCGTGATCATCTAAACTCGTGATTATTTTACAGTGAATATGAAAAAATATTATAACCTGAATATGTTGTTTTATTGTCTTCAAACGTGTTCCATTCGAATTTAAGGAAATCTGATCAAGAATATTTTTGTCCAATACAAACATTTATACCTATTCTATATTTTTGTCCTTTTAGGGGATGAATTCGGGAGAAAATACTGAATTGCGTGTATCATAATTTGTGTTTTAAAATGTTTTGTTTACTTTTAAGAAAATTTGATAAAAAATATTTTTCTCCAATGCAAACACTCTTTTTTCTCCCATGATAACTTTTTCCATTTTTATTCTTTTAGGGGATGATTTAAGAAAAATGTTGAAATATGTGTTTCATAGCATATTTCTAGAATATAAGATAAAAAAAATATTTTTTCAATACAAAATTGTGCCCATTTTTTATATTTTATACCGTCTTTCAATCTCTTTAGGGGATGCGTTTTGGGGAAAAGGTGAAAAATATATTTCATTACTCATACTTAAGAGTGACTATGTTACGTTTTAAGAAGGTCAGATGAAAAACATATTTTTCCAATAAAAATTGTTGTACCTCATGTTTACCTCTTTAGGGGTTACATACTTGAAAATCGTTTTTCAGTGCATCCCTTTTTCAGTGCATCTCGACAATGTTGTAAGAAGGTACCCTGAAAATTTGAAGTCTCTAGCTATAATAGTATTGGCTGTACGTTGATTATTAAATTTGGACTGGGTTAGTAGTTTAATGGTGTTAAAATCAAATTTTTACAAAATCCTTTATTAGTGCACCTTGACATTGTTGTAAGAATTTCTCGTACCTTGAAAATTTCAAGTCTCTAGCTATAATAGCTAGATACGTTGATTATTAAATTTGGACTGGGTAAGTAGTTTAATGGAGTTAAAATCAATTTTTTGCAAAATCCTTTCTTAGTACGCACTTACATATTAAAACGAAGGTATCCTCAAAATTTCAAGTCTCTAGGTTTTATAGTTTGGGCTGTACGTTGATCAGTCAGTCAGTCAGGACACTGCCTTTTATATATATACAGTAGAAACTCGGTTAACCGTCACTCTTTTAACCGTCACTCTCTGTTATCCGTCATCATCCAACATAGTCAATAAGTAATTTTGCGAAGCGCGATTATTGTTCGAAGCGACTGTCGGAGCGCCGTAATAGGAAGCGAGTGTACTCGCCAGGTTACTGATTAGTATTGATTAGTACGTTGTGTATCTCAGTAGTGTTTGTTGTGTCGAGTAACCGCTGCTTGTATATCGGTGTTTACTGTATTACCGTGACGTTGTTACTGAACTGTGGTGTTACTGTACTGTATTGTACCGTTGTTTCTGTGTTTTATTACAAAGATGGCTGAAAAGCGAAAACGTCTTGTGCTAGGCTTAGATCAAAAGCTTGAAATCTTTGAAATTTTGAGTGACGATGAGATTATTTCAAATGTCCTTGCCATTGAAGAAGAGGTTGATGCAGACGAAGTCGAAGATCCTACGATTGATGAAAAGCCGACTACAAGCCACTCCGAAGCAGAGACAATGCTATCAAAGTGCATAGACTGGTTTGAAAGACAAGAGGAAGCAAGTGCAACACAGATTTTACTTCTCCGCAAAATACGGAACATTGCTGCGCAAAAAGCCCGAGCCTCGAAGAAGCAGAAGAAGATGACCGATTATTTCAATGCATAAATATTTTATAACGTAAGCATAATGAGGTTAATGTACAGTACGGTTTAATGTAGCCTATTTAAAATATATAATCAATGCATTATTTACAGTACATAGTAACATGTTTTCATTATTGTTTTATCCAAAACCAGTGGGGATTTCTGTTATCCGTCTATTCTCTTAACCGTCACAGTCCCGGTCCCGGCGGTGACGGTTAATAGAGTTTCTACTGTATATATAAATAAATCGTACGATATGTGTGGTTTACAAGAAATATTTATTTCTTTATTTTATTTTACGATACAATAAATATCGGGTTCAATGTTCAGTTTGTTTGTGCCTCGGCTAGCTTTCACATACAGAATCACTTAAAGCTGTGTAGAATGGTTCTACACGTACAATCTAATCATATTATCTTATAAGTATAGAATTTACTTACAAAGAAAACCATTTGTTAGTTGTATTTTTACAGTAGGCTCTGCTGTGAATGTCAGCGAATGTTTGCAGAATGGTTATAACTTCAATATAGTTTTGAAACTTTGAAATATCCAGCGAAAACAATCACTGTTTCGTTCAGTTTTTCTTTTGTATACCCCGCAGGTATAGAGAGGATTTTGACGTCCCTCGCGGTACCCGAGTCTAACACACTTACACTTGCACTTACACTTACGACTGCACTACAACACTTTACTCTCGCATAGATTTAAGGAGGCGATAATAGTCTCAATGTGCTTTTCGCCTTAAAATTTTTAAAAAAATAGAATTTACTTATAAAGATCATGCTAACAATATTTAAGTTTACCTAATAACTAAAAGATGATGAGCTGGAACCGAGGTGATTTGTGGATTATTTGACAAAACAAAATTATGAATTTAAATTTAAGCTAGTTTAGGACATTTAGTTAAGGACCAACCGTCTTAAAATAGTTTGTAAATGTTTACTGATTATAAGAAAATGTTTTAAAGTTTTTGACTAATTACGTTCTCAAGTCTGTCGATTAAAGCTACTGGTAGGATTTTTAATCTGGTATTAAAAGTATCGCCACGTTTTGAAGCTTATAATTGTGTCATCAGATATTTTATTGTTTTCTGTAAAATGAATAAAGTTTAATCATAAATAAAATGGATGTTATGGTACAATTTCCAAGTTTGTTGTGTAATTTGTATGACCGACGCTTAATTATCTCTTTCTTCAAAACGTTAAAACTTTTCTCTTCCAATGTTTAGAAACGAATGAATAGAATTCACAATGGCTCCCTCATTGTTGAGTTTCTATAGTCTCCTTTTGTCCTTATTACTCTACAAACGTTTGGTTCTTCTTTAATTTTCGGCCTCCTCGGTGGCCTAGTTGATAGCGTACTAGGCTTTCACCCCGAGGACCCGGATTCGATTCCCGGCCAGGGCTTGGCATTTTCATACGCCATCCCATCGTCTGCATTAGCCCAAGTGTGCACAATAGTCAGACGTTAAACACAAAAAAAAATCCTTAATTTTCTTGTACAGATTGATCATTTATTGAGATAATTCTTTTATTTACGTTTTACATGGAAGTATCTCAAACTTCGGTTACAATCTTACCAAGCATTTGATATTTAATTTTAATATAGACTGTGAATGAAAATGGGCTGTTTGTTTTCTTTCACACAGACTGTGTGTTCAGAGTCCAGTGATATACGAGCGTTCCTGAAGGTCAAACAATTAATCAATTTTACTACCTTGAGGTACTTGGTAAACTACGTGAAAGAGTAAGGAAAAACGACCCGAAATGTGGAAGGACAAATTATGGGTTTTCCACCAAGACAATGCGCCAGCTCATTCCACGTTATCTGTCAAGAGGTTCCTGGCCAAGTACAGCATCCCAGTGTTAGAACATCCACCTTACTCATCAGACCTTGCACCATGTGACTTCTATCTGTTCCCTAAGGAGAAATCTGCATTAAAAGGGACGAGATTTGAGTCCGTGGAAGCTGTAAAAGTGAAAGCGGCAAGAGTCCTGAAGGAGTTGACAGAAGATTACTTCCAGCACTGTTTCCAACAATGAAAAATTCGCATGGAGCGTTGTAGGGATAGAGGTGTATATTGTGTATATTGAAGGTGATAATAAGTAATTATGTATAAAATGAAAATAAAATTTTTTACGTCAGTCTCGTTATTTAATAGCCACACCTCGTATGATATGCTACCCTGGGGTGATTAGATATGTTTAAGTAAAATTGAAATTTCGGTATAGTTATAGAATGTTAGACCAAAAACTGGTGAACTTTGCGTTATGTCCAAATTTGTGTTGTAGCTGTACTTTAGCAGTTATGTCTCACAGGAAGACGATTTGATTAAAGTGGATGTAATCCACCACGTGATAACTTCACGAGTGCTTTTGCCATCTTGCCGAATAACGGTGCCTTATAAGTGTTCCACTGACGGAGAGCAAATAAAAGACTGCTGTATTCTAATTATTTCGTTGACGTAGAGCACTTAAGATGAGCTGTGGATACGGTGCCATGCCGATACCCGAATGTTCGCAGTAGGGGACGCATGGACTGTCTGCAGAAGGTAAACTGCGAAACGTGGTGTTGGAGTAGAACCAACGTGGTGTTTCCAACTGTTTCACAGAGAGAACAACTGAAATAAAAAGTAGATATGACGTTATGCCATATCTTCGGTCTGAGACGCTGTGTCTGCAGATAATGTACCATAAAACCGTGGTGATCCTGAGTCACTCTGCAGAGCAAGTAACCGATCGTCCAGCCGGGTGGAAGAATGCTCAGGTCAGAAGGCGTTTCTAAAAGACGGTTGATTGGCCCAAGCCTAGAGCCTCCTTAATCGCATGAATGGGTGATTTATTTGTGTGATCATGGATTCTTAATTTCAATTATTGTTTGGACTTACTTAACGTGAGTACTGTAAACCTCAATTTTCGACCTTCCTTCTTGGCTACCAAAGAACACAAACGACTATGTTCCAAGCAGCCCATTTCAAAGTTACACAAGCGACAACACTTTATGGGAATCGTAATTGTAGAGAAAAACGACGGGAAGAAGAGGGTAAAGAACAAATGTAGGAAAGAGAAATTATCGTTAAAGGAAATTAAGATTGAGAGGTATTTAAAACGCTTGTTTAAAAGAAAATTAATAAATTTGGATTTAAATAAATTAGATTAATTACAATATTATTCCTATGTTATTTTATTATAGCCTATTTTTATGAAATTTAAGCGACAACAATTGTTAATAGTGTATCCTATTGTATTGTATTGCATTGCATTGTATTATTTGCCTCATGCAAAACAAAGTAGGCTAAGTAAACAAAAATACTGTTATCCACAAGCATCTAAATCAAACAGCTGGGTTTCTAACTTCCTAAATAATTTTTTGAATAATTCTAGCCATACTTATAGAAAATCTGCAAAAGAAGACCCCAAAATATTCGCGACATCGTAACAATTTGAAATTAATTTTCCATTGTTTTGTTCAAGACACATTAAGTGAGTGGATGGTAAAGGGCCTGAAACAGAACGAAGTTTTTTCCAAACAACAGATATAGGCGTTGTCCTAGATATTGTCCCTATATACTGGGTCCAAGAGTCTTTTCTACTCTGCCTGAATATCCTACGAGCTTTGGCTCGTAGAATTTTATACTGTTCAAGATTGTCATCCGTTGGGCTTTTGTTGAATCTCCTCAGAGCTCTTCTACGTTCACGAATTGCTACCTTACATTTCTCGTTCCACCAAGGAACAGGTGGACGTGGTGGATGTGTGGAGGTTTTAGGAATAGTTTCCTCTGCTACGCGTAAAATGTTTTTTGTGAAGTTATCCACTATGGTATTTATACAGCTATTATCATCAATGTCTGGTGACACAAATCTGTTTGCGAATTCATCCCAATTCGCTTTTTTTAGAATCCAACGCGGCAGGCGTTCATTCACTTGGGAGAAGTTGCAAAACGAAATATTAATGGGAGTATGATCGCTGCCATATAGTTCAGACAATACCGACCATTCAAACTTTGTTGCCAGACGAGGACTACAAAATGTCAAATCTACAACAGTCCACCCGCCAGAAGACGCTGATAAATGAGTAGGGGAACCGTCATTTAGAATGCACAAATCCAAATTAGACCTAATTGCTTCAATTCGTCTTCCCCTAGAGTTACACGATAACGAACCCCAGGAGGTATGATGACCATTAAAATCACCTGTAAGTAAAATTGGTGGTGGCAACTGAGATATTAAATCATACAATTCATTATTTGAAAAACCGGAACTCGGCGGAAAGTAAAGGCAGCAGATGGTAAGTTTGAATGGGACGGTAGTCTGTATCGCAACAACTTGTAAAGGTGTTATTACATTAACAGGGACGGATTCGATAGAGTTATGAGCTAGAATGGCTACGCCACCTTTCGCTCTTTCCTCCGTGATGAAATCTTTCCTGAAAATGGAATAACCCCTAAAACTAAACGAGTGAGATTCGTGTAGATGCGTCTCTTGAAGACACATTACTAAAGGTGACATATCTCTCACGAGAACTTTCAAATCTTCAATATGGCTTCGTAGCCCATTTATATTCCATTGTATCACGTTATGGTTGATTGAATTTGCAGGCATTGATATATGAATAAATGACTAATACATTGTAGGGTTTACCTTGGATTTGTCATTTATATCGTCGTTGGATTTGTCGGAGTCCAAGGACATCGAATCACTACTGTGATAGCTGATGTCTGACTCGGAAGAGTGTTTATAGTTTAAAGGAAGCACATTTGAAGGTGCTCCCTTAGAATTTTTAATTTTTTTACTTTTAATCTTGGTGGTGTTTTCCTCACCAACAACAGCTTTTTGGACAGTATTTGGTTTTTTCAGAAAGTATTTAAGATCAACAGAGACTTTTGTACTATTTCCTTTCCGACCTTGTGGCTTGGTACACAATCCCTGGTCGGAAGTAGGTGGATTTAATATCGGAGGTACAGATTTTGCTGTCTGGGGCACTAATTTTATAATTGGTTTTTCATTTCGGATGGGTTTCACTTCTTTAGTGGCGCAATCAGACGATTGAATACCAGACAGTTTTGATTTGTTGGCTATAGGAGTGGTACTCGTAGAAATTAAAGTTAATAGCTGAGCTACTTGTTCGGATAATGCTTTGACGGTTTTGGTCAGTTCTTCACAATTTGAGCATGTTTTCTTGCTACTAGAGGCGACCGAAGCAAACGATTTGCCCTCAACGATTCTGGAACTTTTGAACGCTTTCTTAGCTTCAGAAAATGACACTTTATCCCGTGCCATAATAGTTAAAATTGCTTTCTCGTCCTTAAACTTTTGACAGTTGAAGGAACGAGCCTGATGGTCCCCACCACAATTGGGACACTTTGGGTCTTCTGTGCAACTCTCACTACCATGGCCACTGCAACCACAATTCCCACACACCTCAGGCTTCCTGCACGTAGAACTGACGTGTCCAAAGCACTTGAAGCATCGCCTTGGGTTTGGCACGTAAGGACGAACAGAAAGCCGTTGGTATCCAGCAAAAATGTAGTCCGGAATACAAGGTTTGCCAAAAGTCAGAATTAGTGAAGAAGTAGGTACCTTATGGCCGTTCTCGTTTCGCATTATATGAAAAACATCAATAACCGACTCACTAGCTAGCTCAGACTTAATTTCTTCTATGTCTACGTGGAGCAGATCTTTGCAAGTAACCACACTTTTTGCAGAGTTCAAGGTTCTGTGGGGCTCCACAGAAACCTTGATTTTTTCGAAAAAGGAAGTCATTTTTAACAGCGACAGACTTTGCTTGTCGCTACTGGTCTGTACTAGCAGCGTCCCGTTTTTTAATTTCTTTATAGAAGGTACGGGACCTGCTCTACCCACAATTGCTTTGTTTATGAGGAAGGGCGATACCTTAGACAGGTCGGAACCTTCCTCCGAGTTTTTAAATATCAAGAATCTGGGGGATGGGAGCTGAGGTACAGGACCCATCTCCTTCTCCTCCAGATTGTCACAACTCCCACTAGTATCAACAGACCCACCCGACATAGTCGAACGAGGCCTCTTTAACGAAGTTTTGGCGTTTATTTTAGGTTTATTTTCCATAGTTTAGTTGCCGAGCGATTCCACGAATGTTGATATCTTGAAGAAATGGTACAGGGTGCACCCAAACGTCACCAGCAGCCCATGATACTCGAACTAAAGCGAGAATCCCCAATAAATTGGGGGGGACCTCCAAAATCTTGTCAATCACTACAGAATCATTAGGAATGGGTTCCGGTACAAAGTTACGGTTCCCCAAACCCAAGTACCACTGGCAGCCGCCCTCTATGTACTCACAGAATGCAACCATTTGTTTCGATAGACCCAGCTATAGGCTCCGACACCCATAACTCAACATTCATGCGCTTGCCAAGCGCCTATATTCTGCTCGGTTCCAGTACCCGTCCCATCAGAGGTCCTCGGCAGTGCTAGGCACACATCAGGTTCCACATACTTAGCCCCGCCAAAGGTAACTAAGCAGTATTGCCACTCCCAGACATAAAAGAACAAGTACAGCAAATCCCTAAATGTACGTATGTGTGTGTAAAGTGTTTAAATCGTAAGTGTAGTGCTGAAAATGTAAGTGTGTGTTACACTCGGGTGCCGCGAGGTTCGTCTAGGTCCTCTCATTAGGTGCAGCTAGTCTGCACCCCCCTGCGGGTGTGTATGTGTTTGTGTGAGGGAGTGTGTTTGTGGATGTTGCGTGTTGTGTGTATGTTGAGTAAATGAGTGAGAGTAGAATGAGCTAGAGGTATGGTGGGGTCACTAAGCCCATCAGCTGCTCACGTCAGCTGCCTCCGCCGGCCCGTTTTTATTTGTGGATAAAAATACTGTTATCCACAAGCACCTAAATCAAACATCTGGGTTTCTAATTTCCTAAATAATTTGGTCTGATTTTTTTATCGTCCAGAAACTGGAAAATTAAAAATTATGGGGAGTTTGGGAGATTGAAAGGATCGAGTTTTTTGAAATTACTTCTAAAAATTTTTACTTAAAATATAATCATAACTCATAACTCAAGGCTGAGTATTACGTTTGAAATTTAAAACATTATGCCTTGTAGTAACCAAAAAAGAAAACAAACCCTACAGCGATCAGGGTTTATTTGGGTACTATTTACCCTATTCCCGAACCGTCAATGTTTTATTTAAAAACGTAGAACACTTACGCGTATTTTAGTTGTAAACATTCCAATAATATAAACATATTAGTAAACTAAATCTTGTCAAAATTAATTAAACCTAAATTCTTAATAATATTGGTTTGACCCTGCTGGTTTGAAAAATATATAACATAATAGCCTACTCTTTAATATTCGTATATCTAATTTAATATTCTACTATGATTCTCAGAGCTGAATGTTTGTATCCCTAGGGCCCTTTGGACTAGAGAGCCGCCTATTAAGAATAAGAAATGCTATGAATAATGGATGTGGATAGGTTTCGAAAGAGTGGGCATAAACAATTCAAATCCTACAAACTAACCTGAAAACTTTTAAGGGTTTGATATCGATTTTCTCTTTTGGAAAATGTTAAAAAAAATAATTATTAAAATAATAATAATTGCTTCAAAATGTTTTGACATTATCTTATGCACAATAGAACGTATCAAAATTAAAAAGATATAAGAAATTTAATTTTCCATTTCAACGATCCCTTTGTACAAAACTATAAAACTCTTGTTACTTTTTTTACACCTTCATTTTTCTCTCTTATTTTAAAAACTAAAAAGGATATAATAAGAAATGTAACTAAAATAACAAAACTATAAATAAATAATTTAATCTTTGAAATAGTTTCAATATAAAACGAATTTTTACAAAGTTTTTTAATATTTTAGGAGATTTTTTTTATTTAAAAAAAATATCCTTTAACTAAATATAAAATCTATATTTATAAACAATAATTTACTAATATTACCTTCAATGGTTATAAGCATTAGACTAAACTTTAAAAATTAAGTTATTAATACAAGTTATAAATATTATTAAAGCAAACAATAGGCCTACTGTTTACAAAATATTTATTGTTTACATAATTAAAACAATTTATTTTACTACTATTACATACCTGGTGGAAAGTAGCGAAGAAGAAATCTTTTCAATTTCATTTTTCTTTCTGTTTACTTACACTGGCATTTTATCTAACCAAATATTGTTAAACAAATTTAATTATTGCAAATATAAAAAATCGCTTATTTTCTTAAACCATCTCTTAAAATGACGAGTGTTTTACTATGAAAATATTTAAACACAACAGGAAAACCTATATCTATAAAATCACAGCTGATGTTCGCGGTATTATTGAAAAAGCAGTTCGGTTGCCTTGACAACAGTAGCCTAAAGGAAAACATCTTGTAAGGATGTAGCCTGAAATGTTTCCATTTAGAATTATTAAGCTTCAGTCGACATTTAACTGCGAGCTTTATTGAACCACAGATACATTTCTAAAGAAATCAAAACTATTTTGTAAATTAATTTAAAAGCAAAATTTAAATAAATTATGAAAAACATTACACAAACTTTCAGTTATTTTTTTTTTAAATCGGACTAATTTCACAAAATTAGAAAAATTTAAATAATTTCACAAAATTCAGATTTTGTTCATAGGCCTGTTATGAACAATAATAACCCGTCAGTGTACCAAATTTGAAATTTTAAAAAATACTGTTCAGGAGTAAATTGATAAAACAAAACAAATCGGTCTGCGGTCAGGGTTTATTTTTCGTTGATTTTTTTTATTTATTTATGAATCATCTTATCTGACCAAAATTTGAGCAAATCTAGTCAATAATTCTAAAAACTAAGGGGACTTCACTTTTTTCTATAGCTCCGAAACCAAATTTTTGGGGATATAACAACCCTTACGATTGTTGTAGACTGTCTTTTGGCAGGAATTTATCAAAATTGTTAGGAAAAATGTAAGAAAATTCAATTTTCAACATTTTTTACTAAAAAAAAAGCCTTAAACCCATTTTTGGAAAGTTAAAAAACTGTCACGAGATAACCAAACGATACCAACATGACAAACTTCATTAAAATCAGTCAACTAGTTGTTTACTGACTGCCTACCACACAGTATTTATTTTCAAATTTGCTACAATGACTTCAGTTGAGTAGGTTGATATATATATGAGTTTGTTGATTTTAATATCAAAGTTTGATTAAAATCTGATTAACCGATTCTGAAAAATTATGCTGATTACTGAGTCTTTTCCTTCAACAGCTCCTCAACTGTATTTTGGTGCTATAGCATTTCCAACGTTTTGTTTGGGTACTTGTGCCTACTCTTGAGCAAATTTTACCTGACTGAGAAAAATCTGATTTTTAACACTTTTTTAGCAAAAATAGATTCTTTCACAAATAAAGAAAGGCGTGTGGAACTCGGGAAGTTATCTACACAAGCGAAGCTTTTTAATGATATCTTTGCTGAAAGATGTTAATGGAAAAAAATAAGTAGTGAATATAGGTTGTGAACTCTGAGCAATTATAAACAAAAGGTTAGCAAATTAGTAAATATAAACCAAAATGAAAGATAGACAAAAATGTTTTTTATTTGAAATTATATTAAAATTACGCCTAGTTAATATTCACATGCCACGTTGTTACAAAGTCTACAAGAATATAAGTTTTAACATAGTAAACTTTTGTGCTAAAAAAATATTTTTCTATCCAATTTTCCTATTAATATATAAATAAGATCCTGAAATACAAAAATATTGAAAGAATTATATTACATTCATAAATATTATAAAGTGATTAAACATCATGCTCCCAGACTTGTGGCTTAAGTAAAAATAAAAAAACCTTACCATAATCATATTTATGAAAATGCTTTTTTTATCGACTATCTGTAACATTTTATAAAGAAAAATAGTATAAAACGTTTTATTAAACTCAAAACATAAAAAACAAGATAGCCTATTTTTAAAGAAAAATATTACCGTACATTTTGCTTAAGTACTTATAGATTATATTTTTGTCCAAAAACATTAAATTGATTTTTTTTAAATCTTATTTTGAATAGTTCTCTCAAAAAAATCTTTTTTTTTAACATGCCTGACTAAAATTTGTATGGAGAAAATACTTTGAACTCTCATCAGATAAAAATTGTCACACAGATTTCTGCTCATAAATCTAAAGAAGGTGAGTTTGGAACTAGCTACTGATTTTAACTTTTTTTGACAGTGATATTTATTTGTACAAAATTATGTATAATAAGTAGAATAATAAATATTTCATTATAAGCAGCATACACAACATACTTGGCCTGTATACCACAAAAATTGTATAGAGAATTTCCATCTTGTATTAATTTATATTTCATATTTTGATACAATGATTATGTATGTGTGTGTGTGTGTGTGTATATATATATATATATATATATATATATATATATATATATATATATATATATATATATATAAGAATCACATTGTAAAATTGTGTACATCCATTCCACACAATTAATACCAAAACCATATCTGGCATCTTCAAGATTATTCTCGCTCCAAGTCTGAAAAACTGAACTTTTCGTTTCACAATATTATGTACATATAATAATAAATGTACACAATATAATAATATCTATGTATATAAGCTCAATAATAAAAATTAAAATCAATTCAATTATCCCACCTACGCAGCCCATATAATACAAAACTGTTAGAGCACTTAGTTAAATATATCTTGAACAAACTTCGTACAAGATTGTTCTTTAATGTAGGTAAATAAATAAGGTTAATAATAGGCCCTTTATTTAAATTATAATTAACACCTAATAATTGAATACATACCGGCTCACCTAGCATAAAATATTGATGTTAACAGTTAAACTTATCTTACATATACTTCGTACAAAATGGTCCTTTAATATTATATATTTAAATATGCCATTTATAATTACTTAAATTATTAATTAATGCCATTGGTATATGCCCATCTCAGCATTCAAAATTGTTTGAGCATTAACAATAGGAAACAGTGCCTGAGATATTGGTTAACGAGATTTACAAGCTATATTTCAAAGTTTTGCCTCATGCACTAAACAATTCATGAATTTGGTTTTCCCCCACTAATAAACTAAAATATTAGTGGGATGTCACAACATTTAAAAACACCATATACAAATACAACTTACTTTATAATCATACAAAAAAAAAAACAATTTGAAAATAAGTTGGACTATTAAGCTCAATGACTCTAAGCATTATAGTCATAAACTAGACATATTTTTTTTTGTTTTTGTTTTTTTTGCATTCGTTTGGTTTGACCTTCATCAAGAATTTCTAACATTTCTTGTCTCCCTTTTGAAAGAATAATTCAATTTACTTTTTACCAAAAGTTGTAACGTTTAAAGTCTGTGTTTCTAATACGTAGCCATAATTGGCATTTCTTTTCCATTTCCAAAGAAATGGTGTCTTCTTTATATCCCTCACGCATTAATGAAAGGAAACATTGAAAAGCATTTAACCTGGATCCTGACAACACAGTTTAAGATGTACGAGGGATATTTCAAGCTAGCAAATTGTCTTGTGTTAGCTATGTTCTGCAAGAACGTGTGTTGTCCCAAGATCTTGAACAAGCTGTCCTAAGAAAATCCTGTAAAATAATATTGTTTTTTTTAAGTAAAAAGATTCTTTGGTTTTGATCAATTTAACTGAGCATAACTCATATGAAAATAACCCAAACATTTTTTTTCCACCAGTCAACCCGCAATGTAACAAATTACACTTTCTCTAAATCCATTAAAGTAATACTGAAGGAGGTGTTTAAAATCAACACGAAACTTTTATTCTGAGAACTAGTATTGCAAATGTAGAGAAGCTGTAGATTGTCTTCGTGAGGTCAGTGAATAGGCTCATTTGAAAGTGATACTATATCTAAAGGTGATTCTTGAGCAGCAACATTAATACCACCATCATCTGGTTCCCAGTTTGCACCACCTGATAGCTGTAATATCCATATCGACACTGGCTACTGCAAATTTTGTTAAAACTTTTGCTGATGGATTGTTTTTTTCCACATCTTTGTTTCAAAACAACAAAAAGATTTTCAAGTGGGTCCTGATCCAACCTGTTGGTTTTCCTTTCCTACGTCATCAGACAAACTTAAGATTTGTTTAACCACTTGTATCAGAACATTAACAAGGTTACTGACCACTTCTCTATGTTACTTATAAAACATTGCAGACAGTTTTGAACTTTCGAGTTATTTATGGAGATTGGTTGCTTCATAGTGTTGCAATATTTACTGTTAAGGGAATCAGTCATATTTTCTAAAAATAAAGTTGTATCTATGCTTTTTTGGCTTTGCGGTAATTTCATGTAGTTGGCAGCCTTCATAACCCTTGCAACTGAATGGCTAAAAACTTGTGCCGTTAGTTTCACACTCATTTTTTGAATCTGTTGAGGGTTCAAAAGTCTTCATTAAGTTTGATGCAGCACAACAGCCAGTGCTCGACTGCTTGTCCAAGTTATAGAATTCCACAATATCTTGCCAACACACCCATCTCTCTCTTCAATAAATGTTTCTTTTTAACAAGGTGTTCCTTAACACATTTTAATGAGAGTAGTCAAATAAGCAGTATATCTTCACTGTCTTTTTATCTTCACTGTGATATCTTCACTGTGTAATAAAGCTTATCCTTTGTCTCTTCTAAAATTTTCATGGCAGCTGCATTTGGTAATCCAAAATCACTATTGCCTTCAGGTCTAATTTGGCATCAAGGACTTTTTCAATATACACATCAATTAGAAGAGATAATGAACTAACCAACAAGGCATTATTTCATGAACTAAAGGCAATGTGACACTTCCACTGGTTATTCAAATCTCGTAATATAAAAACAAGTGCTTGAGCTGTCAGTTTTTTCGATCATCCTAATGGTCCAAGATCTTCAAAACCTTCCACTAAATCCATTTTAGGGTTGTATACTAGAGACTTTCTAATGAACATTTTGTCACACAACAGAATGCATTGTTTTTTGATTGGTGTCATTAACTGCTCTAGTTTTGACTTGAAAACAGTTCAGTAGTGAATCCTGGAGCTAAGTTGTATATACTAACCCACTTTTTTTATTAAGGTAATAAGCAAAGAGGCTTAAAACCACGATATTTCAAAAACCTATAAACATTAGGTCTTTCATAATAAAAGGATAGAAAGATTTTTTTCTTCATCATTCCAGGCCATCTGTCTAGTGTGTCTTAGCTGATTTTTTACAAATACTAAAGTTCTCTCTGTTAAAAAGTTTAGAAAACAAAAGAAAATAGTTTTTAAGTTACTAGATCTGTCAATTTGTTTTCTTCTAAGAAATGATAATGCATTTCATTTAGTTGCTAGTAGTTCTTAAAAACTTCTTTCTTAGAACAGGGCTCTCATTGTGCATAGCTTCTGAAGTAAGCTGAACTGAGTCCGGATCACCTTCAACCAGTGGTTGGAAATCTAACTCAAACTCTTCCACTGTTTCTTCTGGACCATTGTAAGTATGGGCGTGTAGTTCTTAGGCAATGATTGTCTGTTTTTGTTTTTAATTTAAAAGGAGACTCTTTCTCATTTTCAACTGGTATGACATCAGGTTGGTTGATCAATAGCCTCTTCTTCAATTAGTAAATGCTGATGGTTTAAGTGAGTAAAACAAGCCATTTGGTTCCTCAACTAATCTGGTTGTATATATTAGCTCCATTATAATTGGATTGATTTGAGGTTCTCACACTAATATGCCAATATCAACGCTATGCTGCAGCAGGCAAAAACACTTCAATATTTTAATGTCAACGCTATGCTGCAGCAGGCAAACACTTCAATATTTTAATGTCAACCCAATGCTGCAGCAGGCAAACACACTTCAATATTTTAATGTCAACTCTATGCTGCAACAGGTAAACACACTTCAATATTTTAATGTCAACGCTATGCTGCAGCAGGCAAACACACTTCAATATTTTAATGTCAACTCTATGCTGCAACAAGTAAACACACTTCAATATTTTAATGTCAACGCTATGCTGCAGCAGGCAAACACACTTCAATCTTTTAATGTCAACGCTATGCTGCAGCACGCAAACACACTTCAATCTTTTAATGTCAATGCTATGCTGCAGCAGGCAAACACACTTCAATATTTTAATGTCAATTCTATGCTGCAGCAGGCAAACACACTTCAATATTTTAATGTCAACGCTATGCTGCAACAGGTAAACACACTTCAATATTTTACTGTCAACGCTATGCTGCAGCAGGCAAACACACTTCAATATTTTAATGTCAATTCTATGCTGCAGTGAGGAGACATGCTTTGCATTATTAGAAAATTAAGGAAAACATATTTTCCATGGGAGTCTCCGTTACTTTCCTGCTTATGGCGTTAGGATGTTCCTGCAGAAGGAACTATTGGAAACTAGACTGCAGCTTTTCTATCATATTCTCCAGTAAGGCCATTGCCACATATTCCTCTTGTGTACACTACAAAGTTGATTCTACTCCTTATATGAGTTACAGCTGATATATCACTAAGGGAGGATGACTGTGGTCTATTAAAAAGCCCTGGATGCAACACGTGTTGGGTTACCTTCTTTTTGTTAGTTGATATCGGTGATTTAGTTAACTCTGTAGTTGGCTTGTCCTGCTCTTTGCTTTTCTTTAGCATCCCAGGACCAGGACAGGATGACAATGACCTTGGAAAGAATTTTCCACTTCTTAGGAAAGAATTTTTCTCTTCACTTATTATACTGACTGCAATGGAAACCAAGTGTTAGACTCCTGAGGCATTGCAGTAACTGCTTTTTCAACCCCAATGATCGTCGGTACTGGGATCTGAACGCCCCTGTACAGTAATGATGTTTTTACTGTCCGTCATGGTTAGAAATAAAAACAGAAAAAAGAATTTGGTAAAGTGAGGAAGAATAACACATTGCCGTCAAAAATCTAATAGCATGAAGATAAAAAATTATTAACTTGTCTGAAAAATATTTTCCAGTAATCTTGGATGTTCTTTATACAAATTTTAAAATTTTCTGTAATACCAATTATTTTTTTATTTTTTTAGAGGGAAGTGGAAGAAGTAAAAAATGCAGACAAACTTCATATGAGAAAAAATCTCTTCAAACCAACTATGCTACATTCTGGAGTATGAATGAAATGTTTTCTTTCAATTAAAACTTAATTTTTACTTTTTCTCTACTCTAATGAAAAAGTACTGCATTACAGTCGTATATTATTTACCAAATACCTACTGCATTTATGCTTAAATCTTACTGATTAGATGTTTCAGAGAGACAGCAATCTATTAGTTTTGTAAGCTTGTTCTACACAAATCCATTATAACAAAAAACATTTTTTTAATTTAATAAGGTGCTAGATACAAACTAAATGTAGACAAAGTATACAATGCAGCTAAATTTTATTGAAATTTGCCATTTCATTTAATCTCCAGCTGATAAACATTATTTAAGTAAAACCTTTTTTTGGTTACAGAAGACCTGGTGACAGATGCATAGCTATTATATTAATATCTGAAGATTATTTTTTAATCACAATCACCATACTTTCTATCCTTCATATAACGAGACAATGAAGTATATAAACCACTAATTTTTCGCTGTTTTCGTAATGTTTCAAATTAATATTTAGGCACTAGAGCTTTCTTTCCTGTCTGGGTTACAGATTGCATATACAAATAAGAAGTTACTTTAAAACAGAATACAGTCCAAGTGATCTAAGGATAAATACGCAAGCTGTTGCTTTTTAACCAAATAAACGGAAAACACGTGGCATCCTGCCATCCTGTATCTGTCTGAAATTGCAAGAATCATCTCAAAAATCTTTTTCATTTTTTTTTTAAAGCAAGATGTTGATCTCTTTCTGTCTTCAATAATACTTTTTTCACAGAAGGTATGATACTTTTACCTCACAACCTTCATTCTGCCATAGTATTACAAACTGAATGTCCACATGCAGTATGCTGTTCACGGAAACACACTTTACAATTCTGTTGATAAATTTCTCTTATACAACTCCTTTAGTAGTATTTACTATATGCTCATAGCTTGAGAATTTAAATCAAGAACTTTTTCCTTAACTTCTAAACTATAACCACCCAATTACCCTCAATTTCTAGCTGAACTGATTGCACTTCTACATGTTCAGGTAATTTTGTATACTGTTTCAGGTTGTTGTTCTATATGCTGAGGTTTTGTTTATATGTTGTTAACAACCATTTCAAGATCTTCACTCTGAATAATCTCAAGTACGGGAAGACATTACAAAACCCACTTTTACTGTATAGATGCTAGACAAAATCACTACTAGATATTGTACGGCCATCTAGTACAGATGGGTGAGGGGAAGGGGTAAAGTAGTATGTTGTAACATGAAAGTCTTTCATAGTAAATCGGTAGGCATTCTATAAAATGCCTAATCAAATTGTTATACACATTTAATTTCATATTTATCAGCAGGATATATGTATGCATGCATAGACTATCTAGGCATTGTATACGATGTCTGAGTTCATACTCTGCCGGTAACACGTACAGTAACACTGCCGCAGTGCAATGATCTTGTAAGTCGTACTGTTAGAAAGAAAGGAGAGGGAGTGTTGATTTTACGTAGGAGTAACTGTAAAAGGGGAATACTGTTTATAGGTAAATGGAAATTTTAACACAATTTTTTCAAGCAGCTATTATAAGCACAAGATCTTTTTTCCTGACTGGGTTACATATTGCCTATATTTATGAAGGCTGTCTTATCCCTTCAAAGTCTCAAATCATATGGTTTTAAATTATTTGTTGTCTATATATTATACAAGTAGTAGTTTAATATTAGCAGAAAAAAGTTGATCACTACCAACTGCTACTGAAGCCCTATCAAAGAACTTCTGTTTTTTTTTTTTTTTTTTTTTGTATTTTCGCCTTCATTTTCATTAAAGTTTGAACTTAGTACTGTACAATGAATTAATGTTTAAGTATATTTTTCTATTGACCGTCTGTAGTCCGGACACTTGCTGTAATCTGACAGGTGTCTAGTCCTGTAGATGTCAGATTAGAGAGACTCTGAGTAATATGCTTCAATTCTACCCAAAAAAAATATTAAAACCATTTTATCCGCCAGTAATCCATTTTTCTTTTTTTTTAATGAGAAACACGTAACATCAATAACAAAAAAATCTGTAAATAGAAAATATAAATTCTTACAAAAAAAATTGTTTTGCATCTCAGAAAAATAAAAAGAATGTTGCGTTTTGAAGGTCTTTTAAAATTATGTTTGAACATAGATCTTGCACCAATGACTTGCTGCTTATTTCACCTTGTTGGTTCTTGATCGAAGAGATTTTTTGGTGTTTTGATCAACTTCTGTGAGTTCATCATCGTCCACTGAACGTTTAGCTGCAACAAAATTAATTAAAGTAATGAATCAACACACTACTGAACGTTTACTGTAACAAAATTAGTTAATGTAATGAAACAATCCAATAACTTTAACATATACCTAATAAAAATATAAGACTGCCTTTCATGTAGTTTTGATATAAAATCAATCTGAAATCAGTTTATGTATAATTTTTATTCCAAAATGAAAGCTTTTTAATTACGAAGGTAATAATCATAACACTTATCAGTTTTATTTATTAAATTGAAGTGAATTTCCGAACACTAATCATAGTTTCAATGATATTTGAAAATTTGAAATGCTTATTTATGCAAATTTTAATGTTAATTACAATAATGGAATCAAAATTTCAAAAAAATGTAGCTGATATATTTATTTAATTTTTTTTACTAGCTGCCATTTTAAAACTAATGATTTTTTTTAATATTTTTAGAGTACACCAAAAAGGATTACAATGTTAGAATAGATTTTGCTGAGTAACTAACCTAACCAACCTACTGCCAAAATCAATTTTGTCATTCGATTTTCAATTTATTGAAACCGTTTAAGAAAATTAAATTTCATCAGGTCAACAAGACACATCGGTGTCATGGTTATTTTTCACCATTTTTTTTATTGTTTATTTAACCAAACTGTTATTCTAATCTTGATAAATTCATCAGGGGACTTAGCAGTTATACAAAGTCATTCACGAAGGAATGCAGACTTCGATATCTGATTCTCTGCAATTAATACGTTTTTTAATGTTTTCGTTGCTTGAATAAAATCTGAGTTCTCTCCAAATTATTCATATAAACATGACATATTAAGTAAAACAAATGAAATACTGAACCAGATCCTTAACCCTTCAACAAGTGCTGTAACACTGGATCCGCAACACTGGATTTTCAGAATCCATAAAATCTAATTATGCAGTGTTTAAAGGAGTAGCCATTACCCAGTACTTAAAAGGAATAAGTTTTTTTTATGTTCCAAAATTAATGATTTATTTTTAATGTCATAAAAAGACTTAATTAGAGAAAAATAATAAACATAAAATATATCCAAGTCAGAAAAACTTACAGTAATATATTCTTCAAAGCAAGAATATTTGTGAAGCCTAATGTTATATTTACAATATACAAATAATGTACTGTTTTCTTTTTTCGTAGTTTTTGTGGACACAAAATATATTTTTTTTAATTTCCCCTTCTGTCCATCAAGTACTTGGAAGTGCCACACTATTGAACATCATGGATGGTGTTGCTTGGCACTGCTTTGTGACACAGTCCCAGCATCTTCTTTCAACAATACATAATGAATATCAAAGATCTGCCTAATGAATCATAACCTAAATCAAGACGTGCGTCTGTAAGATATTGAGAGTAAGACATCGCACGATGAACACTGTAATCTAACACCCACTCAACCTGTCTCATCATCAAACTAACACCTACTCAGACTCTTCTCAGATCTGTACAGTTTGCTAATTATATATTTCTACCACAAAAATATTTTCAAGAACGTTATCAATACTTTTTATTACTCCTAATCAGACTAGAAGTTGAGGTATCACAATTTTTTTAAATCTGTATATGAAATGTTCTGGATTGATAGTTGTCCTTTAAGGACTTAACATTAGTATGTTCCAGAATGGCAGTGCGCCTTTAGCAATGTACTGGCCTACCAGAAAACACGATAATTTATTCCTGGATTAAACAAATTTCATGGCTTTTGCTTCAACTTAAACCACAAACAAGAATTATAACTATTAGGTACCAACAAATATTTATTTATATACAAAAAACCTCATCATATGTTTTCAAAGTTACGGCGTGTTTCCAAGGAAGTAAAAATTAACTTAGTAAATAATTTGGTTTTTTTTAAACTAACACGGCTGGAAGTAGTAAAAGAAAATTCAATTTATATAGGTGACAATTTTTCAGGACAATAGTGCCATCAAGTTTATGTCTATACTTTAAGCCAATTAGGCTAATGAAGATAATGGATAAACGATAACAGGATAAGGATGAAGCAACAAGAGTAACTCCGGCTCGAACTAAGGACCTTGAGGTGTGCACTTCAGAGACGCAGCAGACCGACCAATGCTTTAGCACATCGACCAAGCCCCCATCAACTAAATACAGTGTTTCTCACTCCTTAATTACAGATGAAAGAGGTAACAAAGTTTATTTAGTTTTAAGCCCATAAATTGTACGTTATACAAATGGTACATAATTGAAAGAAAACAAGAAACAAAACAGAAGATAATAAGAAGTTAAAAAATTAAATAAAAGTTAAAAAATATTCTCACACTTCTCTCCTGAGTGTTCTGGAGTGTTTAAAAAAAATAAAACACTTTCTCGGATGAATTTCATCAGCAAAATAAGAACTAATGGTTTATATATCACCTAAAAATACTGGTTTTAGAGCTACTGACAAAGATCAAAACTGGAAAATGTAAAGAGGCAGAATATATATTGATGGTAAACAATGACTGATTACACATTCAGTGGCCTTTAGACCCTAATCGGTTCGAGGCACCTTATATATACTACAAATATAAAAAATAGACCCTTTAGACTCACCATTAGGTATACTGAAAAGGAATTTACTCTTCATCATCATGCGTGCATCTTTTACATAATCAATAAAATTTGGTTTGTAACTGCTCAGCAGCATTCCAATAACAAGAATTTGTGTTAAAAATTACGTGCATACGCATCCAATATATCATACATAATAACATTTTCTTTTAAAATAATACATGCCCTAATTTTTTTTTTAACCCATGGCAGGCGGCCCCTTGGAACCAGTGTTCCTAAAGCTTCTAAGATAGCAGAAAGTAACATGAGTCACTATGTGAGGACCAACCAAGCAGAAATCATGAAATGCTACTTCTCTCAGCAAAAATACAATAGCCACTAAGTGTTGCCTTGCCAGCAGAGGCAGCTGAAATGAGCAGCGGGTGGGTTTAGCAATCCCACCATACTCTCATTCATCTACTCAAGACACACATTCACTACTTTACATAACCTAACTGTAAAGTGACACGGCCTAATGGTGTATCAAATGGAGCCCTGAGATATCTGACAATAATATCCCAGTGTACCTTAGCCTTACCCATGTATGCGGGGCTCTGTGTAGGCGAACATAATTTCCCTAGCTACTCATGTTCCCATGAGTAAGAATGTAAATAGAATGAGCAGAAACTCACCGCACAACAAAAAACGGTCAAGAGTTAATAGCGAGAAAAGCAGAGCAAGAATATCCAAGTACTGTACATCAATTAGAAGTGGACTGAATAAACCCACCTTGAATCCTCTCTAAATCCTAGATTTTATTAAGTGACTAGGACTGGAGAAGACACCGTAACCGAGAACCTCGGTAATATTAGACCTGTACAGCACAATAGTAATTCTAGAAAGTCAATCATTTTTTATTGCTTTTTATCTAATCTAACTTCCAAGTTTAAAAAATGTTCATCAAGCAAACTAATGTAGCCGCTGCTTGATCTTCTTGTATCAATAGACTATAGTTACTGAACATAAATCAATTTTTCTATCTACAAATTTCTTTGGCATGTTAGAGGATTTCTTAGAAGTGTTAACATAAACTGGATGAGCACAAAGATAGGGTTAAATTGTTTAGCCTTTGCGGACGATTTGGCACTCTTTATCGAACAGCTGGGAAGACACAATACACCAAATTGAATCACTACGAGACATCGCAGGTAAAGTCAGCCTCCAAATATCCTTCAGGAAAACAAAGATAATGCCAATAAGAAAGACAGAACAAAAGTTCGTAAAAATCGGTAATGACCGGTTAAAGATTACCGATAAATTTAAGTACTTGGAAGAAACTATTACCAATGACCTCTGAGAAAAACCAGCAATACTTAACAGAGTAGCCTTCTATTTGACCCAGAATGCCTACAAAAAAAAAATCGCTTTCTATAAAATCTAATCTTAGGCATTATAATACGGTCATAAGGGCAAACGTAACTTATGCCTCGGAGACCCTATTTAATCTAAAGAGCCAAAATAGAACGGAGGAGCTCCAAAGAATGGAAAGGAGAGTACTCCGAACAATTATTAATAAGAAACATTTGGTGGGGGGACAGTACAGACTATTGCCGAATGCGGTCTTGTATCGGAACAACGAGCAGCTCACTAACATTTTTAGGAAAAGAAATTGGCCTTCTTGGGACACCTAACTCGATTACTGGAGAGTAGACTTACGAGGAGATTATTGGACTACCAACTGAAGTGTAAAGTTAAGAACAACTGGTTGAAGGAGGTGGAACAGGACTTGGAGGAACTAGGAATAACCAGGGAGCAATTGGCAGGAAGAAGAGAAAAAGCGATCTTACAACCCACTTACAGTTTAGGGAAAAACGTCCACGAAACGTAGTATATTCGGAAGAACTCAGACTTCAGAGATCAATAAGATTAAAAAAATACTGGGAATAACGCAGAAAAACCAAAAGACTTAATTAAATTGACTGTGTGTGCTCCAATGTGGGCTTAAAAAAAAAAAAAAAAAAACTGGATGAGCAGAGAGAACTATAATTTTACCTACTTTCTTAAGTCTTTCACCTTTCCTATGTCTCAGAATACTATATATGTTCTCCATATTTTTGTCTACACAGTAGGGGCCTACTGTCATTTGTACAGAAAAGTTCCACTAACATAAATGAACAGCTCATTTTTACAGATTAAACAACATATTTTTTTTATTAAACTTTAATGAAATTTTTAAATTATCGACTCAAAATACAGCACTTGGAGCTAACGAAAGTCTGACCCCTGTTAAGTTTCTCCCCCGTTAATCCAGCCCCAAATAATCTACTGTATTCACTAAGACCTCCATACCAAATTTTTCATCCTTGAACATAACTTTCTATTTTTAAACTCCATATTATTAAAGTGACATCAAAATAAAATGCAGAATTATCAAAGGAATACGACCATAATGCAAGTTTTTCATGGTCTAAACAGACAAACCAAAAATTGTAAAAAAGCATCTTTTTTATTTGTAACATAAATACTGTCTTTAATTTTGCTTACAATCCTCCTTCTTCTTCTTCGGAACTGTCTTCTTAACAGCGACTTTCTTCGGCTGGACAAGTGACGCCTGTTCCCTCATCTGTCTCAGCTGCTCTGTGATGAAGTGGAACATAAGATAGCCTTGCAAGCAGCAGACAGCTGCCAATGCTGCCAACCTGATAACCGGAATGTTAAAGTTGCCAGCAGAGAATTCAAAACGTTGGTTCTCACTAAGAGAAAGACCGTACCAGAAGGTCAGCACAGAGAGGATTATGGAAGCAAGGCGTGCCAAGACAAACACAACGTTTGACGCCATGTATCCAGCTGTAGGACAGTTAAACAAACAACTGAGAATAAATAGCAAGAATTCAAATTATTCTATAAAATAATACGGTTTTCTATATAAAAATGATAATTCACATATCTAGATTGTACTAATTTTATAATTAATGATGCAGTTTTCATTATGAATTCTTTACAAAATTTAAAGTTGGTTTTAAAATGTTCTTTTAATTTTAGCACGTTTATTAAAACACACACATTTTAGCATATCTATTATTTACACTTCAATAAAAAACTTGGGACATGTAGAAAATGAAAAAAAAAATCTTAGAAAGAATAAAGAGACGGATGTTGACGTTTACAGATGTTCTAAAGACAATGTACCATTACAGTACAAAAATATGTACAGGAAAAGGCTGTTATACAAAATTAACAGACAAAAACCAAATTCAATTCTGAAATGAGAAACTTTGAATATGATTGATGAAGAACAATTACTATTTGGAATAACTAAAAAGAGTTTTAAATTTAAGACTGTTATTTAGTTCCAAGTCCACAATCTTCTATTGACTGTATAATAATCCAGAAAATTAGAAACAAAAAAATTATAATTTGCTGAAATGGACAGTAAAAAATGAATAATAAAATACATGGAATGGATAAGTAGTTATTACCATTCAATCCAGGTTACTGTCGTCACTTTTACCGAAGCATAACCAAAATAAAACGTTAATATGTTAAATGGTAAAATTGTTAGTTAGTTTTTTAATCAAATTTAAACCTTTTTTAATACAAAAGTGAAAATGAATTGAACAAACAAAATCTTTTAACCAAAACGAATTAGAACTTTTAACAAATTTGTGATCAGCTAAGAAATAAAAGTAATACAGAATTCCACAAATAACTGAAGCTAAGTATCTACTGTAAAATGACTCCTCACCTCGGCTACCCTTCTCCTCTTTGTCGAAGAAGTCAATCAATCTAGCCACGTGAAAGAAAGTTTCGGAAATGTAATGGATAACCATTAAGCACAATGCCACTCGGTTGAAACTGAACAAACAAAATGTTTTTTCTATATAGCTATTACAAACAGTTAAATTAAGGCGTGATATTTTAAAATTAAATTTTTAATTATGCAAAGGTTGGAACCTTTTCTCATAAACTGACTGCTTTTATAAAGAATGTTTTAAGAATGTGATAACTACGTGGACATAAAAAATAACACAAGTACGAAGCATATATTTAAGACGTTAAACACCAAAAAAAAAAAAAACTACTTAAATTTGTCACTGGTTATTTTTACAAATCTTTTTGTTCAACTGGTGATCCTGATTGCAAGACATCTCTCTTATACCATCATTGCTAGTGTCCAGTATTGTTAGTTTATCGATAAAAAGAAGTCAAAATTGTACTGGGTTTCTCAGTTTACCTCTATGGTATTTTGCATTTTTGTAATATAAATGGATGTTCAATGATTCCATCTTCCTTTGCACAAACAACTACAAAGCCGAGACTGATACACTATGTTCACATGTACACTACCAAGCAGCACAAATACAAGCTAACCAGGCAACATAAAGTACAAAACTGTACCCAACAGAGTACAAGTAATTGTTGTGACCGCCTAAGACTACAGATCCAATTTAATTGTTACTTCATATTATTATACAATATAAAAACCTAAATGTACAAAGGGCTACACAAAAGTTCACAGAATTTTCCTATGAAAATAAAAAGTGCTTACCATAACCTCCTTCAAAATAGTCCCCTTGGGCATGGATAAAGCAATACCAACATGTTTTTCCATTATTCCATGCATCTCTGGAAGTCTGCAAGTGTAAGTATTTGAAAGCAGATCCTGCCACTCTGCATCGATCTCCTCGATCGATCACCAGATATTGATCACCAGATACAACACTGGACATAAAGTTGGAGGTCATCTTTTGCTGCAATGTTCGATTCTGTCCAGGAAACTATACAATGATCTTTTTGGTCGCTGCACAGCTGTCTCATGGAAACTTTGTAGCAATGCGTCTCTTGCTCAAATTGTCTTGACAAGATGTATAGCACGGACTGATACAACATTCCTACAATTGTACAAACATTATGGACTGTTCATCTACAATCTGCAACAATAGTCCCTCGCACTTTCGTAATGTTTTCTGATGTTGTGCTTGTCGATTGTCGTCCTGAACACTCATCGTTGCTGGCAGATTTTTGTTCATCCTTGAGCATTAGTACCACAAAAAAGTTTTGACTCGTAGCATTTTCACCAAATGCTTCCACAAGCATGGAGTGAGTTTCTGCAGCAGTTTTTTTTTAACTTGAAGCACAATTTGATACCAGTTCTTTGCCTTTATACACGTTTAAAAAATTACCACAACACTAAAACACAATGTTACACAAATGCACAAAACTCAAGAACGCAGTCTCTCACCATCACAGCTGTTAGCACACTAATTCATCACGAGTACTGTTTGCCCACTCTACCGGCAGCAGGTCATACCACAAACAGTTTGCACGCAGAATTCAAATTTCCTGAACTTTTGGGTAGCACTTCGTTATGTAATGAAATTTACTTTGTTAACAGTATTGAAGATTTTTTACACAGTTTATATAATATGGAATCATCATGTAGTAATAAAATCAGTGTACATTTTTATTACAGATCAAGCCTTCCATATATGAGTCAACATCTAATTAGACGTTCATTAATTAATTCTAAGAAGAACGGCAACCAGAAAAAAACACCAATTTAGTACTTTTAAAGTTACAGTGCAATCTGGCTAAAACTTAATTTGCATAATTTTTCAATTATTAGTGATCATAGTCCATAACTGTTGACAAAATGTTGTCCAAAGATCTTCCTGTGCCAACAGCTGTAGCTACAGACAGTAGTGAGAGAAAAACATGAAATAAACTGAATCTGTTTTGTGGATATAATATAATGAGCTTCTACCTATAAAAAAAACATCACCATCCTTTAAAACAACTGAAGAATCAAGTTTGCTAATTTAGTTTTTCACCATACTAAAAATCATCCTCCTGAAACGAATTTGCACCTTTTTTTGAAAATTTGAACAAACTAAGTTTGTTGGAGATCAAACTTTTACTACCATTATTAAACTACTGAACTTCTTTTTTGATAACTCCTTTTTTAAAAAAAAAAATTCTGACACTTTCAACTAGAGGTACTCTTTAATTTACATCTTTTTTTGGAAAACCTTTACAGAAAGGGTTGCACCAATTCGTCAGAATGTGCGATTCAGTGTTCATAATTAGTTAATTCCTTGTAGCTGAACTTCTGCAGAACACCTGTTATTTTACTGATGAGTAGCGATTGAAATTTCTTTGTTTATAAGCTGCAATGTTAGAAATTATTCAATAAAATATTTTTTACTTATGTCACAGTTATTAAAGTTTTGTTTCCACAAACATTTTCCCAAATTGTTTTAACACTTGGGTGCCTGAGGTGCCTTCATCAGTTTGGTGCTAAAAGCAGCGATCCCTTCATCAAACTGTTTAACTGATAGGCAGATAGTAGGAATGACAAGTCATTGCTATCACTCTTTTCCTAAATACAGAAGGTGTAGATTAAACAAAAATTCACACAACTGTCGCTCTCTCTCTATAATTCCTTCTATTTTACAGCAAAACAAAACCAAATCCTTTTGGACATTTAACGTTAGCTCACTTCATTCTTAAAATGAACATATTTGATTGAAAGACTATAAACTGTTAAAAATTATAGGTTATATATGAAAGCTTTTAGTGTAAGATAACTACAATAAAATAATTTGCACAAGACATATATATTTTATTGTAATTCAAACATTACAAACAAGAGATGCTGTTTACTGCATATCAAAATGTGTACTTCATAGGCACTTGCGATATTGAAGCTACCGAGACTGGACCAAACTCTTTGGAATCAAATATTGTATAAATAAGCCAAACTTATAACTATAGTTATAATTATTGATTTAGCAGCACTTACTTTAAAATATAAGCAGCAGCAATATAGATAAGCGATACTGTTGAGTAACGTATCCTTTCAGGCATCTCTTCCCGTTTGGTGCGTTGAAAGTAGAGCTCCGGATAACAGTGCAACCAATACGCTATCTGGATGATGAAGAAGAATTTGAACATGAACACCATCTCAGTATGAGGGTAATTTTCCCATAGGGAAGAAATATTCAGCAGAATGTTTTCCCTAAAACATTCAAAATTAAATTTAAAGGAATTTAAAATGATCCTTTACTATCACAGTCAAATATTTTGAAATTATATGAGGCCTATTCAGAATGTAACTTACATTTTGTTTTTTTTTTTGTGTGTTTAACATCTGACTATTGTGCACACTTGGGCTAATGCAGACAATGGGATGATTTATAGCGTATGAAAATGCCAAGCCCTCGCCGGGTTCATGTGACAAAGAACGGGCTATTACCACTATCTTAATGTCTGAGTATTCCCTCGCTCAGTGTACATCCAGGTATGGTAGCGCAAGGTTTAGGTTGCTTCCACATAGTGAACTGTGAATTTTTAAAATATGTGCTGCAATAGAAAATCCCGCCAGTTGTGAAGCGCAATCAATGATCAGATTTTCATTAGCAGAAAACAACAAGCCAGTTGAAATTCATCGGAAACTTTGTAAAGTGTACAGAAACATGTAATGAGTGAAGGCAGAATGATATAGTTGTGCATTATATATTTAAAAACTATTGTATTAATATTCACGATGAAGAGCAAAGCCACTGACCAACAATTGTGACTGATGAACTGGTGTTGAAAGTGAATGAGAAAATTCTTGAAAGAACTGTACAATTTTGGAGCTCTAGTTTGAGTTCCCTCAAATTTTACAATTTTGTTTGCTGTGTAAAACTGTAAATGGTAAGTAGGCTACCATAAATTTTGTGCGAGATGGGTACCAAAATTCTTGTTGGAAGACCACAAAAAATACAAAATAGCGAGCTAAGAAGTAATTCTGATGGTACATATTTATCATCTGTTCATTTACCTTACATGTAAGTTATAACTTATCATATAAGTTATCGCTGAGTCTATTAAGTTAGTCAATGTAGTAACTTAAAAAAGATGAACAGGAATTCAACGATAAGGAAAATTGTGTTCCACGAGAATATAATACATAGGTAAATTAAAAGCCATTAGCTTGTCTACATATTTGGATAAAAAGTAGTCCAATACAGTAAAATTAAGTGTAAAATGTACATAAGAAATTTTCGGCACTACAACCAAATAGTTCAAAATTTATTATCGCTAGAATAACGGTTTTTGTGTTAGAAATAGGCCTTTGACCAGACTTATCAAACAATGATGCTTTAAGTTTAAGTACATCTGTGTTTGTTGTTACCACGTTAAATCAGTTATAATAATAATATGTTGTTATATTATAAGTAATAATAATGTTATAATTATTTTTATATTATTATAGTTTTACATATATCATTATCATTATTATTATACAATTGACTCTAGTTCAACCACCTCGGGACTGAAACCTAGGCCAAACGAAAGTTTGGAAAGATGAAGCGAATAAATGGCAAAAAATAAATTTGCCGCACACAGTAGGGCTATATAAAAGAAATAGTTGTAAGATTGTGTAAAGAATTCTTAAGTTTTTTACTGTATACAAAACAAACTAGACAACTTACCAAAAACATAGAATTTTTCAATTGATTCACCTTTATCTATATTTCTAAAGTTTGTAATCTTCACTCCACAGTCTATTTAGCATTCATTTTACGAAACATAACAAAGCGAAGTGGGTAGAAAACTATAAGAAAAATCAAAATACGCACATATGCAAAATAATAATTATGTACAGTGCCGAACTGCTAATACGTGATGACTGTGATGTTCCTGTGTTAGAGAACTGTGTGTGGCACAGCTCAGTATTAGGTAAACAAGTGATGTGTCTCCAGCGACACACTGTGACTCATGCTCAGGTAGCCGATGAATCCATCTAGAGGCCGAATCAACTGAGGCCAAACTAGAGAGAGGCTACTGTTAACTGTAATACTCATTAAACAAAACCAAAGGCGATGCTTAGCCAAGTGTACATAAATTAGCTACTACTACTCATTTCAACAAGAAGGCCTGGAGTTGAGTATCAGGAAATCTTCACCTCTTCCACCAAAAATAAACCTTTTTGAAATCTCAAATATTTCTTTTGCATATCGAAATAAACCTAATCTTCAAAACTTTAAACATAAAGCTAGGAATACAACACATATTTCAGCCCGGAAAAGACCATACTTACTTTAGTATGACATCGCCTCCCCACAACACAGACATTACATAGAATACCAACAGCTGTCCTGACTCATTGAACTTGCTGTGTTTCACTTTTGAAAGGTGAAGTTTGCGACTGATTTTCTAAAACAAAAGTACTTTATTTTCCAATATATATCTGTAACGTTTGTCATGTTTATTTATACAAAATTTCATAAAACCTATTACAAACAGACTTTACCTATGGTATTAATTTCATAAACTGCCTAATAAATCTGTCCGGAATGTTTCACCATTTAAAAATTATTACGGTATTCCAGAAATTCTCAAACTGTGACCTGCAGCGTCTTGGTGACCTCCACAATCATCCAAAAAAGCAAGAGAGCCGCAAGCTCATCAATTTTTTTGTTGAAACAAGCTTATATAGTTTATTAAATTAATTGCAAGTTGTTTTAAAAGTTGTAAATAGTTACAATTTCCAAAATTGTACTTTCAGACATGTCAAGGAGAGTAATTAAAACATGTCTACCATTAAAAAAAGAGTTAAAATACACGACTGACTTGTAGTATTTGATACAAACACACCATATGCATTTCTTTAGAGAAATTGGTGGTTTTAAGTGTAATAGCATATATTTACGTATTACGAATTGTACTACTCAAGTGGATTACTAAAAAAAAATATTTGAATGCTTATCAAGGAACACATATGTGTTCCACCCCGTCAAGCCACCCTCTATATATATATATATATATATATACATATACATTACACACACACACAGATGGTGATGAATACTGGGTTTAGGGTACAAATAACTTAAAAATAAAAACTCCTCTACAGTTAGCAGTACCTTAAAGAACAGAACAAATAAGAAAAAATATTTTTGAAAATCGTCAAAACAAAGAAAAAATATTGGAAAATAGCACTTTTAACAATTTTCCATTTTTTCTTTGTCTTCAACACTGACATGCCTAGATGTGTAATAGCTTAGAGATTTATTAACTCAGAGATTCGTTTGTCCTTCGAAGGTACCAAGTTAGAGATCAACCTGTGTAATAAGATAGAAGTTCCATACTGTGTATTAACTTAGAGACTACAGTGCCGTCAAGTGTGTTGCACCGTGTGTATATGTTGCCGACGCCACTGCTTGCAGGCGCTTCAGTATCTTTTATCTAACAAGTAGAACTCGCTTATGAGTTATAAAATGAACTCATTTTATTGTTCATGATTGCAATGTGTGCTTCTTGCATAAAAATTTAAAAAATATATATTAAAAACTAATAAATTGCAAAAACTGTCAGAAAATTTTTTAAAATTATTGAAATAAAAACATCGACATGCCTATAGTCTAAACTACTGAATCAATTATCAATAACTGATTTTATTTTTCATAATTGCAGTGTTTACCTTTGGCACAAAAAAATTCTCAAAGTACATTTACAATTATAAAATTGTAATAAAGTGCCAAACAGGGCCTGGGAGTAATCTTCTACCTCAGTAGCATTAATTGCAGTCAATGGTGAAAATGAGCAGTGGTTGGGCCACCCCCAAACAATAAGGTCATAGACAAGTAAAGGTGGAAAGTTTGTCCAAAAAACCTACAAATGATAAGGATTGAATCATAAAATCCTTATCACGTCTTTCACTATTTAAAAAGTATATTACTTTTAAGTTCTCTACAATCCTAAAAATAATTCCTCTGGACACATTTTCTTTTCTTCAGCATTATTACATAACTTATAGTCACTTCCCGTAATATTTTGTACTAATTAAACTACAAAAATGCTGCCAATCTAAACAAAAATCACCAAGTGGTAGAACGTTCCTCGCCAAGCCTACAGTAAAAAGAAGTTATTAGACCACCTTTTAATTCCACCAAGAACCAGTCATCTGCCTACACAGTTTACTGAACAATACCAATCTTCCACTTGGTGATTGTGTGCTTTCCTCTTTCAAAATACCGTAAATAAAATATTGAGATGTATTTTGACCAAGCAATATCGTAGGTCAAAGTTTGTAAGTGAATTTATATATGCAGAATTTATTTTATATGAATGTGTAATGGATGGATCATTCTTCAGTGTCACATCCACGACTTTCAATTATATGGTTTTGTTTTCAGAGTGAATTATATAGTTTGATCCCAAATAAATGTGTAGTTCAGTGGTAACAATCTTATGATTTCACATCTGCACTAATACCTTTGCCAATACACTGAGCGTATGGAACAACAATGAAACACTGTTGTCATTACAGTCAGTAATATGGGGACAGCAACAAAGACCAAGTTTGAAGTAAATTATGTAAGTACTTGACTGGTTCTTTGCAAAATTTAAATTTAACAACTTTTTTAACTGTAAGCTTGGTGTGGTGGGAACATTTCCCCACTTGGTAGGTTTTGTTTAGGTTTGTTAGACATAACATAGAATACAATTATTACATTAGGGCTTTTGTGTGATTTTATTAACTGATATAATACAGTCAACTAAAACACATAAATCCACTAATATAATGAAATAAGTCATGGAGTAAATATAAAGTTAAAAAGTTAATAGAATGAATACAAGTTAATTTCCAAATTTGTAACAAAACTAAAACAATAATTAAAAGTAGAAAATAGTGAAGTAAGATCAACAAAATTAATAAAACGCAAATTGTGAGCAATTTTTAAAGAAAAATTGTTAGTTGTTGAAGTTGAAGCTATGGGATGTAGTCTTAATAACAATTTATATCAGAACATATCAATTAATGATACTAATTAGGCTTAAATTAACCCAATTTAAGTTGTATTTTTAGCAATTTAATGGTAAATGCAATTAAAATGATGAATATGATAAACCAAATAAAATATTCATAATTACATACACTATTACAAGTTAAATAAATTGTTACTAACGCTATATTTCTTTTTATAAATTTTAAAATGTATTTACTTTATTTTTATTTTTTTTTAATTGAAGCCCACATTGGAACATACACAGTCAATTTAATTAAGTCTTTTGGTTTTTCTGCGTTTTTCCCAATATTTTTTTAATCTTATTGATCTCTGAAGTCCGAGTTCTTCCGAATATACTACGTTTCGTAGACGTTTTTCCCTAAACTGTAATTGGGTTTCCTGACTTTTTAAGATTACTTTTTCCTTTCTCCCTGCCAACTGCTCCTTGGTTATTCCTAGTTCCTCCAAGTCCTGTTATTTACTTTATTATAGTATTTGTATTTATAAAAATTGAAATTTCACTTAAATTTTAATTTCTATCTATGGTTGCTGACAGTTCGACAGTTTAAACTACTGATGCCGATACTTAGTTATTGAAGCTAATTTACTTTTAAAACACAGAATACTTAATATAGCTGGTCTTCCCACGCTATTAGACAAATCAACAAAAACTGAATACTAACAAGGTCTGAAGTAATTCAACGCTTAAAAATTTACATCTATGAAGGCTTCAGCGTTCTTTTTAAAATAACACCAAACATCTGACTTGGGGAGAGGCATTTTTGAAATAACATAACTAGAAAAAAAATAACAAATGATAATGATTACATACTGCGATATAATGAACAATAATACTGTGGATCATGCTCAATCTGAAGAGTGAGAATCCTTTATAATATAACCAAAGAAATGTGGAGACAGAAATAGTGGCTTATATTCAGTAACCACAGTTTACCACTAGAAGGAGATAAGGGAAAGCACTGAAAAAGTTGGCAATATTTATTAGTCTGCTGCTATAATTTTGTTTTGTTTTTTTACTTGAAGGCTAGGTTATGTTACAAAGAAATTAACAAAAAATATTTCTGGAAGGATAATGGAAGAAAGGATAAAGAAAGAAAAAAGAAGATAATGTTATATTAATAAAATGTAGTTGAAAGAGCTATCCATGGTCTTAAACAATCGCTAGTACTATTAATCTATCAATATATCTGCAACCCTATTTATACCATAGTTCAAATTAAATATAGTAAAACTGGTTGGGTTCAGTTAATGTACTTGAGATCAGTTTATGTTGAAAGATATCAAAGTTACATACTCTTATGAACTTTGCAAGAGAACAAGTTCACGGAGAAATTTAAGTTATATAAAAGTTCTTTAATGAATAAATGCACTAATAATATAATTATTAACATATTTTTTACTAATTTATAATAATAATTTAACTAATTTACTCATAAATAAATCCAGTATAGCAGAAAGAAAAAGAATTTTTACTTTATACTTTCTGTGCCTACCTTCTATTTCATATTATATATATATATATATATATATATATATATATATATATATATATATATATATGAATATATAAAAAACTCTTCCATTTCGTGTATAATAATTACACTTGATCAGAAGAAAAGATAAAAGGGAAAATCTATTACTTATACATACAAGTGAGTTAAAAATGTATAACTCACTCTTACACTATTTTCTCTATTCTTCCGATGAAGTTTAAGTATTAAACACAAACAAAATATAAAGTATATACATACAAGGTATATACATAAAATATATATATATATATATATATACATACAAGGTGTCAAATCAACAACGTCGTGGATAGCACAAGTCAGAATATACCTACATGACGCAGAAATAGACTCAACAGATGTTGAAGACAGGCACGCATACAGGGGAAAGATGCTCGGTTGGAAGGTCCCAGAGAATGAAATCCCAAAGAGAGCAGGGGTAAAATGGACGGAGGAGCGGAAGAGATAATCCATGGGGACAGGATGAGGGAGGTGTGGAGGATTAGAAGGAACAAGACATGAGTCGGAGTGCGTTGCGTGATCCAACAGGGTCTATGTGCAAATAATAATATATATATATATATATATATATATATATATATATACAAAACAAAATTTCAGACTGAAGGAGGGTCCCATAATAAAAAAGTTTGGGAGCTGCTGATCTAGACTACAAAACGCTTGTTTTCAGCAGAAAAATGGTGGCAAACTGGTTTGGAGCTGCAACACTACATTTAAAAAAACTACTTTAAAATATTACACAAACTTACGTCAAGAATGTACTCCTGAATGATGGCATGCATTACAATGCAAATCAAGAAATAAAAGAAAACTGCACAGAAATCTTTGATGCCATATGTATAACGATTGATAATGTCTGGCGTTGAGTCAGTCTGCTGTTGATTGCTTACATTGTGATGTACAGCAATGAACATGTAAGCCAAGGGCGATGTAGCCTATAAAATTCAAAAAATTTATATAGTATAAATCATAAAATAATAACAAAATATGAAACTTCAATATAAAATGGATAAATAATTAAAGCCTTTATATAGCTGAAGATAATAATCTACAAAGGTCTATGAATATGAAAAAATGAACTACCTACCAATTCATACAATCCTTCATTCACACCCAAAGTCCGAATAATTTAAATGTATTTTTTTTAAATAGTTACATTCTTATATTACAGTATACAAGATCTTTATTAAACATAACTTTAATAAATACTGTTCATTAAGGATTTTAAATTTCAAATTAATAACAAATTCAAAAAAAAGCTTTCACTCTTAAATATTTAAAATTATACTTATTTTTAAATTTACACTAATTTTGTTAATGTAGTTTCAAAACTCAGGCAATTGTAAGGCCTGTTAATAAAAAATTTTAATTTTTGGTTTGAGATAAAGTGTTAATCTTACTGCAGTAATTAAAATTATTAAATAATGTTTTTCAATATGCAAAATTCAACCATTATCTAAAATACAGAATGGTGGTATTATTTAAATTCTTCTTTATTTGTTTCACCCAACTTTGGGGTACACTAAATCAATCACTTTTTAATGTTCTGTGCCTTCCTCGTAGCCCAGTATTGCTTCATTCGTATTATTTAAATTTATAATAGACTAATATTTTTTTTTATATTTCTTTTCGGAATTTTACTCAAATCAAATACAGTATCAAGAATAAACATTATTGAAAAACCTTCAGTCTATGGAGTATATGCTGAAGGTTGTTCATGTGTATAAAATTAATAGATGATGGTAAAAAACTAAGAAAATATTATATGATATTTATTTCTTCAAGATAACCTTTAAAAAAGTAAACTATTCTCTCATTCTAGTTATTTGATACAATTTGTTCAATGTTCTTGCTATTCAATACAATTCTCTTGCTATTTTTTTTATATTCTCTCTCTCTCATTGTTCTTGCTATTCAATACTATTCTCTAATTGTTTTTTTTTTCAATTCAAAACTATTATCTCTTGTTCTTGCTATCTAAGACAATTAATTCGCTAGTTGTTTTTGCTATTCAAAACTATTATCTCTTGTTCTTGCTATCTAAGACAATTAATTCGCTAGTTGTTTTTTCTATTCTAAACTATTATCTCTCTTTGTTCTTAGTATTCAAAGACAGACTTAATCTTTAGTTGTTTTTACTATTCAAAACTATTACCTTTTGTTATTCTTGCTATCTGAGACTACTTTCTACTTCTTTTTGCTATTCAAAACTATTGTCTCTTGTTCTTGCTATCTAAGACAATTAATTCGCTAGTTGTTTTTGCTATTCAAAACTACTATCTCTCTTTGTTCTTAGTATTCAAAGACAGACTTAATCTTTAGTTGTTTTTACTATTCAAAACTATTACCTTTTGTTATTCTTGCTATCTGAGACTACTTTCTACTTCTTTTTGCTATTCAAAACTATTATCTCTTGTTGCTCTTGCTATTTGAGACTATTCTCTCATTATTCTCATTTGAGACTATTCTCTCTTTGTTTTTACTATTTGGCGTTATTCTTTCTCTTCTGTTTTAAAAATTGTTACTTAATGATAGAATATTTATGATTACTTTTTTTATTTGAACATTTGCTATTATTTGTGTGTATTATTGTTTTAAAAGTATGGATGTAAGTAAACATTTTGAAAATACAGATCAATTCTCATTCTCAAGTGCCTAACTTAAACCTAAACATACAACTAGAATATAAGCATATATACCAGGTTTATGTTAAAATAATTCAAAAATAAGAAAAAACACCCGGGGGCAAATTTCTGAGTGGTCAAACCAGAAATAAAACTAAAACTTACATGTGATCAGGAAACTACAGGTCACCAAAAAATGAAAACGTTACTGAAATTTGTATCAGAAAGAGTGTGTACAAGACAACAGATAATAAACGACTAATGTTTGTACATGCCAACACCAAGAGAACACCTGCCATTTCATCTCTCTCAATTTTATAGCCTGGGATCTAGTAATGACCCCTTCTTCTTTAATTGTTAAAACTTCAAATTTTTTAAATTTAAAATTGTTTATTTTCAAATTTGTTCATTTTTAATTAAAAATTGCAACAAAGACTTTAATTCTACATGGTTTGGCTGCAAGTTATTTTCCCGAAGAATTACTTTAGCCTCTTCAAAATTAAATTTATGATTTTTTTACCATAAGTCCGGCTATTTTTGATTTATCTACTAGGTCTAATCACATATTCTTTTTGAGTTCATTTATTTTATGTTTAAATGACTTTTTTCTTGTCTGTGTTTGCCTATCACACTCACACTGAATACTGCAAATATATAAAATATAAAGTTTAGTGTTCATTATGGCATTTAATAGTTTTGTTTTGACAAGATGCTGTCTAACAAAAATTATTTTATTAAAAGCAGTTTAGATTTTAAATTTTCTAGCACCATGCTTAATCTTTTCCAATAATCCTGATACGTAACATATTTTTATAAACACCAAGGTTTTTTACTTTCTTTAGACTCTTTCTTAGTATTTCCCCTAGCAAAATACATTTTGAAATTATGGACAGGGGCTATAAGATTTGTTCTAAGCTGCCACTGATAAACTACTACAACATGTTGAAACAATGACGTCAGAAATTATGTGTGCTTATTATATGCAATTCCATTATACAATTAATTCTGCCAAAAAACAATTTTAAGATAGGTTTATAAGTTTTTTTTAATAATTACTTGCAAGTCATCATGGTTTTGGGTGAAATAAATTTTAAGTACATAAAGCTCTGCATTAAATATATAGTGCATTACATAGACTATAGTACGTCCTGCTAGTTTTAATTTTATTGTGCTATTTTATATGAGACCTGAAACAAGATGTTATTTTGATTGATTAACAATACTGATGACTTAAGTTAGGAAAATGTTCTTTGATAATTTCAGAGTGTTAAAATTACTTGCACTAAAAAAGTTAAGAGCATATATTCTCAATCAATGGTGCTTGTATATTTGTTTAAAAAAAAATCAAAAAAATACCACCAGCCCCTAATCAATTACTATCGTTTTAGAAACCAATCGAAATAAGTTTATTACTCTTTTATGCCTATAATGCCCATAAAATAGTTTATCCTAGTAGATGATAACATAAATATTACTGAGTTCAAAAGAAAAATATAGTAAGCCTGAGACCTAGCAAGATCTTTACAGCATATGTTCAATAAAAAGTTAGGTTTTTGTGAATTTCAGTTTAACAATACTAGTTCAGGCTGAAATTATGTTATTATAGCGTTCATATTTCCTTCTTTTATTTTAAAATTAACATTCTTTAGACCTAGTTCTCAAGAATTAAATGCCATAAAGGACCAGGACTTATAGAAATAAACATTACTAGACTGACCAGTTTATAACAAGAATAACCTAAAATATAGGCAAATAAAAATGATAATTTATTCCAGTTTTAAAAAATATTATTTGAATAATACAATAATAACACCTGAATAATTATTAAATTAAGTAAACACTTACCTGGACCATAAGTCCACAAACGAATACCATAGCAACGCATGATACAATATCTGCATGGTTTTGAATAATAAATTCATGACTAAGAAACGGTGGGTTTTTTGTTGAAGATTTTCTACCTTTAAATCCCATCGTAATTTAAGATTCGTTTGTTTTTAAACTACACAAAAATAATGGCTTTAAATGCTTGCAGACTTAACACAAGCAAATGACACTTCGGAACACATCCGCAACTGGAATAAAACTGAGAGAAGTATATTGCCACCTGAACCTATATGATCACAATATTTTGGTGCGTTGGCAACAAACCTGCCAACGCTGCATTTACGGTACTTGCCTTGCACGACCCGCTAAACTGTTTTCTCCAAAACAAAACTTGTAAACAAGTTCATGGTCATCGCATTAAAAAATGTCTGCATTAACGCACCTTTTTTAAAAATGATATAAATAGCCACTCGATTGTCATGTAAATTGCATAATTTCAGTAAAACAAAGTAGCATATACAAGAAATATTGTATAAATTAATGAAATAACGCATACAATTTTGTTAATAGGCCATCGTAACAACAAAAAATTAGTTTTTAAATGAGAGACTATTTAAATTTAAAGTAGGATAATATTAATGGTTGATAATAACATAATTACATTCTTTGAAACACACTAATATAGTATATGCACATTGTTATACATTTGTTTTCACATTTTAAAACATACCTAGAGTAGAATACATAAATAAATTAACAACACAAATTATTGATTTCGAAACAAACAATACCTATTTTTGTAAAATTTCGATTACATTCACACTTACAAAATAATAATAATGTCTTATTAATGATAATAAATCATCCGTAATTGTTTCAACCTTTTTTAATAAATGACAAACAGATGTTATACAGTACAGCAGTGTAATTTGTTTGGCGAACGAAGGTGGCCACATTTTGACTGAATTATGCACTTAAATGCAGCAAAAGAGAATCACCTTTTGGTCCTGATCTTTTGTTTCGTTTGTGTTCTACCCCACAGATTTACTCTAAAATTAGTGTCTATAAGCATGGCGTTGATAGTTTTATCTTATACTGTATTGTGTTTGCAGTTTAGTTATCAGTGAGGCAAAACACTGACGTAATCAAGTCATGTATTTATTTGTATTATGTAATTCCAAAGACTAGAGCTAGGGATCGGCGTTTCTGCTATTTTTACAAAATATCAACGAACTGTTTGTTGAAAAAATAACAACTGTTTTTTAAAACAGTTGAAAAAAAACAGACTTAGAAAACTGAAACTCGAAGTTGTTTTAGCAGCTAAAACAAGCACAAACGTTCAGTTTTTTAAGACTACTTTTTCATTCCCATTACCACCATGTCCTTAACTGTTTTTGGGTGTAAAGCATTTAGAAAAAAATAATCCTTATAAGTGTATTAATAATTAAATTACATTCTCAAAACGCAATATATATATGTAGCCATTTTATATTTACAAATGCAATGAATTTCTAATAGAAGCATTCCTTTTTTTACTTAAAAATTAAATAGCCTTTGCATATTTACTGAAATGCAAACAATTTAGAATATTTTTAGTTGATTAAAAAATATTGATGATTGATAATAAATATAAAAAATACGTTTAAATAAAAGAAGGTTATGTATTTACAAAATGTGAGATGTTACTGTCATATTTTTATTTGGGAGAAAGTAGGTTTTCATTTTTCAACACTGAAAAAAGTAACCTTAATAATAAAATATAGTAATAAGAACATAGGCCAAATACGTTTAAATAAAATTGGCTCTATATAGTTACAAAATTATAGGTTATTAACATTAGGTTATTATAGGTTAATAACATTATTATAGGTTATTAACATTAGCATTAGCAAAAAAATAAGTTTTCCATTTTACAACACAGAAAAAATATAAAGTTTATTGTATTTAAACTAAAAAGTCCACACATCCAATAAATAATTAAAAACTATGCACTTAATTCTAAAAACAAAAAAAGTAAAAGAAAACTTTCAAAATTGTCCACTAAATATTTTTTAATTTCTAAACACAAAGTAAACTACGGAGAAAAACTAATATAAAACACAATTATGGCTGATTTTACAGTTTAAAAAATGTTTGAACAACAAATTTTACATTTAAAACTTTCAAACAACTCCCAACAAAATAGAGATAAACGTTGACAACGCCCAAACAGTTTATACTTCACTACAAGCAACAAGAAACTTTGAAATAAAGGGAAAAAGCATAAAGCAGGTTGAAGAAAGCAGCAGGAAAACAGTTAGCAGTAAACAGCAGAAAAAAGTTTTAGCCCTTGCGGCAACGTTCGAATAGAACGTAGGTGGTGGGGAAGTCCAAACTGTTGTTCCTTGTTTAACAAATCACAATCCAGTCCAATTCAAACTGCTTGTTTCCGTTTGGCAAAGCAGTTTGTTTTTCATGTATAGAAAAACAGTTTGTTTTAACAGTTTGGAGTTTTCTTACCCATCTCTAGTTCATACATAGATCACACTAGGTATTATTTATATTTTTCAGTATTCGTTGAAACATGAATACATTTCGTACAAAACACATCTAGCAAAATACCTTCATGTGTTTTATAAAACAGAATGATATAAATATTGATAACTGTGTTTAAAACAGGCTATTTAAAACTAAACATTGTGTATTCTAAATTTACCGCTATCTTCATCCTTTTGTTATCTCTGTTAAGTAAAGCGGGTTGTTAAGATACATTATTTATTATAGTTTAGTCCAAAAATTAAGACCCCCATATGACTAGCCTATATTACGTGAAAGAGATGTATGCAAATACGTTTTGATAGCTATTGTACAAGTGATGTCTTTCTACAACTTCTGTTTTTGTTTGTTTGTTTGTTTTTTTTTTTTTTTTTTTGATAGGGTGGAAAAATATTAGTAATAGTAAAGTGATTTATTTGATCGAAATTATTTGCTATAAATATGTTTGTCTGACAAAAGTACTTTTTAAGTTATGCATTCTTCAGGTTCATTTTGGTCTCCCCCCTCCACATTCATTGACTGTCATAAAAAACACATTTATAAAAAAGTTATCAGTGTTTGCTGTATCTTAAAATTTGCTGATTTAACACTGCTGAATATCCTTGAATTAAATCCAGTACTTTCAGAATAATATTATATCAAGAATAATTAATTACCATAATACAGAATTATTATGCCACGGTAATTGCTTTGAAATTTTGATAACTTCCAAACACAATAAGATATTAATTAAAATAAGGTAAAAAAAACTTATCTGTAAAATAATTATTAAATGTATATAAAAAAAGTTTCAGATAAAACAAAATGTAAATAAAACAATGGCATTAAAACATGTTACAGTCAGTAAAAAAAATATAACAAAATGTTTATTATGGTACATTGTTGTTATGTTTTTATTTTCTGAATGTCTAACAAAGATTTTTACTGTTTTAATTTCATTTGTTTTATTTATTTATAGTAATTTTTGAAGTCAATATGGTAAATTTTATGGTGCAGTGAAATCGAATTGAAAGAAAAGGAAGGAAATAATAAAGAATTCATGAAACAGCTGATGGTTGAAACAACTGGTTATCACAGATGTGCCTGTCAGTGCAAGTAACAGTAATATGCAGTTTTTTTTTTCGGCGAAAAACCGTTAAGGTTATCATCGCCGTCATGCTAAATGAAAATATATATATAAAAAAAAAGGAATTAACAAAATTTACTTATATATATAAATAAAACTACAACAAACTATATTTGTAAAAATTAATTTAACAAAATTTAAGTAGCAGGTATAATTATATTAATAATAAATACTTAAGAACTAAATAACAATTAATAATGAATAAGATTTAATAATAATTCGTAAAGGTATATAAAAACATAACAGAAATAAATTTATATAGATAAAATAAATAAATAATATAACACAAGAAATAACAACTATATAAATTAAATTTTATTTAGAACATTTAGACGATGAAGGAATTCTAGAACCCGGTCAACGGCCGAGGCACTATCTCCCAACATCGTCTGCAAACAGTTGCTCAGACCACACATAACACGCACATTTTGAAAACCATCACAATCGAGCAGTATATGTTTAATTGTGATGGTTTCCCTACAGAATTCACATTCAGGTGGGTCCCCGCATCCCATCAGAAATCCATGCGTTAACAAGGAGTGACCAATGCGAAGGCGGGTGATCACCACCTCTTCTCTGCGACTTGCAAGTATTGACGACCCCCAAGGACGAACTGTACTTTTAATTACCCTCAATTTATTACTGCTTGTAGCTGCCCATTCATTTTCCCACTGTAGATGAATTAAATGTTTTACGTGACAAAGGAAGTCAGACACGATTACACGTTGAGTGCATGGCGGAAGAAAAGTTGCTTCCTTTGCCGCATTATCCGCTATAGTGTTTCCAAATATTCCACAGTGACCAGGAATCCAGATAAATGATACTCTTGCACCTCGTAGTTCAAGTCTATGGACAGAGCACAGAATATATTGAACCAGAGGGTTTACCGAATACATATCCCGGATTGCCTGGAGGGCACTTTTTGAATCAGAACAAACTACGAAATGCAAACTATCGAATTCAATAGTGTTCAGAGCCTTTAAGATGGCAAAGAGTTCGGCCGTAAAGACACTACAAATTGAGGGTAATCCATCCATACCTACATGTTTCGTCCAGTGAATAAAACGCGCACCCAACATTATCATTCATCTTTGAACCATCTGTGAAAATAAGTTTAGCAGATGGATATGAATTAGTCAGTCGAGAAAACTCACGTTGATACACAATGTTAGGAGTGTTGTCTTTCAGGTATGTACACAAGGAGAAATCAAAGGTCGGCATATTGATTATCCATGGAGGGACAAGACAAAAGGACCTTTCAAACATTGGGGGTAGTTCAATACGCAAGTCTTCAAAAACCCGGGTTGTTCGAATGCCAACAGGGGCTGTAGCGTGCGGTCGGGATTCATATTTTTGGAGCAACTGATTATGGAAAATTGTATTATAAGCAGGATGCCATGGTTTACATAATATATTACATACGTAACTTAATTGTAACTGCTGTCTCCGACGAGAGAGTGATGGTTCGCCAGCATCGGCGAGAATACTCACGACGGGACTTGAACGGAAAGCACCAGAAACAAGGTGGATTGCAGAGTTATGGACGGAATCTAGTTTCTTTAAAATCGATGGTCTAGCAGATGAATAAACAATGCTGCCATAATCAATTCGCGAACGAATTACGGCACGGTAAAACATCAGCATACAGGTCCTATCAGCACCCCATCGAGACCCACTAAGAACCCTCAACATATCGAGGATTTTATTACATCTTAATTTTAAATCACGCACGTGAGGGCTCCACGAGAGCCTTTCGTCAAGTATTAGACCCAAGAATCGAACGGATGGAGAAGTCCAAAGCTGTATACCATCAAGATATAACGACGGAGCCTGGATCTGTCGGCGGCGACTGAAAGCAATACACTGAGTTTTAGCAGCGGAGAATTTAAAGCCAGTAGTTCTCGTTCAGGTCTGCAACATATTTATTACCAGCTGAAGGGTTCTTTCAGCTGTTCCCATGTTTCTGGTGCTTACATAAATAGCAAAATCGTCTACAAATAGAGAACATCTGACAGGTGACCGTACATTAGAAGTTATGCTATTAATTGCAATAGCAAACAGAGTAACACTAAGTACACTCCCCTGTGGAACACCATTCTCTAAGTAGAAGCGATCTGATAGCGTACTACCAAGACACACCCTAAAATACCTATTACTAAGGAAGTTTTGGATAAAATACAGAATCCTGTCTTGTATACCCCATGATTTTAAAGTGTTCAAAATTCCCCTTCTCCAAGCCATGTCGTATGCCTTCTCTAGGTCGAAAAAAACAGCTACTAGTGTTTGACGCAAGAGAAACGCATTTTGTATTGCAGATTCTAAAGACACTAATTGATCCACAGAACATCGTCCTTGCCTAAAGCCGCACTGGTCTTTGCAAAGTAAATTGTTGGTTTCCAAATACCAAACAAGGCGACGATTTACCATTTTTTCTACCAGCTTGCAAAGAACGCTGGTAAGAGAAATCGGACGATAGCTACTTGCATCAGTTTTATCTTTACCTGGCTTAAGAATAGGAATTACTATTGCTTCCAACCAAGCGTCAGGGAAAGTATGTTCATCGAATATACGATTGTATACCTCGAGGAGGGCAAGCCTACCTGACGTTGGAAGGTTTTTGATCATGGAATATACGAGGTTGTCAGGACCGGGAGCTGTGTCCTTCGTTGAGGACAGTGCAGATTCCAGCTCATGCAGAGTAAACAGACTATTAAGTGGAGAGTCGTCAGAAGTACCGATGGTGAACGGCAATGGTTCCATTGCGCTTTTGTATTTACAAAAGGCAGCGTTATACGCCGTAGAAGAGGAATAGCTAGCAAAAAATGATCCTAATAAATTTACAATATCGGAACACTGAGAAACTAACTCTCCATTCGGCCGTTTAAGACCCATCAACTCCGTGGATGGAACACGACCAGATATAGAGCGCAGTTTCTTCCAGACGACAGATGTTGGCGTTGTTCTGCATATTGTTCCGATATATTGCGACCAAGATTCCTTTCTACTTTGTCTAAAAATTCTTCGAGCTTTAGCTCTAAGAATTTTGTACCGCTCAAGATTTTCATCTGTCGGGCTTTTGTTGAATCTCCGTAGTGCTTTTCGGCGTAGACGCAAAGCCTCCTTACAGTCCTCGTTCCACCAAGGAACAGATGGACGTTGTGGGTATGCGGATGTTTTAGGGATAACATCCTCGGCTACATTTAAAATCGTATAGGTGAGTTTCTTAACCACTGTGTTAATGCAGTTCACTTCAATGTCTGAAGGTACAAATCTTTTTGCAAATTCTTCCCAATTTGCCTTTTTAAGGATCCAACGCGGCAGGTGTCGTTGCATATGAGGGAAAGTACAAAATGAAATATTAATGGGATTATGGTCACTGCCATACAGATCTGGTAACACCGAACATTCAAACTTTGTTGCCAAAACTGGACTACAAAGTGACAAATCGACAACTGTCCATCCGCCAGTAGATGCTGATAAATGAGTCGGGGAACCGTCATTTAGAAGACACAAATCTAAGTTTGACCGTATTCCTTCGATTCGTAATCCCCTTGAGTTACAGGATAAGGAACCCCATGAAGTATGGTGAGCGTTAAAATCACCTGTCAATAAAATCGGTTGTGGCAACTGAGATATTAAATCATATACTTCATGATGTTGGAAATTGTAACTAGGCGGCAAGTAAAGGCAACAGACGGTAACTTTGAATGGAACGGTAATCTGAACGGCAACAGCTTGTAAAGGAGTTATTATATTGACAGATATGGACTGGACAGAGTTGTGAACCAATATGGCTACGCCACCTCTGGCTCTTTCCTCAGTGACGAAATCTGCTCTGAAAATAGAATAACCCCTAAAATTGAAGGTGTGGGATTCATGCAAGTGCGTCTCTTGGAGACACATTATTAGAGGAGATGAATCTCGCACAAGAACTTTGAGATCTTCCATATGGCTTCTTATCCCATTAATATTCCACTGTATCACATTGTTATTAAGTGGAAATGCAGACATTGAAATAAAATAAATTAATATAGCAGCGGGTTCTGTTCGTTTTTGTCATGTACTACTTTTGATTTATCAGAGTCTACCGACATCGAATCACTACTGTGATTCATGTCGGACTCTGTAGATACATTTGTTTTGGCAGAAGTCGCTTTTGATATGGCTTCAGTTTTAGTTTTAGTTTTTAACTTGCTTAGAGGTATTTTTAACCAATTTTTATCCGCATCCTTAGACCCAACTACTGGTGGGTATGTATTTGATTTTTTTAAAAAGTAAGCTAGTCCAGGAGAAACAGACTTTACTGTCGGTTTTACCACTTGTGACTTAGTTCGGACCATCATTTTTGAAGCAGATGGAACTGCTTCAGGAAGAGTAGGTTTTGAAGATTTAGTCACAAGTGACTTTGGAGCTTGATTTTTAGAGATATTCGACTGATTTTCTTTTGAAGAGATAGACAAAGATTGATCAGATGTACTGGAAGCAGGAGTGGTAACAGTTTAAATTACGGATAACAGCTGAGCTACTTGCTCAGTCAGTGCTTTAACAGTTTTAGTCAGTTCATCGCAATTTCTACATGAGGTCTTGCTACTAGACGCGACCGACGCAAACGACTTACCCTCAATTATTCTGGAACTTTTGAATATTTTTTTTGCTTCTGAAAATGAAACTTTATCCCTTGCCATGATAGTCAAAACTGCTTTCTCGTCCTTATACTTGGGACAGCTGAAGGAACGAGCCGGATGATCGCCACCACAATTGGAACATTTTGGGTCATCCGTGCAATTGTCACTACCATGGCCATTCGAACCACAATTACCACATATTTCGGGCTTTCTGCATGTAGAACTCACGTGTCCAAACCCCTGACACTTAAAGCATCTTCTCGGGTTTGGAACGTAAGCTCGAAAAGAAAGCCTTTGATATCCGGCAAATATATATTCCGGGATTGTAGGTTTACCAAAAGTCATAATGAGGGAAGCAGTTGGTACTTTTTTCCATTTTCATTACGCAGAATGCGATAAACATCCGTAACTGACTCTGATGCCAACTCAGACTTTATCTCCTCAAGGTCTAGGTGGAGGAGATCTCTGCACGTTACCACTCCTTTAGCAAAATTCAAGGTTCTGTGGGGCTCCACAAAAACCTTGATCCGATCAAAAAAGGAAGACATCTTTAGGAGCGACAAGCTCTGCTTGTCGCTACTAGTCTGAACTAACAGCGTACCATTTTGTAGCTTCCTAATAGACGCTACAGGACCTACTCTTCGAACGATAGCCTTGTTTATGAGGAAAGGAGACACTTTCGATAGGTCGAACCCTTCCTCAGAATTCCTGAAAACTAAAAATCTAGGAGAAGGGAGCTGAACAACTGCAGCACCCATCTCCTTTTCTTCGATGTCCATACTCCCACTGCTACTCTCAGACCTGTTCGACGTAGTTACATTTTTGGCGTTTTGTATTTTTTTTTCCATGGTTTGTTTTGCCGAGCGATTCAGATTTTTCGAACAACTGGCACAGGGTGCACCCAAACGACCACCAGCAGCCCAGGATACTCGAACTAAAGCAAGAACCCCCAATAAATAAAAAAAAAAAAAAAAATTGGGGGGGGACCTCCAGATATCCTGGAGCCGAAATACATGGTCTGTCAGCACTCCAGAATATTTTAGGAATGGGTTCCGGTACATAGTTAAGGTTCCCCAAACCCAAGTACCACTGGCAGCCGCCCTCTATGTACTCACAGAATGCAACCATTTGTTTCGATAAACCCAGCTATGGGCTCCGACACCCATAACTCAACATTCATGCGCTTGCCAAGTGCCTATAGGCTGCTCGGTTCCAGAATCTGTCCCATCAGAGGTCCTCGGCAGTGCTAGGCACACATCAGGTTCCACATACTTGGCCCTGCCAAAGGAAACCAAGCAGAATCGCCACTCCCAGACATAACGGAACAAGCACAGCAAATCCCTAAATATACGTGTGAGTGTGAAGTGTTTACATCGTAAGTGTAGTGCTGTAAGTGTAAGTGTCTGCTAGACTCGGGTGCCGCGAGGTTCGTCTAGGTCCTCTCACTAGGTGCAGCTAGTCTGCACCCCCCTGCGGGTGTGTATGTGTTTGTGTGAGAGAGTGTGTTTGTGGTTGTTGTGTGTTGTGTGTATGTGGAGTAAATGAGTGAGAGTAGAATGAGCTAGAGGTATGGTGGGGTCGCTAAGCCCATCAGCTGCTCACATCAGCTGCCTCCGCCGGCATATGCAGTTATTATTATTATTAAATTCCAACATATTATTATTATTAAATTATTATTAGTAGTAGTATTAAAAAATCAAGCAACTTGACCACTAATATAAAATATAAATTACTTAGTTCAAATACTGAAAGGTGAGAAAGGAATAAACACTCAATAAAATATTGGTAGATTAGAAGTTTGAAATATTAAAATGAATAAAATAAGTAAAATATTATTATTTATAAATTTTGGTAATAATAATAATAATAATAATAGAAACTATAAGTATAGACAAGTGTTGTATTTAACAGTAAGAATATAAAAACATAAAAGACCAATGCTGACGTCATAACTAATGCAAAACTTGAAGCAAATATTTTATGCCCGGTATGGCAAATGTAGTGCAGTGAAACTGAATTGAGAGGAACACAATTGCATTATGTTAGGTTCTTAAGGTAATTTAAGTGAATTTTTTTTTTGCCCGGTAAGGCGATTTTTGTAGTTCAGTGAAATTGATTTAAGAGTAACAAAACGAAAATTTGACAAATGAGGGGGCAAGTACAAGTCATCAGCCTCACTTAAGTCCAACCCTGGATACAGGTCATGAACAAGCATTTACTTTGAAGACACATATTTTTTTACTTTGAATTAAGTAAAACTGGCTTTTTGGCAAAAATATTTTTAGTATTACATAGAAAAATATAGAAGTAGACTAAGCCTTACCACAAATGAACAAATAAAATGTATTTTTAAGTTGTTTACTATTGTAATGTCCAGATCACTTTACACTTGATACTTACATCATGCGATATCATTAGATCAAATGATTAAACAACGCAACAATTTTTATACTAAACAAATTTTAAATAATGAATTATAAAGTTTATTATTACAAAGGTCAATAAATTGTAGTAAACATGTTAAGTTTTTCTCAACCACTGGGCAAGAGATTAGCACCAAGACGTTCAAATTCAGAGCCTATTTGAATAATCACTATCAAATAGGTCATTAACAACATTACCATCTGGAACATAATCAATTTAAATATTAACTTTACAACTAAAATCTTTATTGTAAGCAATTAAATACACAAAATTTACTTGTAGGTACTGAATGTTACGTGTATACTTGTTGAATTAAGTATCACTATTTTGTTTTTTTTAATTATTAATTAACGATAGAATTTTTATGTTATTATTACTGTGTACTTTTTTATACACACAAATAATTGTAAATATCCAAATAAACATTAATAATAACAAGTATCAATATGCAAATCCAAACAAGTTAATATACATGTATGGGAAATCCAACAGTATACTTGTATCTCAGTACAATTGACTGATATTCAAGCTTTTTATTTTCAGGGTCCAATCTTCTGTAGTTGAGCAAGTGGAGTGGATCTTGGAGTTGGGCTCTTGGTACAGCATACAGATATCTGATTGCAGTATGTTAATTCTGTACAAGGCTGACAAGTGGGGAACACAGTCATGGCCTGTGTTCAGCCGGAAGAGAGCAACCTCTTCAAGTTTTGACATCTTATATCCCATGTCCTCCTAGATCCTTCCTTTTGAACTTTTCTTGGCATTCCTCTCATTCTATTACTGGGCATAACTCTTCAGTAATGTTTTGGCAACCTAAGCATCAATTGTATTGTAATGTTGATGCAATACAATACCTTGTTTGCCAGTTAGTCAGCTATTTCATTACCAAAGACTCCTTGGATGGGGTGGAATCCATTGAAAGATTTTATATTTTTTGAGTTTAGACAGTATCCTGACCAATGGCATATTTTCTAGGCTTTGTATGCTAGCTGCAAAGCCCAAGTATTGATGACAAAAATGAAAGTACATTTCTAAAGCTAAGCCATATAAAGTTACATGGTGGCCTAGTGGATAGCTTTCACCCCAAGGACCCGGGTTCGATTCCCGGCGAGGGCTTAGCATTTTCATATGCTATAAATCATCCCATCGTCTGCATTAGCCCAAGTGTGCACAATAGTCGGACGTTAAACATCAAAAAGAAAAAAAAAGATATATATATCATTATTCTGAATATAAAATATAAAATTAAGACTCTTTTTATATTCTTCTTTTTTTCTGCTAAGATTATTGTCACTATGTTCAGTGTAATCATCTGCCTTCCCTAGCTTCGTCAATTCTACTTTCGTTGACGCGTTTCGGAGAACCTGCATCTTCAAAAACTATATCTATACTCCAGGAGATAGATATAGTTTTTGAAGATGGAGGTTCTCTGAAATGCGTCAAGGAAAGTAGAGTTGACAAAGCTAGGGAAGGCAGATCATTATACTGAACATAGTGAAAATTAAGACGTTATTTTTAATACAAAATTAATATTATTTTATGAGTTATCTATTGCAGCATTATAGCTTTTATTTTACTGTAACCTGCTTAATGCAGACAGAAACAATGACATCCCTCATTATCAACTGATGGCATAACTATAGCAATAGCAAGTGAATTAGGAGGGAATACAGCAAGTCATCGCTTTGTGAATAGCTAGCTAGCATAAAGAAGTACATAAACTGTTTATGTTTGTGTGTCTAGTTTTTTTTTTTTTTTGTGTACTGCGCTGATGAACTTAGTGTGTGTGTGTGTGTGTGTGTGTGTGTGTGTATGTCATGCTGGTATATTGTTTATAATGTTTTAATTTTTAATTACGATTAGCTATTTAATTAATTTAGTTTATATATTTTAATTTAAAAACAATATTTTTTATTTAGAGTGTGACCATAAATATTTTTTTACGGTACATGTGATCAGTCTTCTGTATTTTATTGCATTGTTCTTTTAATTGATAAACAGATTAAAATATATAAAAAAAGTATTAGCTTTTAAACCACTTTTTTAGTTTTATCTGTAGATTGTTAAAATCTCTCAGTCGTTATTATTTTACTATCACTTTTTGTGAGAAATTCATGATAACAAAATCATTTATTTAAGGAAAGTTGTTTTGATTTGTAAATTTCAATAAATGGGCTTGTGTTTATAGTTTAAGCACTTACATTAAAACCGAAATGAGATAGCCTGCATCTTCAACCTACAATAGATCATTGAACCTGAGCATGTGTTGTATCTCCTGTATTTCCTTGTTTTGAGATACTGAAGTACAAGATATTGCTTGGATGGTTAATATTACTAAGATTACTATTCTTTGCTGAATGAACTTCTCATTCATCAGAATTAATTGTCATGAAAACTGTTCTGATTTCAGTGTCAAAATTGGACTTATTGTAGCCAGTCAACAGAAAGTGAGACAAACGTGATGAATGTATGCCTGTTTCACTTCTATCCAAGATATTCCATGAATGTCGTTTATGTAAACTGCAAACCATTTCTTTGCAGGGTAGCGTTCATTAATAATGGAAAGAGTAATTTGCTTTAAGTGTGAGATGATAAGTCTTTTTTAATGATGGGTTATATTAGTGATAGATGATGTATGTTTATTTCCATTCATACTTGTTTGGTTTGTAGAAATGCAGAGGGGTTCAACTGTTGTTGGTAAGTAGTTTTCACTGAGATAACTCTCAATGAGGTTGTGATAACTCATGGAAGGTTGCTGAAGTTTTTAAGTTTTGACTGTCTTGGTGAGTTTTCACCCATGTGTTGATAATTGCAACTTCAAATATGTTAGTGCTGCTTGTTGTTTTATTAGTTCAACTGGAAAGAGATGGGTGTATTATATTGAATAGCCACCGCTGGTGTTGCTTTATTATTATTTCAACTTGAAAGATATGGGTGTATTATATTGAATAGCCACCGCTGGTGTTGCTTTATTATGAGTTAAACTGGAAAGATATGGGTGTATTATATTGAAGAGCCACCATTGGTATTGCTTTATTATTAGTTCAACTGGAAAGATATGGGTGTATTATATTGAATAGCCACCGCTGGTGTTGCTTTATTATGAGTTCAACTGGAAAGACATGGGTGTATTATATTGAATAGCCACCGCTGGTGTTGCTTTATTATGAGTTCAACTGGAAAGATATGGGTGTATTATATTGAAGAGCCACCATTGGTATTGCTTTATTATTAGTTCAACTGGAAAGATATGGGTGTATTATATTGAATAGCCACCGCTGGTGTTGCTTTATTATGAGTTAAACTGGAAAGATATGGGTGTATTATATTGAAGAGCCACCATTGGTATTGCTTTATTATTAGTTCAACTGGAAAGATATGGGTGTATTATATTGAATAGCCACCGCTGGTGTTGCTTTATTATGAGTTAAACTGGAAAGATATGGGTGTATTATATTGAAGAGCCACCACTGGTATTGCTTTATTATTAGTTCAACTGGAAAGATATGGGTGTATTATATTGAAGAGCCACCACTGGTATTGCTTTATTATTAGTTCAACTTGAAAGATATGGGTGTATTATATTGAAGAGCCACCACTGGTGTTGCTTTATTATGAGTTAAACTGGAAAGATATGGGTGTATTATATTGAAGAGCCACCACTGGTATTGCTTTATTATTAGTTCAACTTGAAAGATATGGGTGTATTATATTGAAGAGCCACCACTGGTGTTGCTTTATTATTAGTTCAACTTGAAAGATATGAGTGTATTATATTGAAGAGCTACCGCTGGTGTTACTTTATTATTAGTTCAACTGGAAAAATATGGGTTTATTGTGTTGAAGAACCTCCGCTGGTTTTGCCTTATTATTAGTTCAACTGGAAAGATATGGGTGCATTATATTGAAGAACCACTGCTGGTGTTGCTTTATTATGAGTTAAACTGGAAAGATATGGGTGTATTATATTGAAGAGCCACCACTGGTATTGCTTTATTATTAGTTCAACTGGAAAGATATGGGTGTATTATATTGAAGAGCCACCACTGGTGTTGCTTTATTATTAGTTCAACTGAAAAGATATGGATGTATTATACTGAAGAGTCACCGCTGGTGTTGCTTTAACTGTAACGCAAATAATTCAAAGTGCATTGTTTTGGCATCTTTCTATATTAGTTTTTGATGTAGTGTTTAGTGTTTCACTTCCATATGTTATCATGGGTTTTGATGTAACTTCTTTGAATGGGGTGTTCAGTGTGTTCTGATTACTCTCTCGAAGCAACCCCAGCTAATTGTTTTATCAGTCAAGTTCAGTTTCTGGTTTTTGTTTCAACTATTTCCATGTGTTTGTTCCAATTCAGTTTATAATTCAAAGGATGTCTAGATATTTTGTATTTTCACTTTTTGGTTGCATATGTACAAGTTAAATGTGGAATTTTTGTACCTAAATATGAAGAATTGGTAGACTGTTTTCGTTGCATTTATTTCCATGTTGTGCCTTGCCAATTCTGAAGAGTATTCAATGGTTGAGTTAGTTTTGTTTCTAAAGATATTTGTAGTTGCATATTATTATTACTTGTTTTTATCCAAATTACAACATCAACAAACATTTCAACCTTGACCACCCCCAGTAGCACTAATTGTTGGTCCAATGTTGGGATTTTATCAGCAAGTTGGTATGTACAAGTTAAATGTGGAATTTTTGTACCTAAATATGAAGAATTGGTAGACTGTTTTCGTTGCATTTATTTCCATGTTGTGCCTTGCCAATTCTGAAGAGTATTCAATGGTTGAGTTAGTTTTGTTTCTAAAGATATTTGTAGTTGCATATTATTATTACTTGTTTTTATCCAAATTACAACATCAACAAACATTTCAACCTTGACCACCCCCAGTAGCACTAATTGTTGGTCCAATGTTGGGATTTTATCAGCAAGTTGGGCAATGGTTAGTTAATACACCAACGAATTATCTTCAATTGGCCAAGGAGCTGTTCATTTAATAGCCCAACTGGAAACCTCTGATTCCCAACTTTGATTATTAGTTGGCAGAGAGTATACAAAATATTTGGTTAAAATAAATATCTCATAAATTAAATCGGGTATAATTATTTCAAAAGCTTTAAATAGTGTCTTATTTGTTAAAATAATGGTATTTTATCAATGTTGTAAAATTTACTGCAAAGTAAGTGCAAATGATGACTTACACAGAATTACCACCAACAGAACATTTTTTTTTATTGTAGCATGATTGTGAACAGAAAAATATTATATTTTTAATTACTATATTAACAATATTGTTACAATGATTAAATTTTTTTAAAAATCTTATTTTATTTCTACTTAACTAACATCATTTACTACGGACGACTTTATGATATATTTATTATTTGAAATATTGCCAGCACTGCGGAAAAGTTTTTACTTTTCTTTACAGTATGTCTGTTATTCAGTCTTCTTTGTTGTCACTGATCAGTGGTCGTCACATAATCCTACACATACAGTATAGTTACGGTCATAATCTGTGTTTATAGTTTGTTGGTTTTTTTTTGCTTGGCTTGACTTGGAATTTTACAATTTTTATTTCAGTAAATTTTATTGGTGTGAATTTTGTCTCTTTTTATAAAATAGCCTTGTTTCAATAACAAAATAGACTATGTTGGTTGAGTACAATCCTCTGCTAATTATTATAATATATTTTCTTTAATTTTTTTGGGAAAATGTCAGATTAACCCAATTATTAAATTTAATATGTAGCCTACTCTTGACTTTTAATTATATATTGTAATGTATAATAAAATGTGTACACATATGTGTAATATGTAAGTACTGTGTACATGTTGTAGTACTTTGAGTAAGAACACAAATTGGATTTGATAATAAAAGGTATTCAAATGTGTTCACGAATGTAGAGAAGTTATGATTGCAAAACTACTTCAATTAGTTAGTAGTCAGTGTTCACTACGCATTTGAATAGAAATATAATACTTTAAGCATGTTGGTAATTAGTAGGGTTACCATTGAAAACTAGTAACTTTGGGGAGTAATTTGGGCCAACAATTTCTTTATTGGTTCTTGGTGATGTTTTATTGTTGGCCTGTGTTGGAATTTGGTTTGTTATTAATTGGTACTTAATGTTTTCAGTGAAACAGCTGGGTGCATTGCTTTTGGGCCAATTTTAAGGGTTACCCAACCATGTGTGTGAAAACAAAATACCAACAATAGATCAACAGAAAATGTGACTGGGAACCTTCTTGATTGCACCCCCAACTTTATTGTTTGTGAAAGATCATTTATATATATATATATATATATATATATATATATATATATATATATATACATGCGACAGGTCACATGGTTCCACTAGGTGTGTGTGTGATACAAAAAGTTTTGCTAGTGAATCTCCCTTGAGAGAGTCCTGTTTTTAACTGTTTGAACTTTGGTTGTTTCACTTCATCTATGTCAAGGAATCTTCTGAACCAATTTAACACTTGGCCACCTAACCCACAGCTCTGGTAGCTTATTGAGTAGTTGGTTCCTCCTCACTGTGTCATAAGCACCTTTGAAATCTATAATAATTCTTTCTACATTAGGAGAATTTCTTGATTATTAAAATGCTTCTTTGACTTCCTGAGTAAATCTTAAGGTTTGGTATTAAGTAGTTCTGGTTTTTTCTGTACCCTGCCTGTTCTTTGACAATCAGAAATTCAGTCTCAAGGTACCAGTTCAGTCTGTTTGAAATCATTTTTCCTGGACTTTTACAGTCGGATGTAAGGACTTTAGGTCAGTAGGAAGAAGTTCACCCAACAATATATCAGTGGCTAACATGTTGTTGTTGTTTCCTATGGCTAGCCCGGACTCCAGTCCATCAGCCTCCTTGCCTCCCAATATAGCCGAGCGAAGCTCTTCTGTCGTCTCAAATCAGCATTCAATCCAGGGCATGTCAGCAGGTGTTCCTTGTTCATATTTGAGTTCGTCTCTTGGCACAGGGGGCACATTTCAGAGGAGTAGACTCATGTGCTTCAAGTGGGCGGCGAGACAGTCATGACCCGTATCAAGACGGAATTGTGCCGTATCAAGACTGTCTCCTTGGTTTTTTCTTCAGTCCGTCCCATTCCTTATCTATATTTTCCCAGAGTTTGCCTTTTGCTATGCCCTTCATTTTTTCCATCTGCTGTTTCTTCATTGTACTTTTGAGCATGGCTTTTGCCTTATTTGGATTGGGCAAATGTTTGTGTTGGGGTAGGAGTGAATCTTTCTTTGCCAGCTCATCTGCAACCTCATTTTCTGGCACACCTACATGAGAAGGGATCCATTGGAACACTATATTTCTGCTTAATTTTTGAAGCATTCCTAACATTTGATGTATTTCTTTAACATGTATTTCGGTGCCTAACATATTAAATGACAGTTTACAGATAATTCTAGAAAATATATATTTAAATTGCCTGTCAATTTAAAAAAATACCTACAAAAGTTGGGAGTTCAGTGTCTGGCATTGTTTCTATTGCCAATAACAGATCCTGACAAACTCAGCAATATTATTTTTAACCTTAAAAATAAAGACATGGGTTTTAATAAAATAATATAAAATTATTAAGAAATTTTGTGAACTATGAGGCACACTAACATTTGTAAATTAAATTAACACTTGTTTTTTACTAGTATTTTCACCAAAGTGTTAAAAATAATTAACCATGATGAGATAGGCAACTGTAGACCAATTTATTCTGCTCTATTCTCCAAAAGCAATAGAGAAAGTCATGAAAGAAGCTTTTTAATATTTCTTGGGAAAAAAAATTCTCTAATCAGTGAATACAGATTTATAAAGGAAAAGTAATGAATTTGAATCAGCAGTATAATATTAGATAAATAAAAAAACTTGCAATAACAGAATATCACTAGATCTTAGTTTTTCTTATCAGAATTAAATTAATCTTTGAACAATGTTCATTTTACTTACTGAAGTAATGAGTTCACGATTGATAACAAAAAAGCCACAAGCTGTTATTTTCAGTGGATTTGAAGCAAGTTGATCAAGAAACAATTCAACCTACAAAATAGTTTAAATTTATTAATTTCTTTCATTATAGTTCATACAAACTGCATTCATTTTTAGGTTTGGTTTATCTATCTATCTGTCCATCTTTCTCTCTCTCTCTCTCTCTCTCTCTCTCTCTCTCTCTCTCTCTCTCTATATATATATATATATATATATATATATATATATATATATATATATATATATATATATATATATATATATATATATATATGTATATATGTATATATATATGCTTGAAGATAGGAACGAATACAGGAGAAAGATGCTCGGGTGGAAAATCCCAGAGAATGAAATCCCAAAGAGAGCAGGGGTAAAATGGACGGAGAGGATCCATGGGGACAGGATGAGGGAGGTGTGGAGGATTAGAAGGAACAAGACATGAGTCAGAATGCTTTGCGTGATCCAACAGGGTCTATACGCAAATAATAATTATATATATATATATATATATATATATATATACTATGAAATTAATTCTTCAAATATGTATGCTATGTATTATTTAAAGCAATTACAGAAAGAAAATAAAGCAAACCTGATCAGCACATTCAGATGGTAAATCTGCTAAGCGAATCATGCGTAGCTCGTCAACAATATTACAGCTCTGTAAGTAAAAATGCTTGAATTCAAAAGATACAAATGTTTATGTATATATATATATATATATATATATATATATATATATATATATATATATATATATTGTTTAAATACTTTTTTTAAGTTCAAAAACTAAGATCATTTAGTGTTTTTGATATTAAATTTATATTATTAATTTTTCAATTTTGATTTAATACAATGTAAAACAAGGATTTTGAAATAAAAATCAGAAATGATTAATGATAATTAGTTTTGTGTAAAAAATATATATTCTTCTAAATAAAAAGTAAATAACTTTCTTATAGAGGCATGAGTTAATACAGATTAATTAAATTTTGATTTACAGTAATATTTGTGTCTATTACTATGCAATATACTGCTAATGTGTAAATTTTATAATTAAGTACTTACAGCTTCAGTTAGATAATATGTTGAAGACGTTAATATAGGAACTGAAGCAACATTCATCGCTAGAAAAACTACACTTTGAACATTAGAAAATATATTAATGTTGGTGTGTAAAATACGGTAAAAATACATCAACACTTCAAAAAATACAAAAAATAGATTAACAACGAAAAAGCGACCAAAGCAATCACTCAGTTTGTGAGCGATTGACGTCAGTTGACTGTGAAGCTTTCGCATGGTTTCCTGAGATTGTAAAAGATTAGTCGGATTCGATGAGGAAAGTGACACATGATGTATCCAGGATTTTTTCAAGAGGTCATAACGATAACAAATTTCATATGAAAAGGTAAGATAAATTATTGTGTAAGTAAACACCATTTGAGCTGAAAATGTTTTCACAACAAGATCAGCAAGTAAAGCAAGGGCTGACTTACCTCTAGGATAAAATATTGTGTATGAAACTAAATCTACACCGATCCCGTACACCAATTTGTAAATAAAAAACCAGCATTTACCTCGAAGAGCTGGATTGTAGCCAATTAACTTTATTTTATTTAATTTATGTATGTCGTCATCAAAATTTTCCAAAGCTTTAAACATGTAAATTCTTTCCTTTTCTGTTGTAAAAAGTGCAACAAGAAAACACCATTTTCTCAAGTTGTAAAAAACTGTTACAGACCAATTCTGATGACGAAATTCTAATGTTAATTGCATAAAATATGAAATGCCAATATGGAATACAAGTGCTAGCAATAAGTGGATACTACAAGATCGGAACTGAAGACCATTAGCTGTTCTATTCCACGAGTTTTTAACAGGACAAAACCCTAAAATTTGACTAAAAATAATGACAGGCTTAAAACTCAAGTATACAGAATTATGCTGCTTATACTCTTTTACAACCATAGCAATTACAGAGTTATATCCTTCACCCTTAATCTTAAATTACTAAAGAAAATTTTTATTTTAGAAGTTAGAAGTCAATATAAAAGCAATTAGATTGATTGCCAAGATAATACAAGATGATAAATATGTACTTTAAACAAAGAGCTTATTGTTGGATACAATCAATAATTCGTAATAAAGTAATTAGGTACTTAACTCTTTCTCACACAAAAATCCATATTTTAGAATTAAGAAGCAATTTTGAAACTTAAAAAGCTTGTAGCTGTAAATTTTGTTTAGAAGGGTACTGTGTTTTCATTCCCAAAGTAGATTGGGGTTTTTGTGCTCTCTAATTTAAATAAATGAAACACTTCAGAAATTCACTGACCAACCAGAGTATAGTTATCACAATGTCTGCTGACTTATCCACTGCTGAATACTGGAAGTCTTGTTCTTTATTTCTGTCTCAAACAATACTTGTCGCAAACTCAGATGCACTCATCAATAACAGCAACATTTTTTTATTACCATGTAATAAAATTATTAAATTGACCTTGAAACTTGACAAAAATTGAGACCATCACAATTGAGAAGATGGACAAATTTCTGTTGGAGTGGGAAAAAAGGAACCTCTTTGATTGTTCCTCTTTTACAAGAAAAAGTAGTACAAAAAAAAGGGTGACAATGCTGTGAGTCAAGTAAAACTTTTTTACAGTACAAATGCTTCAAGGATGGACGAATATCTGCCAACTACAATGAGCGTTTAGGATGACCGTTGAGAAGCAAAACATCAGAAAATATTACAAAAGTGCAAGCGACTTTTGTGGCAGATCATAAACAAACAATCCATGATGATTGTGAGGTCATAGGAATGTCATACAAATACGACTAGGCTTTGCATTAGCCAAGGACAGCTCAGCGGCACAGAATTTGTCAGCTAATAATCTCAGGGAATAATTATTAATAAATCACAACACAGGTAAATGTTTAACCAAGTTTGTTAATTTAATTTCATTAACAAAATATTTCTGCAGCAAATATATAATAATAGTAAAATAGGTCTAAATTTCAACGCATTGCATACAAAAAGAAGGAACCCAAGCTTCGGGTTATAAAAGCAGCAAGCAACATAAATAACATAATGAGCAAGTAACAGGACTCACAGTAACCAATGAGTTGTCTGAGTCCACTATGATGAATAACATAATTTATGTTATTTATCAAATCTGGTAAGCCTCTCATGCATTTAAACAATCTTCTAATGTACTATACGAGGTGTGGCTATTCAATAACGAGACTGACGCTGTGGCGGAACAAGTGTGCATGCGCCAACCGCCATTGACCGACAGCTGTTTAGTGTGAAGCTTTCTCTTCAGAATGCAGGTAGTCTTGTTTCTGTAACCAACACCGTTTAGTCATAACCTCCATTTCTGTTAGTGTTATTTTGTTTTGCCGGAAAAAATGGTTAGTGTAATAATAGAGCAACGAATTGTTGTTAAATTTCACTTCAAACTTGGAAAAACCGCTATTGAAACTTATAATTTACTGAAAGAAATGTATGGCAGTGAATGTTTATCGCGGGTACGTGTTTTTGAATGATTTAAGCGTTTTCAAGATGGCCAACAAGACGGTGAAGATGATTCGTGGCCAGGTCGCCCTTCAACGTCAAAAACGGACGACAATGTCGAAAAAGTTGCTAATTTGATTCAGTCTGACCATCGATTAAGTATTCGTGCAATTGGTGAAACTGTAGGCATTGATAAAGAATGTGTACAGCAAATTTTACGTAACAATTTCAACATGCGAAAAGTGTATGCCAAATCAGAAAGTCAAAATTTAAAGCAATGATGATTGTTTTTTTTCAATATTCATGGGATTGTGTACCTTCACTGGGTTTCTGAAGGTCAAACAATTAATCAATATTACTACCTTGAGTTACTTGGTAAACTACGTGAAAGAGTAAGGAAAAACAACTCGGAATGTGGAAGAACAAATCATGGGATTTCCACCAAGATAATGCGCCAGCTCATTCCGCGTTATCTGTCAAGAGGTTCCTGGCCAAGTACAGCATCCCAGTGTTAGAACATCCACCTTACTCACCAGACCTTGCACCATGTGACTTCTATCTGTTCCCTACAGTGAAATCTGCGTTAAAAGGAACGAGATTTGAGTCCATGGAAGCTGTAAAAGTGAAAGCGCGGCAAGAGTCCTGAAGGAGTTGACAGAAGATGACTTCCAACACTGTTTCCAACAATGGAAAATTTGCATGGAGCATTGTAGGTATAGAGAAGGGGTGTATATTGAAGGTGATAATAAGTAATTATGTATAAAAAGAAAATAAAATTTTTTACATCAGTCTCGTTATTTAATAGCCACACCTCGTAAATACCACAAAAACTTGGATGGATAAAAAAATGTTTAATGAATGGTTCTACTGTCAATTTATCCCTGCAGTGAAGCATTTTAATAGAAAACAATGAATTGCATGATTCCCACAAAATCATTCAGGACAAAGTCCCACCTCACCCACATGTGAGTGAACTAACTTGTGTAGTAACATCAAGACCCTATTTTTTAACACCAAATTTAACAGCATTATTTCACCAATGGACCAAAGTGGCTTGCAAGAGTTCAAGCTTAAGAACAGGTAAATAATTTCTCACTTGGGTGTAAACAAGCAGTTAAAGCCAACATGAAAGAATAGCTTAAGTTTCTCAAGTGAGAAATAAATTTAAAGAACACAAATCAGTAAGGTGTATCTCAGATCAGACAGATGTTTGTAGATGTACAAACATCTATAGGGAGCGCAAACTGAGAAGAGAGGAGGCAGCAGCAAACGGATTTCTAATGAAACATCCCAAGGATCAAAACCATGGGTGTGAAAAACACAATCATTTCTGGGTTGTAAGACTTTCAGCAGAATGAACCAGAGGACTGTTAAAACTCATTGAAAGCAACAGTCTATTGCACTAGAATCCAAGAGACTTAGTTGCTCAATAAGTCTTGTGACGGCAATATATTTGATCACAAATATTATGATGACATTGCCAAACTCCATAACCTCAACAAAAAGTTAATGTAATCCCTCAAGTTATAGAAAAATCTTTCTGATGAGGTTATTGTGGTAGCTAACCCAACAATATCAAGAAAGTGATAAAAAGCCTGGTAGGGACAAAGATCCTACATGTTTTCCCTTGCCTCATTTGGTAGTCTCATTTCTGTATGTATACTCTTTGTAGCATATATATAATAATACTAAATACATATATATTGCCTTTTTCTTGTACCCCAAGCGAAATGGCTCGTATTGTCATCACACAAAAACATCTTCATATATATATATATATATATAATTTTTTTTTTGTGTTTAACGTCCAACTATTGTGCACACTTGGGCTAATGCAGACGGTGGGATGATTTATAGCGTATGCCAAGCCCTCACCGGGAATCGAACCAGGATCCTCAGGGTGAAAGCCTAGTACGCTATCCACTAGACCACCGAGGCGGCTATATATATATATATATATAGTATGTGTGTGTGTGATGGCAAATCAAATATTTTTTCCATTCAAAAAAGTACAGTCAGGCCTGCCAAAAGAAGTACAATATTTACTTCAAACAATCTTAACCTAATTCTAGTTTTACAAACAATCAGTAATTTCACATTTTTAAAAGAGCATTTTGGATTTTACATATACAGTAAATAAAACAAACAAAGTTATTAAGTTCAATGGAACACAGTAAAAGACAAAACCAGTTTTCAAACAAATATTATTTTATTACAAATTTGAACAATAAACCTTTTTATCACAAATAAGTGTACCTATTTCAAAAAAAACTTATTTCATTTAGTAAGAAAAATTGAAATAAAACACATTTCCAACTCAGAGATTGCCATGAAATATTATCAATAATTTGAATTAAATAAATTAACCATGCTAAACTAAAAAATTACTTTTGTCACTAAAAACATATATTTTTTCATCTAACAAGCGAGGCTAAATATAACAATACAATTACTTGCATAAATAAAAGTTGATATTTGGTGTTCAATTTCATAAATAAAGTTATATTTATTTCTTCACAGCACAATTAAAATACCTATCTTTGTTTATATATTGCTTAAGTTAATTAATGACTATAGAATTACTAATGTGATGAAGCAATACATTTATATAAATAAAAACATCAAATTATTTTATTTTTTAAGCTTTGCAACAGTTTCTTTTAATCACTAGTTTTCAAACTTCATAGAAATAATTTGGTAAGAATAATATTTGTAATTGTTATTACAGATTATGGAGGGATGAAGAAAAGCTAATACAAGAAAGGATGTGTATTGGTTGACAGTAGAATTTATCTTAATAAATCCTACATGTACATCCTACATCATCCTACAACATATTTTAAAATGAGTAAAATTTCTTAAGGAAAAACAAATTTTTTACAAAAAAAAATTAAAATGTAGGGTCAACAATACAGTAAATTTACATTGCAATGCTTAATTTGCTGCTTATAATATTGTGAGGAACATTTTTCTTTCTATATGTACGTCAAAATCATGACCATCTACTAAGCAAAGTGTTCATAATATAGTGTTTTCTTTTATTTACAAACATTATTACTTTCACTAGGGAGTAAATGTTTCTAAGAAGTACTTGCTTATTTGGCGTACCTATTTCAAATTTTCGTAATTCGTTCAGTATTTTACCTGACTTTTCCACCCTAAGATGTGTACAAATATCGTAAACAATTTTCTTCCTTATAATTAATAATAAACATACACCTGTTCTATTCCAGGTTCTATAAGAAACCAGATGAATCTTGTAAAGTCATTAAATGTAGATCTCAACAGAACTCACAGCTGTATAACGCAGTCCAAAGGCTTGAAACGCTAGGCTGGTTACATGCAAAACTTTGTCTACAAAATGTTATTTAAACGTGAAACTGAAAATAAAAACAATGATTTTAAAAATCATTAAAATTGAGCATTATGATAAAATAATCTAGTACACCTTACACACTTGCTGTTTACACATCCTGCAATCAAGATAGGTTAGGTGCAAGCTAATGCATGAAATGTTTTCGACAATAACAAAGACAGGACAGACATAATATTACTTTAGCAGGAATTTTGTTTCGTTATTTATTGAAGAGAATGAGTTATAAAATAGTGTATTGAGCATGTTGCTGAACTAATGATTACATGCCAACTTATTGTGTTCTTATTACTGTCAAAATATTTTCAAACTGTAATTGTACATTTTTTTTATGGATTGTTAAAGCACTAAAGTTACTTGTTGCTAGAACACACACAGTGACATTAAAGATGTTTTGTGAGATCCCTTTTATTCGCTTCAATGAAATTAATCATTGCAGTTTAAGAATCACCGAAATTTTCTAGACATAACAAAGTCACGCTTATTTCTAATACAATCAGTAATTAATATTTAACACTAACAATACAAATAAAATAATAGAAATCTGTTAATGTTTAGAAATTGTTACGTACGAAACACTTAAAACAAAGTAACATTTTGCATAACAAGTACATAGACAATACAATATTAAACGATAACAAAGGATCGGACCATAGATAAGCAATGCGTTAAACCGGGGGGAAATAAAATAAATTAAAAGAAAAGAAATATTTAGAAAATATAAGTGTATTTATTTATTTATTTTTTAGCCAAATCTGAATCATTGATGTATTAAAATAACTATATTTTTCTGTTCTGTGAAGATATCACTTTTATATTTTTTTCAATCCAAACAATAAATTTTAACAAAAATAATTTTCTTGAAATTTTCTGAATAAAAAAAGCAGTGCTTGAACTGTTTCTGGATTTGAAAAATGAGTTACATTCTTGGTCCTTTACACAATATTATGCTAGAATCAAGCTTAATTTTAATGATATTTCTAGAAGATGGGAACCACTTCTAATAATTAAGTAGCCAATGAGTTAAAACAATTTTTTTAATTTTCTAAGTGAATCGTTTTCCACTTATGCTGAAAATTTCTGGGTAGAAAGCCGCTTTAATTGCAAGACCATGAATAATTTCTTATTAATGGAGCAGTTATTATTTCATATGAATTACTGAGTTATTTTTTTAATTACTTAATGCCAATTAGACTAATGAACATTGGAAGCCAACAGTAACAAACACACTACCCTCTGCCATTCAATATATACTACAATACTCCCCACGTCTACTGTGAATGTTATTTTGTAAATTTAAAAATGTCTGAGAAAATATGAAATGGATTGAGTACTCCCTTTATGTTTTGGCATTAACGTCTTCACATGAACATCTGACAGTTACATTAAGAACACAGCCCAAAGACATTTTAAAATTTCTAATTTAAGAAACATAGTATGGATGAGAAACATCCCACTATGTTTAAATTCTTCATACATTATTTCTAGAAGAGGTCTACACAGTTATACATGTACAATACAAATTGTTGACAAAACATGTACAATACTGTCCATTTCAAGCTCTGTTTCACAACAAAAATGAAGTCATTTCCTCAAGAAGAGCTAAATAAGTTGTTTTACAAAAATATGACAGCCTATCTGTTCTATTCAAATAGTGAAATCAATTTTGTTAATACAGATAGACCAACAAAGAAAAATAATGTTTCTTTAGCTCTAAAACAAATCCTTTTACTTCAGAAATGACTACATATGCAGGAAACGAATAATTTACTACTTTAAAAACATTTGAAAATTACATATATTCGAAGTTATTTAAACTTTAAAATATCAGAAATAAAAGTGAACTTTCAATTGTAAAAAATCCAATCTTTATTTTCAAATTATGCTGCTAAAATGTTGTCTAATTTAATTATCGAAAAACTAGAAGAAAGAAAAAGACATCAAGTAACTTGATTTATTTTTATAAAATAATAAATAATATTAGCTACCAATACAACTCATGTAGTCCGTTTTCCGTTCAAACAATGATTTCCTTTTTGTTCTGTCATTAATAAAAAAAAAAAACAATAATAAATGTGAAACAGCACTTGAAACAGAATAAGCATGTTATATTTTAAAAGCAACGTGGATGAAAATAACACAACAGTAATACGAACAAAACAAAACACTAAACAGATAATTATTTTATAACAAAAATTAATGAAAATTATAATAGAAAATTTGCATGATATTTTCTTACAGCTAAATTGCATACAGTATTAAAAAAAATTGTAGACTATAATTTGCACAGGTATATGTTTATTGTATAAAATAACAAATATAAATATTTTAAACAGATAAAAATGATGCACTCTTATTAACATTATATGCCATTGACAAGTGAATCAATTTAAGAGACTTTTAACTTCAATTTAGTCAATTTAAGAGACTTTAATCAATTGAATATGAACAGATAACTTTGTAAAAGTCGATATAAATTAAATGTTAGGTTAGGTCCACTATTCCTGTTTAACATTCACCGGCTAGTAACTTTTAATACTGACATTAAAAACGAGTTAATTATGAAATATTTCCTGGTAGACTCTTAATAGTTCAACATCTAACAAAATGTTCAATGAGTTTTTTTTTTATCAAATTCAAATTTATTAGGCTAACAAAGAGGAGAAGTGCAGTAGTTGGTTAAAGTTGTTGTGCATAGAGAGTAAAAGATATTTTGTGCTGTCAACCCAATCAATTTTTAGTGATAATCAGTGGTGTAAAAATAATTTTGCAAACCAAAAATTAATTTTGCTAAACATGTAAAATATCGAACACAAAGTTTACTTAACCCTTTCTCCTTGGAATGTTTGCACTGCTACTGGACATTCAGTACCAATGTCCAATCTACTTATATTTTATTTAGCCGAAAATGCTTACTGCTGAAATTACAGTTTCAATTTTATTTCAAACAACAGAAACTTGTTTTATGAAGTTAATGAAACAAGAAGGATGGACGATAAGAAACATCCAGTATACATAAATTTTGTTTTCAAAACATTTTTTTATATTTTGTAGTCGTTTTTAAGTTATTTTATGGTAAAAAATTATGATAATTTAAATTTTGTTTGGTTGTTTTTACATGTACTTTTCTTTAAATTTTGTAAAATGAGTTTTCAGGACTTTTGTCAATTTGGTAATTTTTGCAACAAAACGCTTTATTTTATGTCCAATATTAATAATCCAAAATATAAAAGTGCAGAAACACAGGAAATTTACAAAAAAATAAAATGACCAGCAAAATTTCAAAATGACTACCACACAAAAGTATGATATGTATTGCAATGCAAAAACAATTACTTAAATGTGAGTTATTAATAATGAAAAGAATATAATCTTTTTTTTTAAAAAAAAGAATATTTTTACTTGACCCGATTGTTGTGTTTACTTCAGAACCAAACTCGACCCGGATGTTGGGTGTTTACCTTTGTTCTAGGAAAACACGTTTTTCATTGTGAAAACTATTCATGAAATGCATGTTATAAATAATGAAAAAATATTAACTTAAAAAAAAAAAGAAATTCAGATTCTAAACTGACTTGGTTGTTGGGTGTTTAATTCAGTTGATGGTTATATAACTGGTATGCCTTAAAATCAATTAGCCTTTGTAATGAGTAATGAGTGTTACTGCAGTGGATATAAAGCAAACATTGCTTTGTAAAAATGGACGTCAGAGTATAGCTCTTTAATAAATGGCTAAAAATCGTAATTTATTGTACATTTATTAAAACAAATTTAATCTTTCATAGGGTAATATCTCAACAAAATAATATTATAGCCAATGATAAATACCACAATTGTTAAAATCATTGCTTCTGTAAAAGCCCCAAAAAGTCAGAAATTCCTTAAATTTATTTTTTTAATATATATTATTATTTTGTTATGTCTGTGAAATTAAATTTAATATAAATTTAGAAGATTTCGATCACTTTTGAATTTTACTAGAATTTTGAAAAAAAATCAAAATCTGTTGACTGTTTTTTTAATAATTTCATTGACTGTAGCAACAAATTATGATAAAAATGTGGCAAAATACTTATAGGCATATTTAATGTAACTACAGAAATAATTTTTATAATTAAGTCATAATTAAACACGAAAATAATTGTTTTTTTTAATTGTATGTACAGTGGTCTTTATTTTATTCTCCAAACTATTTACTAGATTTAGTGAACGACTGTTTCAAAACAGTATTCATACAGGATACAGAAGTTATGAATCATTTAAAAGACTGAATGATATAGTTGGTATAATAAACAAACCTCTGTAGCTAAGCAACGGCCGATGATGGTTCTGCAAATGTAAATGCACAATGCATTTAATTGTTGTTTTAAATGATCTAATTAAAACAACTGCAAGTGTAAATTTCCAAAGTCGGAAGTCTGACATAGGAGCGGAAAGTGTTAAACTTAGATTGTAAGCCACTTTGATAGAAACGAAATATCAGAATAGAATTAGTACTTTTTCTTACACAGCTTAACAAAAACTTATTAGGTTTTGAACCTACTTCTTCCAATTCGAGGAAGATTAAACATCATGTAAAGAAATAGTTAAAACTAATTTAGTTTCTCTATTATCAATTAACCAATTAATCCCAACAAATTTTTGAAAATGTTGAACTTGAACATCAAACTATGGAGAGTCTACTGTATTATTTTAATTCTTAAATATAAAATAAACAAAAAAATGGCACTGGAAGGATAACACAATTTATTAAAGCTACTACAATTTACCTATATTAACCATTAGAGTTTGTTTTTTCATACAACACACAAAACATTGAATGGATCCAAGATTAGTAAATCTATTGTTATTGTACCTGCCATATCCAAGAAGCACTAAACTATTCTTCACAATTTGTCAGTAAATTATTGTTACAAACTTTCGCTAACACTTTAAACAGTTTTCCCATTTATTTATACAGTTAATAAATATATATTATGCACCAGTTAATAACATTATAAATTCATATAATATTGACTAATAACAGAACTAAGATAAGTCGGTAAGCTAAGTTATACTTTGTGTAAACATAAAAACAAACAAAAATTAACATTCCGAAATAAAATTCACTGAATATATGCTTTAATTTTGTGCAATAAATAACAAAAATGATTTTAAACATGTATTTACAACAATGTTTTAACTTTTAATTATAACAAATAATACAAAAACTGTCATTTCGAATTTAATTGTCTAACAAACGCAGGACACAGACTCGATTAAAGCTTCTAATTAATACTGACATAGACTAAAACAACCTAAACTACCAGAGTATCAGATCCTGTACCTTCTTCTACAGTCATGTACATTCCTTCTTCTTCGTAGGCACTGTCATGTTTGGCTAAGATTCTCAGAAGAGGGCGTAACTTAAGCCACCACTGATGTTTTGGGATACGTTGCCTAAACATTAAAAAAACATTTTATAACAAAGACTATTTCCCTATATATGTTATATTTCTACGCAGCTATTAAAAAAATCCAATAATAATATTAACATTTTAATAAATAGCCAACAATTTTGGCATTAAAAATAATGATTTATTACATTATAAATTAATAAAAATAATACCTGAATAACACAGTAATGAAGTACCTGAAACTCAAATATCTTTAATCCTTTTTTCATATTTTTACTGAGTATCAGTTTTATCAAATTATATCACCAACTTCAGGTTTGTTCACAATGTTAAGTTACACACATAATCAGTAGAAAAATGACATTGGAGTAAAATATGCTGGCTAATTTTTTTCAACCTCTGAATCTGTCATGAAGTGGCCCAACAAGCAATAGAAGTCTCAGCTGTGCAATGAATGACAGTCCATCTTTCCAACTATAACCACTGTCACTCATAACTTCATAACACCATTCTGAGCTGCACTGCGAACTCATAAACACAGCCACATCTACTGATTTGTTTTAATATATCAATTTATTGAGAACAAAAAATTAAATTATGTAACAATCTTGCAACCATAGTCTTGTAACAAAACAAGTACCACTCGATAGTCTTACTTACTCAAAGTTGGTGTCCTTCTTGAGTTCCTGGAGTGGTGTAAATCTATACTGACGCCTCACAACGCCCATCATCACTGCAGAGTCTGGTGTATTGGCGTACACAGTACCATCTTCTTTGCAATGTATCTTGAGCTGCTCGATGATCCACTCGACAGTTTTTGCAGCTTGCTTGGTTCCCATGTTGCGATCAAATGGGGTCGGAGAACCTCCTTGTTGCATGTGACCTTTTAACAAATAGCCTCGGATATTATTTACTGGCTTATGCTAACAATTTGATTGAAAGTTATTCTTAAATAATATTATAGAAATAAATTTACCAAAATCATTATTTAAAATACTTGAAATTAATATGAATGAATAAATGAATGAGTAGGGGTTACAAACACGCTGCAACCTTCGTAGATCTACTTTGCCCCTTCCTACACTCTTGAGACTATCATTTACAGTATCCCTTCCAGTCTATGAAATCCAGGATTTGGAAAGGATTCAAGGTAAGTATCCCTCATTTGTAATAAGTAGCTTCCCAAAATACTAGTTCTTCTCATAGCAATAGTTTCACAGCTTACTAGAAGGTGACTGTAGGGAATTTCCTCTTCCCTCCCACACTATCTGCAAGTTGCACCTTCTACTAAGCCAAGATTCCAAAGATGTCTCTTAAGGGTGCCATGCCTCATAAGAAAAAAAAGTTGAAATTTTTATTATTTAACAATATTTTATAAATTCTGAGCTAAACACACTGATGTAAAAATTTTATAATTTTCCATTATAAAAATATTATATTTTTTTGTTATTTTTATTTGTTTATTTTTGTTTAAACATAGACAAGAAAGGGATGAGCTTAGAAAATACGGCTGTAGGATATGGAAAATAATTTGAAGAAATATGAAAAAGGTGAAAGAAGGTTTGCAAAAATCAATGAAAGGTAATAACAGCCTGTTTTTAACTGTTACCACTCACTTACCGAGAACATTCATACGAGCACTGAATAGTCCCTTTCCTTCTTCAGAGTACAGACGATAGATAAAGTCAGTGTTATAATTGTCATTACACTTCTCATTCCTACAACATCATTGCAATATATCAGTCCTACATCATAGCAAGATAAAATATTATTTACCTTATCCAAAATTTTCAAAAAATGTATACTTTCTTTGCATCTAAATTACAGTGAAAATCAGTTGGAAGGGACAAAAATTACATCACTGAAGGGACAAAAAAAATATGATTTCATATACAAGTGACTCTATAAAAAAAATGTTTTTATTGTCTATAAAAATAAATTTTAAAAGAACAATTTTAAAGATTATTAGGAAATAACAATTAAAAAAAGATTACTGTTGCACTGAAACATTATGTTTATTATGTTATGTGTCTAAGGATTAAGTAATTAGTACAGTATTTGTGGATAAAAAACATGAAAAAGAATACAATATTTCAATATTTTAAGTCACACACGTACACACACAAGCATGCACATATTTACATCCCACTAACAATTTTGTATCTTTTTTTAAAAAAGCATACAATTGGTGCATTGGTTACTTCAAGAGTATATTAATATTTCATATGAGTATGTAGGTAAATAAACACACTACACACTGTGTTACAATAGTTTTTTCCACAAAATATCAAAATTTAAATTCCAATTTATCATTCGTTTATCTATTTCTTTTAACTCCATTCAAACTTTCGATAGTTTTGCTTACAACCATTTACAAATCAGCTTCACATTTGAGTGAATATGTTTTTATTCAGACCTAAGTTAGTTTTGCTCCTTACTTAGTTGCCATAACTCAGATACTACTTACTTTATCAGTTACCGTATATAACTTACTGCTTATAACTTAGGCATTGCTGTCTTCCCTTGTTTTACTTTGATCACATTCATGCCAGGTTGCATAGACCAAGTGTGACACGGTCGTATAGACCTGTTGCATAAGGTATATTTGTTTTTATGTATTAGTGCAGGAACTAACTGAAACGTTAATTGTATATTGGTCTGTGACTGACAGCAATCTTGTTATTTTTTTTATTTACATTTATGTGAGTGTGTTATTTTTGCTGTTGATTATAACAATTAATTCAAACATTCATCATGGTTGTGATGTGCTGTGGCTGATTTAAAAAGATTCTGCTAAGATGATATAGGCAAAATTAGATTTTGTTCAGATGTTGATCCTTGAATATTTTAATTCTAGTCAGTATATCAAATTTGAAATAAATGAAATTATGGTTTAAGAGCAAACAAAAAACAGACGGATGTTAAGACTTTGCAGAGTTTAAATTTTTTTCCAATTTACTCCTGACCAAAAAATGTCTTTTATTTAAAATTTTGATACACTGCCTTTAATCCTTAAAACAGACCTTTGAGAAATTTGAACGAATTTTCAGTTTATTTTGATTACCAAATTTGAGGAAATCCTAAAAAAGCGTTAAAGCCCCTTTATGGAAAAATAAAAAATGATCTAGAGATATGATCAAAACAGACCTGCATGCAACACATCAAAATCAAATAAATTTAACCCAGTCACATAGTTCAGTCATTCTTATCGGAATAATTTTCCTAATAAATTAAGACTTAACACATAAAAAAATAACCAAGAACCATTAAATCATAGATTAAATGTTTTACTTTATTAATTGACTGTAACATCAATTAATGTGTTATTGTTTTGGCACACAATCAGCTGTTTTAAAAGTAGCAAAATATCTTTGTAGTGAGTCTGTACAAGCACTAGAATAAAACATGTTTGCTAAAACAGTTCCTTTGTTATAAATGTGATTACTTTGAAACATTGTTAGATTTTAAGAATATAAAAATATACCTCAAAATAAGACCTCGTTGAACTCCTTCGGCCATTTTAGACGCCATATGATACACATCTTGTTGTAGATCTTTAATAGAAAATTTTTCTTCATAAATATAAGCAGCATCTGCCCCACCAGCCAAACCTTTACAAAGTAAAATTCAATTCAGTTAAGATAGTAATGATACATTGCTATCAAGTGTGCAACTGAACAAAAATGGAAGGGCTATGTTTGTGAGGATGAACACCCCCCCAATATCTGGGTATATTACGATACGTTTTTATCTCACCTATGTTTAAAAATATTACTGTACTTTAGAAAATTAGTCATTCAAAACTTATGAAATGTAGGGTATGCCAAGGTCACACAAGCAAATAATAAAATAAGGGCAATATAATGTTAAATGGTATGTACTTAAGGTCATGTAGAGTGTCTGTTGGCATAAGTACTACCAACAAAAGAAACCATTTAGTTCAGTAGAAAGTTAGAGCCTAACAGTTTTTTTAGCAACTATTGGGGTAACAGTTAAATTTCGAAAAATAGAAAGCTGCATTCTGACTGGTGGATTTAAAAAATGACACTTTCTAATACTGATTAAGATAAAAGGGTGCTACTAAAAAGTGATAATAGGGAGTGATTCCAGGGAATCGAGGTCTTTCTCATCAAGTAGTCATACAGAAGTGCCTATCTTACTATGTAGTTACATAAGGAAGCCTTACAAAGAAAACTGACAGTCACTGTGAGTATAGTGCAGTAAATATCTAATAGTATCCAAGTTTCTAATGCTATTAAAAGTAATTCTGATAATTTTTTTTTTTTTTTTTTTTTAACATCTGACTATTGTGCACACTTGGGCTAATGCAGACGACGGGATGATTTATAGCGTATGAAAATGCCAAACGCTGGCCAGGAATCAAACCCAGGTCCTCGGGGTGAAAGCCCAGTACGCTATCAACTAGGCCACCGAGGCGGCTAATGAGCCAAGGACTCAGGAGCATAGTCACTGATAGTGTTAGCTAAGTACTAGTTTTTTGTTGCCACTGGAAGTGTGCTTAAAAATCCAGAGCTTCAACAGTGTCAAGCAACAGGATCCACAAAGCCATCAACTGCAGCATCCACCAAAGACCAATTCTTATATCCCAACTACACATAAAGACCATTAATTGTGTACAATAATTGAAGGAAAATTAATATACCAATTAAAGTAACTGCCAGAAAAATTAAAACAATTCTAATTACCTAATTAACTTGTAATTAAGGGATCCTGAGCATTTAAAATTTATTAACCAAATTCTACAAATCTCAAAAAAATTGCAAGTGCATACAAATAAATTTATAAATTCATAACAAGCTGGCAAATAAGAAATTAAAAATTCATAATATAAAGGTATAAGTGTTTGGCTTAGTACCAGTAATTTTTGGTGGTATCAAGTCTGATCAGAAAGTGTAATATTAGAAAGTGCGTTTAATTTAACAAATGTTACAAGTATCATCAGAACCAATCTTGTCTGTTTTCAGTATTGACCCTTGTAGAAGCACAGAGTGATCCAACTAAAAATTTGTTGATCAAATTTTATTTATTATTATTTATTATAATAATATATTATAATAATAATTATATTATTATTATAATTATTTATTATTATTACCAAATAAGCTCCCATAATAATAAAATAAATATAATAAAAAATATTATAATTGGTTCCCATAGAGTATATGTAAAATTGAAAAGGCTGCTGTTTATATTGAAATGTTTTTTTTATATTTAATTCGTTATAAAACTGCGCCTAAACCGGAGCTGTTTATAATTTAAATTTATTTTTATAACATATTTTATGTTATAATATACATAATGGCAACCGATAATTTTTGTTGTTTTCATTGAAGGCAATAAGTCCCGAAAATATAATCCAATTTATATGTCGTAATCAAATTTTCATAAAATAAATACTTGTTTTATTTTTTCTGTAGACAAGAAGCATTTTAATTGTCTTAAAAATGTGACAAGTCAATTATAACAGATTTTCAGCCTAGAAAAATTTAGTCAAACTTTAACAGTATGTATTTCTTTATCGTCTATCAAAGTTTTTTTAATGGAATGAGCTAAGTAGGCTTCAAATTAAAGTTATACGAAAAAAATACATTTCTGAAAAACTGAATTAATCAAAATAGCAGTTAAAGGTCCTGATTCCAATTCTAAAGGTATCAGCAAGAATTTTAAAAACTGCCTTACAGAAAGATTATAACTGAAACCTTGATAAACACAAGATTTTTTTTTAAATGAAATTGATAATGGTGTAAATAGTTGTTTAGTTAGTAAAGTGCGTAATGAGAGGTCTCAGACCAGGATTTTGTAAAATCTAAAAATATATTTTCATGAAAATTACAAAATAGATTTTTTGACACAGAAAAATACAGTAAAACTGATTTGATCACTCTACTACATACATACTCTACATATATACTCTACATATATACATACTACATATATACTCTACATACATACAAAGTGCTTACACATTTACCTGCAACAGTAGCCAAATAGCCACAATAACCTCCCATGGTTTCAATGATAAACACACGCCTCTTTGTGCCCTGAGCCGACTGTCGGATCCTATCACAAATCTAAAAACACAGAAATTGAATTAACCTATAAAAAAAACTATCTAAGAATATGAACTAGTTATAAAAGTATAACTTTTTCAATTTAATCTACTTTTACAATTTTAACAGTCTGCTCCCTTGCTTTTTGACATTCAGTGAAACTTTGTTATAATGTCACTGAAGGAAACAAGAAAAAATTACACCATTTCCAAGTGATGTTATAAAAAAATCAATTTTTAAATTAATAAAGAATAACAGGTAAAAAACATTATCACTGCACTGGTAGAATATTTTTATAACTATATTTGTGTTTAACATTCAAATATTTAGCAATGCAGTTTTGTGTTTTAAAAAATGAAAATCGTAATCTCAGCTGAACTGTAGTCCAGCCTGATATGCTTCAAAATATACACCATATTTTAAAATTATGTTACATATTTTAAAATAAAAGTTGTGTAATTTACATCTTTATGCATACTGCTGAATACAGTTATAACAGATTTCACATATTACGAGAGATAAAAATTCAGTTATCTTTCTCTAATAAAATAGAGGGGACAATACTGTGCAATCGCAACTGTCTCTTCACTAAGTGTAGTCAGACAGAATAAACAGCTCAGTCTTGGGAACAACTATGCATTTCAGCAGAAGGACGAATGTAAACAGCTGAGTTGTGCTTTTTTTGGTGTTTAACGTCCGACTATTGTGCACACTTGGGCTAATGCAGACGATGGGATGATTTATAGCGTATGAAAATGCCAAGCCCTCGCCAGGAATCGAACCCGGGTCCTCAGGGTGAAAGCCTAGTACGCTACCCACTAGGCCACCGAGGTGGCAGTTGTGCTTTTTATCAGCAGTAGTAACTCTGAGGAAAATTTTATGGTTTTTTTTTAATAAACCTTATCTGCCAGCCAGTTACATACGTTCCACTCAGACTTTGCACACATCTAGGCTTGTGCATAAGAAATTTTAGACATAACAAATAGTAAAATATTTAGTATCACTAAAAAAAGGGTTTTTTAATGTTTATTTGGCCAGACTTATGGAAAAACTATGCTTATAAGAGAGCTGACGTAACATTCCAAGCTGTTATAAACAAACAAGTCTGACTGTACATTATTGGTACTGACATTATGTTAGTAGTTTTTTTATAACTTTAATTAATTTACCTAAAAATGTTTACGAGATATTATTAACCTGAATTTTAAACTAAAATATCAATTGTACAACTTCATTTACGCTTACTTCAGTAATCCCATTAAGTGCATTATCACACATTTACGCTTACTTCAGTGATCTCATTAAGTGCAGTATCACACATGTATGCTTACTTCAGTAATCTCATTAAGTGCAGTATCACATCCAAGAGAGAATTCCGTGCCGGGAACGTTGTTACTAATGGTCGAGGGTATTATTACAATTGGGATACAGAACTCTGGATACTGGCTGCGGTTCTCAGCCAACTGTAGTCCGGCCTGATATGCTTCAAAACCTCCAATAATAAGAAGGGCCTGGATCTTGTACTCCTTCAGCCTAGCAGCAATCTGTGGCATTCTTTGGTTAGGTAGCGTACGTTTGGTGCCTAGCATTGCCCCTCCCTGACCAACCCAGCCAGTTACATCAGACCACTTCATCACTTGTACCTGAAATTAAATTACTTTTAATGTAAAAGTATACGTATATATAACTATTTTATTTAGTTGCAAAAACTTTCAATTTCTAACTGGTACAAAATAAAGCTGTTAAACCAAAACTAATTATTAATTTTAAACAATTTAGACCTACAAAAATCACTTGAATTGATTACAACTAAAAAAAGTAATTTACATAATTTTTATTTTAATGTATAATAACAATGTTAAAAAAACTGAAACACTATCAGACACAATAAGAAAAAGGAGAATTGATTTTTATGGGCACATCCTCCGAATGGACAAAAATAGATTAACCAAAAAAATATTTGACTATTTTCGCAATAGAAGAGTCAAACCACTTTGGTTTAGAGAAACGGAGAAGGACATAACAGAACTACAAATCACTGACACTATGCTCATGGACAGAACAGCCAAAACAATAACCAAGGACAAGAAGGAACGGTTCCAAGGCAAAGTCAAATCCAAGCGAACGATCCAAATCTCTGACGAAGAAAGAAAAGCAAGATCACAAGGAATGAAGCAATACCGGGCTGCGAGGAAGGCACAGAACATTAAAAAGTGATTGATTTAGTGTACCCCAAAGTTGGGTGAAACAAATAAAGGGAGAACAATGTTAAATTAACATAACCTAATTTGTACAAGAAATGTCTATAATTGCATGATTGTAATTATCTGTCGCAGAACAAAAGTAGTAATTTTATATTATGGAAGGGTAAGGTTGTAAGAAAAACTTAAAACACTGCACAAATTAAACTCACATTTCCAGCAATAAGACCTTCAACTCCGTCATGGACACCATAAACCGTATCACCTCTGTAGATGCAGTTACGTACAAAAGATCGAACTGCTGCATTCATACCACAAGCAGGTGCTCCAATATGCATCACCGCCAGTGTGTAACCTTCCTAAAAAAAATCGTATACAACAATGTTATTCAAAGGAAATCAGTATGAAAAATTATAATTAAATGCAAATATATAGGCCTATATTTGTGTGTGTGTGTGTGTGTGTGTGTGTAGAAACACACACACACACACACACACACACACACACACACACACACACACACACACACACACACACACACACACACACACACACACACACACACACACACACACACACACACACACACACACACACACACACACACTGAAAAATCAGAGTTTATTAAAACTATTTGTATATTTTTTGAGTAAATTTAATGAACCCTACAAATTTTCATTTTTGGAGAGGCTATAGTATTGAAACGCCAAGTTAAAAAACAGTTAAAGTTAACTGTTAAACGTTAAAGTTAACTGTTAAACGTTAAAGTTAAAAAACAGTTAAAGTTGCATTTTAATCACATGGACACTAAAAACACATTAATCACATTTGAATTATTACTATAAACACTAAAAAAAATAATTATGCAAATTGTACTAACTCTTCACAAACCTGTAATAAATCTCTAAAAATTCAGGTTTGAAAGATATTGGCAAAAACAATAACCAATAACAATGGCAATGAAAATCTAATAAATTGTCAGTGTATTTTCTCCAATTATTTTGTAAATTCTGAATAGCTTCAATGATGATTTACAAATAATTATTAATATATATTTAAATAAAATCAGTTACGTAAACTAACAATACAGAATTTTTTTGTTGTGTACCAGTTTGGAATCTGTTTGCAATTTTGAAGAACTAAATTTGAAGTAATTTTTATTCAAATCTAAGGTTTTTTCTGAAAAAATATACACAAATGTTTTTATGCAGCTGCATTCAATTTTGGTATTATATAGCTAATTAAAAAAAAAACCACCAAAGGACACAAGAGGTGTCTTGATAGGTCTTGTAGGTGACACAAGAGTATAAATTTTTGATCTAGACTAAATAACATATACACAAACTATTATTTAATATGCCGATGTTCATTTTATATCATATTGAAAAAACTGCATTCCTGAGTGAACATAATACATGCATAAAGTATACATATTTAAAATGAACAAGTGTTCTTTTAACATACTTTACCAAACGTTTTAGGGCTTGGAGTATTAAATACCCTAATACGAAGTTTTTTACAAAATTTTATCCTTTTTTAGGTTTACTTTTTAAAAATGAGTTCATTAAAAATATTTCATAAAAATCTTGAAAAAGAATAAAGCCAAGTTATAAATCTATAACTTATAAATCAATGTTTTCATTAAATACGGTTCACATTTTGAGTGTGTCTTAATACTGAAAAATTATTAACAATATTTATTTTCATTGTACCGTAAAATAGTCCAAACATTCAAATAAATTAGGCCTCAATAATCATATTCTACTGTAAGTATAAAACATTTTGCAAAATTTGGTATCGATAGCTTAATGTAATTTGAAGATAAATTGATTTTGTAAAATATAAAGTATGGGTGACAGATTGAAAACATCACACAATATTATTTTGTTTTTTAGTTTGCGTATTTTATATTTGTATTTTGACTCCCCAATGAAAGAAGATCGGCAATGATTTTTTGCCAGCAAAAAAAATTTTAATAAATAAGAAGAGTTCATAGAAAGCTAAATATAAGTAAATAAGCATATAATGTGTTATATACATGTGTTCATTTTTTTTAAAAAGTTTACAAAATAACATCTCTAAAATTGAATATAAAAATTATATTAAAGTACTGTACATAAATTGAATTACATTGTTTATGCAAGCACTATAAAAACTTTATAACAATATGACATACAGTAACACTACATATGTACATAAAGCAGAGAAAGAGAATTTGCTGAAACTGCACTCTAGTGGTTAGGTCAATAAATTTACTTGCTTAGTTTAGTCTTTTCTTTTCGGTTTTCCTTAATATATTTTGTTAATAATTTTTTGTAACTCATTTTTATTTGATCATTTTAAAAAATCAAATCAAAGATTTTTTTTAAATTCAGAATATATATATTTTAATTTCAATACAACATTAACATTTTTACGAAATTACTTGCATTTCCATATTTTTTTTTCAGACAGCAATATTTTTCTTAGCTCAAAACCATCTCATTTCATCATTTCCGTCTTCCATTTACATTAAAAGCAAGTTACCAATCTACATATATGCAAAACATATTTTTTTGGTTTTACCTTTAAAATCAAATTTGGAAAGTATATTTCAAGAAATTGTTGTCCATTTCTGTTTGATAAATATTGTTTATAATTTAGGCCAAGTCTTTATTTAATGACAAATTTTAGTAAAATGTTTGCTCAAATATTCATTGTAAAATCAAAATATTTTAATATGTATTTCAACAAAATTAAAATAAATAAAAACTTAAACCCTTTGCACTCGAAAGACAACACCTTCTCCCAGTAATTGTTTATTACTTTCTACCTGCTTAGTTCTCTCAGGCTGAATGGCCACCGTGAGTGGCCGCTTAGTAGCCTGCTGCATGCTGCAGCTTGGCCACCACAATGACAGCTGTCACTGACTTGCAATTGTTTTGTTCATGTCAACCCAACAATGTATAAATATTTAAAGTCAAGTAATGAACAAACACAATAAAGCATTTAAACAAATTTTTTTTACTGAAAATATAAATAATATTTTCGTACCGTAAATATACAAATTATACAGGAAATAATATTTCTTTCAAGCCTTGTAAGATATTAAATTAATTTATTACATTCAAAATATTTTATAACAATGGCTCCAATAGTTTATTTTCCATTAAAAAATCACTAAAAATAAACTGTGACCGCCATCAGATTTTATTTTCAATTTATCCTTGAACCTTTTAATTTAGCTTTTAATTTGAAATTTCATATTGTTTCAGCCAAATTTTATGTTAAATTAAGACATAGGTAATGGGAGTAACGGCCAATGGTTAATATAATTTTTTAAACCAATATGATTCCTTCTGGAGGAATCAAAGGGGCAGCATATGTCCTGAGCAGAGCACAACTCAGGAGGATCATGGGGCTCATAACAGGGCACTGTGGTCTGAGGGTGCACATGAACAGGATAGGTGTGTACACGGAGAAACCATGTGTAGATTGTGCAGGAAGGAGGAGGAAACTGCAGGTCACATAATTTATGATTGTGAGGCTCTTGCTAGTAGGAGGCTAGGGGTTTTTGGTTTCCAAGACCCTAGGGATCTTCAGCAGTGTGAGCTAGTCAGTGGGTTGTTGGAACTTATTAGAGACACCAATCTGCTGAACTAGGTATTTTAAGAGGTAAGTTGCACAATAGGTCAGTTGATCACAGTGCCTGGGGTTGAACAAATCACTTCCTCTAGAATATAATTTAATCTAACTGCCAATGGTTAGCCCCTTATCTCGGTTCAGTTCGCAAGTAACATGCATATGCGGTAAGTGATATCAATGTTTCTCCCTTGAGTTAACGCTACTTCTCCCTTGAGAAGAATGCACCTTCATCGCAGCTTCGAGCGCACCCACCTTCGAGGACCATGCCTTCAAACATCATATCCGATGAAACAACGCCTTATTATACAGTCCAATCAAAACCACCAGTAAGATTAGACTTAATTAATTTTATTTTGCAATCCGCCACCGCAGATATACTGAGCTGTTTCATTAATGTCTATATTTTAGTTCCTGAAAATTTGAGCTCTTTTAGAAAGAGCGAAACTGCGAAAATGGCGCAGTAAAATATAACCACGTTTGTGAAGACATAAAGTATTCTCATATGGTTGTTTTAGTTTGCCTTCAGGTTCCAGCAATGACAGAGAAAACAAAATCATTTAAACAGACAACGTCTTACTTCGCTAATCACAGTGACCACGCAAACATTTGAGGGATTTTATGTTGGCCACTACCTTGCGTGCTAAGAGAAACGCATCTGGTAGAAATAATTCAAGGTTACACAGAAATGGACATGCTCATACATAACGACCATACAACCCAAGAGGAACATTCTAAATAGCCCTAAGTGAGTGTAAAGTGTTCAAGCATGTTGTAATGACAAATTCAATTAAAACTATTAATTATTTTAGGAATACAAACAATACAAATAGCAGACTAGTAGTATTGAAATATAATTAATTACAGTATGTATTACTTTGTTTTTAAGAGTGTCACTTAAGTCATAATAATTTCTTAATTTTACAAAACATACTTTCATTTTGACCAACAATTTAACATTCCATCCGTTAAATACAACAGACATGTAAACTAATTTCTAGGTGCACTGAATAACAATCTAGATAATCTGAATAAGTAGCATTAGTATTTCTCAACAAATAATTTCACTAAAATTAGCATGCAACATTCATCCATGGATGCCAACTTACCTGGCCCCATAAAGTGTCTTGCTGCGGGGAAACAGAATAAAGGTTAAATTTACGGAAATAATCAAATTTATTAGTAACTGTGTTCTGCTTGTTCTCATGTTTAATTTACAAAAATATACCAATTAAATTTTACTGATATTGACATACAAACTAATAGTATAGATATCAACAGAATAATCTACCAAAATTTTAAATGGCCACTAGCAGACTACTAATATAGGCAATTTACAATAATTGTGTGCGGTGTTCATAATTATTAAAACCCTTACAATTTTAACTCCCAAGTCTAGTTTTTACCATTCGAGGTTTCAAAAAAAGTGTATTTTACGAATAACCCAAGATTTTTTTTTAATCAATAAGAAAATGAAATCATCCTTGGACAACTAATTTCTCTAAATTAACTTATCAAATGTTGGTCAAATAAGTGGTCCGAGAATATTAGGTAAAATAGCTGTGACCAACAATATTGTTTTTGTGAGTTTTCTTAAATGTACACTTTTCTAAGAGACAGCAAAAAAAATTATTAACACTTTTATAAAAATGATAAAGCAGTAATTTTCTTTTTAAACTGGTTATTGTTTGGTACGAGATAGGCAAAATGAAAGTTTTATACAATACTAAACACTATTATTAAGACATTTTAAGTAATAAAAATTTGGTGTGAAAATGTTTTATCCCATTTATTTATTTTTTAATTATGCAATGAGATTGGAACTTGTTGAGCTAATGAGGGCCTGAATGAAATAACACTAACAAAATTGTGAATTTATAACCTCTTTGCTGGCTCCAATTTAATGACTACACTTCTATCCTCCTAGTTTGTAGGAACATTCTCGTGGTCTGTGTTTTGTCTGCTTGTACTATGCTAACAATGAAATTAGGAAGGGGATCTAAAGAAAAAAGGTTTGATGAACACTCAAACTAGCAGTAAATCCAGGAATAAATACCTAATTAAAAAAGCATGTGATTGATGTTGATAAACATTCAAACTACCAGTGAATCCATAAAGGATATCTATTGAAAAAAGCTAGTGATTAATGTTGATAAAAATTCAAACTACCAGTGAATCCAAGAAGGATGTCTAAATAAAAAAAGCATGTGATTGATGTTGATAAACAAACATTCCAGAGGGTAGCTATCAGGGAACAGAGAAAGGATAGTCATATTATTGATGGTGATGAAACAATGTCCTTTTCACTATATACAGTCCAGTCCTGTTGTGTTAATGTACACACACTAAGGCTCAGAGAGCTGCAGAGGAAATTTCCTGTAGATTTAGTACAAATTTTGAAGTGTTCTATTCTGCGCTCTACATACTACATATTGGTAGTCTGTTCTATCCTGTGCTGACACCAGTTTAATATCACAGATTAGTTACAATGAGCATTTCTGTTACAGAGTTTCTTAATAAATGTCTCAGATCAGCTTCTTTAACCAGGAATATTATCACTATACCTCTGCTGCAGTTGAAATAACAAGAATGGTGTAAACATACAAGAATTAAGTTTGTGCAATTATCCTAAGCTCAGTTATCAATAACGTGATCATGCAAGACAAGTAAGTGCAATTATTTCATAGCAAAAGCTTTTTTGTTTATTTATAATTGTTATTTATGATTGAAAATAATTTTTTAAAAACTTGCATTAGGTTATAATCAAATGATAAATCATATAATTTTAATTTCAAGTTAAAACTTATATTATTTATATTCGATAATCTATGAGGCAGAGACTTCAAAAGCTAGAAGTGTATAAGCTAAGAAAAATGACAGATTAGTAACTTAAAGATTAATTCAATATCGCATATTTTTTAAAGTGAAATGGTTACTTTGGGCTAGAATGAGAGTTTTAAAAATCTAAAAGGGGATTTTGGATACAAGAATTTATGGCAAAAACTACCATGCGGCTGCTGTATGGCTGAATATGAGATGCAGGGTTAAGCCTTGGGAATAAACCATTGAGAACTGAAAGAATCATAGCAATAATTTCCTCATGATAACGTAAAAGTAATCAGAAAAATTATTCTCAAATTTCAAAAAGAGTATAATGTACACTTTTTACACAAATCTTCAATAAAGAATCATCTCTTTGATTTCATTCCCAATAAACAAATTGCTTATTATAAAAAAAATGTTTCCATTATGTATTTTCAATTGGACATTATTTTTAAATTCACTGTTAATTACTATTGATATCTTTTAAAGTTACTATTCCAATGAATTACTAATTGTTTGTTATTATTATTATAAATTTATAAATCACATTTAAATATGTTTTGGTTACAATTTTTTGCCAGTGCTATTTACGCTTATACACAAGTAAGTGTCACTGTACCAAAATAATCTAATAATAGTTTAAGTTAAATTAATGATTCAGCCACCAGTAAACATCTTCAATTATTAGAGAGCAAAAAAACAACATTAAAGATAACCAATTAAAAAAACAGTTGGCAAAAAACAATTGTTGTTGCAGCAAGTACAGACTTTTTTAAAAACATCATTGTACTTTCAAACATAAACACACAGCACATGTTAATTTAATTTTCTGTAACTAAGTTGACTAGCTCGCCACTATGCACTTTGTTGGTAGCACTGTAGCCACAATTCGGTAAGGTTGGTAATGCTGAATTATCACTGTTTGCATACTTTGTTAAACTGAAATGTTTTTGTTACTGCATGTTTTTGAGTGTTGCCTTGAAAATACTAAGTTTAAATTAGTATAATGAGCAAAAAAAAGTCTTGTTTTCTTGGCAATGGTGGTAGAAAGAATGCTACGATTAGAGAACAGCATAACTGAAAAAAAGTATTGCAAAAATGTGTCAAATTGTGCATCAAAATTGTTGGCTGATTGTGAGAAGCATTGCAGGATAAGTAAATAACCGTAGAACACACTATCAACAGGATACCTTCAAGGATAAAACCATCATAAAATATTGTTCATCTTAACATTTTTTTTATTTTTATTTTTATTTTTTTTTTTTTTTTTTTGTGTTTAACGTCCGACTATTGTGCACACTTGGGCTAATGCAGACGGTGGGATGATTTATAGCGTATGAAAATGCCAAGCCCTCGCCGGGAATCGAACCCGGGTCCTCGGGGTGAAAGCCTAGTACGCTATCCACTAGGCCACCCAGGCGGCTACTTCATCTTAACAAACAATATTGGTAGAAAAAGTGCAAAAAATAGAACTTCCACAAAAACAAGTACAAAGGAAGTGAAAGTCCTTTAAAAGAAGGAAGAAAAATATTTTGTTACCACTGGTAATAAAGTATGAATTTACCAAAATGAACAAAGAAAACAATGGAAATCAGGTTATTCCACAAAAACCTAAAATATTCTCTATTACTCCAAATGCAAAATGAAACAATGTTGATAACATTCTTTGATATGAGAGTGGTAGTTTAAAAATGTAACAGCTGAACTAAGAGTTAAACAAATTTACTATTTGGAAAGGTTAAAAACAAAATGATAATCTTGGACAAAAACAAACTCTAAACAGCTCATATCCAAAAATAGCTCTAAAAATAAGCTGTTGCATCACAATAGTGCACCAACTCTGTATGTGAAAACATTTTCAGCCAGTATTGTTCCCGTCATGCCTGTTTAAAACCTAAAAGAGCCGCCTCGGTGGTCTAGTTGATAGCATGCCAGGCTTTCACCCCGAGGACCCGGGTTCGATTCCCAGCCAGGGCTTGGCATTTTCATACACTATAAATCATCCCATCGTCTGCATTAGCCCAAGTGTGCACAATAGTCGGACGTTAAACACCAAAAAAAAAAAAAACAAAAAAAAACCTAAAAGTCTTTATCTGTAGGTAAAAGAAATATTGACATAGTGATGAGATTAAGACACCACAAGTAATATGGAATATGACAACTGTTTTGTAACTAACTCATTATCAATAATTCTCAATTTAATTTTCCATACTCAAACACTGTAAGTTTCTACTGCAGTTTATAACAATTAAAACTGAGCCACATATGAACAGAACGAAATGAAATTTGTAAAAGTGTTTCTAAGGGGAAATACAGTATAAAACCTTAGTATCTTGCAACAAAATCAGGAAGGTTGCTGATATTGCATTGGTATCAATATTGAACTCTCAAAGGTAAGAATTGTTAATGCCCAATTAGATCTGTACAATGAACATTGTTACCCGATTCCGGAAACAAACTTTCAACTTCCCCTTGTTTTAAGGCCTTAACAAAGGTGTACTGGAGATAGTAAACTAAATTTCATATAAAAATTGATCATAAACTTCAAAGTACAAGTCAAGTTAATTAACCATTCCATAAAAAAAAATCAGAAATCTGTTACGAAACAAAAGACTAAACTCAAATACAGTCACATTATCATGTGCTTGTAAAAGGTTAAAAAAAATTGTAAATAGTCACTGTACAAGCACTTATAAAATTCTCTATCAATTTTCACCTGTTTACCAAAACTGAACGACATAAACCCTAAAAAAGTACAATTTTTAGAAGGCATTGTAAGTAACCTAAAAGGAAGATGCTTGCCAGACACTGCGAGTTTTGTTGTGAGAAAACACTGCAAAGCTAAGCTCCTAACACATCACGTACATCAGTCACAGATACATGAAACAGAAACAATGTAGCTAATCTATCAACATATTCTTACCTTGCTTAGAACACTCTTTGTGAATGAATGCAAACAAAAAAGAAAAAGATTAGTGAAATACAAAATCAACTTCGTTTTACATGTCATTATAAATTATTAAACCTTATTTTTTCTTAAATAAGTTGCTTTAATTCTAAAATAAAATATACCCATATATTTAATTTATTAAGATCAAATCCATTATTAATTCAATAAAGTACTTTTGTTAAACTTAAATAGCTAAAAATTATATCTACTTTTATACAAAATAATAGAACAATAGCTGTAAGGAAAATTCAGAAGTGAAAATGTGAGAAAGCAATTAAAGTACACTGCTTTATAGAATAATCACTGACAGCAAACAGTGTACAAAAAAAAGCAAATAATGAAAATGATATAAAAGTTACATGTTTAGAATTTTTTTTAAAGGATTATATTTTTTCAGTTTATTTTAGAAAAACATTCTGAATGTGTTAATTTAAAAAAGCTTTATTAAGTCAAACATTTTTACATATATATAAAATTTAGTTCATGTAAAATTTAGTTATTTAACTAAAAGTACTTTTTTTAATTATAGTTGTTTAATTTTAAAATAAAAGCAGTATAAAAAATTGATTTTATAAATGATTATTATGCTATTTTATGTTTTATTTCTCTAAAAATTTTAAACCGTCACAAATTTAGTTAATGCAAATAAAGAACTTTGTAACAATAAAAATGTATACTTTAATTAGAACACCTCCCTTAGTAATAATAAAAATGTATACTTTAATTAGAACACCTCCCTTAGTAACAATAAAAATGTATACTTTAATTAGAACACCTCCCTTAGTAACAATAAAAATGTATACTTTAATTAGAACACCTCCCTTAGTAACAATAAAAATGTATACTTTAATTAGAACACCTCCCTTAGTAACAATAAAAATGTATACTTTAATTAGAACACCTATTAAAAATTTAACAAAGACAAATAATAAATATTGTTGTGGTTAAAAAAAATAACCATATTTTAAAGTACTTGATTAAAAATTTATAGTTAAATATAAAATTATAATAAACCAGGTAGCAAAGGTTACTGAACATGCTTTTAAAAAAGAAACTTTAGTGTTAATTCGTAAATCAATCGCATTACCAAAAAAAACTGTCTTGAATTATTTCTACTTACCAAGCCTCGGCCTGCCTCATCGAAAGCTGCTCTTGGTGGTTTTAATCTAGTCAGCATTTTGTATGTTTCCAAATTGCGTGCAAAACTCCTGCGTAAAACAACATTCACCACATCAGTTGGATGAATTTACCAACACATCTAAGTACGTCTTAAGAAATTCACAAACAAAATTATAACTATATGGTATGCAACAGAAAATCCTATATACAAAATGAAGGGGGACTGAAACACATGAATTCACTCGCCTTTGTTATCAGTAATTATTCTGTTCAGTGCTAAGACTTTTCATTTTTTTTCTTATGTTAAAATATTTCTTATTATTACAATAAAGTTATAACACATGTATATGAAATTATTATTTTAACTTCTACTGGAAACTTTCTCAAAACTAATAACACTTAGTTACCATGTAAATTGGATATTTTTTAAAATTTTATCCACAGGCCGCAAAATAAGACGGAGCGGGCCACAGGCTGAGATCACCGAAATAAATTATTAAACTGGTAATTTTTATTAGTGATACAAGCAGTGAATATGTTCGTCACCTTCCTCTAAGCTGCACAGCAAGCTCCCACTGCTTGTCAGCCATTGCCTTGGCAACAGCTTTAGTTTTCTCTACACATTCCATCAGAGGTAACCTCACGGCTTGGTTCCCATCCAGCGATACAACACAGGCTTCAGTGTCCGGAGTTGCTTCCATCAATGCCATCACAGCTTCAGCGCCCATACGACAGCCCTGACAAACATAATCAATTATCTTGTTTTCATTTCAGTTTCAAAGTTAACTCAGAGTGCTTTAAAAATCAAAATTTTAAAATGACAAAAATTGTGCAAAGAAATTTTTCACATTCAGTTATTTCACCAAAAATTTAGTTAAGCTATCAAAAAAAAGGAAAACTGGACTAATTTTGTCAAAATCGGTTAATTAGATTTTGTTCAAATCTTGATCATATATGAAGAATTGTAAGTTAAGTCAGCAAATCAAATTTTAAATAAAAGGAAATTATAGATTAAGAATAAATAAAAAAGCAAAACAAACCATACAGTTGGAAGGATTTATTTTTGGGTTTTTTTTTATTTTCTCACAAACCAAAAATTTTTTGTAAATCAAATTTACTACACCGGGTTGAGTTATGAATCTTCATATCTGACAAAAATTTGAGCAAAATCTGAAAAACCAATTTTGAGAAACTAGATCGATTTTTTTCCTATACCTTCCGAACTGGATTTTTTAGACATGACAATGATGGCTTCATTTTGCACCGTACTGCCAACAGCAATCCTTTTAGATACAGCAATCCATACATATTGTTTGTGTACTTGTGAACTACATTTGAGCTAAATTTCATCGAAATTGTTAGTCAATTTTGAGAAAATTCAATTTTTAACATTTTTTTTAATTAAAAAAGTTTCAAGAACCCTTTATAGGAAATTAAGAAATAATTCTCAGGTATGAGGAAATCAGGAAATATAGCAAACTAAAATAAATAGAAATTGAAAAGATATTTCCAACTTAGAGTTAAGACTTTTCTGATAATAGTAACCTCCCTCACAGACAAAAACAAATGTTAAAACATAACAATTCAATAATCACTGTTCATAAACTAATGTTTAAATTAATACATAGGCCAACTCGGCAAACAATTGTTTGTATTTCTTAACTGAACAATAACCATTCCGTCAAAACCTATTTTGTTCATTAATCTAACTGGCAGAGTATAACATTATAAAGTATTGATGTTAAGAAAAAAAAAAAAAACCTACAATAAACACATTTAAAAATATACATAAATAGAGATAATAAGATATAATTGTGAAGTTTTAAGACAGAAGCTGCCATATGCTCCATAAAAGTTCTAGGTTTACCAACGGATATAAAAAGGGAAGTTTGTTTTGTTTTTAAAACGCCCTTAATAGATCGAAACTATATCTTTGTTCAGCTGAGGATGGGTTTCTGATGAGTGAATACGCATTTTCAGTTCTTGAAAAATTATTACATATAAATGTGTGAGCCAGACAAATCTGGTTCTGCAGACTGAAAGATAGGCAAGAAACAGTTGATGATGATCACCGGTCTAGTCAGTCTTCCACTTAAAAAAAAATTAACAGAAAAATGTGAAAATTCGCTATTTAATGCACTATATAGCATAAACTTACAATTGAGGAGATGTTAGAAAGACTGAATTTAAGTTTTTACAAGGTGTCCCCAGAACTGATTAATTGGGTAAAAACTCACCCAGACTTGTAAAATAAAGTAATTATAAAGGTCATTTAAATTACTTAAATTAAGTAAGTTAATATATTAAAAAAATGACCAGTAATTATAAATCAGAAACAAACGCACAAACATCGCAGTGAAGTGTCAAAGATCACAACAATTGAAAAAAGTGCATAAAGTCAGCCGAACACTAAGACTAAGTTAGTGGGGTTTTTCAGTTCTACTGATATTGTACATCTTGAATTTGCTCCTATTCAAATTGGTTGAATAGTCAACCAAGAATAACTGTAAGTATCCTTTAGTGTTTGCACGAAATGTGTGAAAGAAAAGGTCAATGTTCTTTTTCTACATTCCTATTCCCTTGATATATTAATATATCAAAGGCCCTTGGCGCATTCCACATGTTTCCTAAATTGAATTTTCACCAAGAGGGAAAAGATTTGACTAATTGAAGACATCAAACAAATACTGAGAGAGTCCTCAAGAAAGAAAATTGAACGCAGTAAGCAAAACCATAACAAGAATACAAATCATTTATAACAATAAAAAAAACAATTTCTTCTACATTTTATATATATATATATATATATATATATATATATATATATATATAAAATGTAGAAGAAATTCTACAGAATATTAAAAGATATTAAACTAAGGAAGATTGTAAACAGTTAAATCAATTCTTTCTACTTCTCTAACCCAAAACATCTGTTAATACTTTTAATGTAAAAAAGATAGGTCAGTTATCAGTTCACTACAATGAACTGTTGTTTATCATCCAGAATAAAAAAAAGATAGCCATCGTCTAAAAATTTACTGAATCAAAATCAACTCACCAAAACTCTGTCAAAAGCAGAAGGACTGCCTCCACGTTGTACATGACCAAGGACAGTTATTCTAGTGTCCTGTTTAAGTGTGTCCACCACAATGTTCTTTACTTTCTCTGCTGTTATTGGAACCCCATCACGATCTATGGCACCTTCAGCTACAATGATAATATTCAGACGTTGGCCAGCAGCACGTTCCTAAAACCGTAAAAAATGGATATTAGTTATTAAGCAGTGAAAATGAGTTTTGAGTTTAAAATTTATTTAACTTTGTGATTGTTTATTAAAAATATTACAAATTTTATCCTGGCAAATTTCAGGAAAAACACATATCTTAAAATGTATTGTTTTACTGACTTGTTGCTTATATGTATAAGTTATAATAATTAAAAATATTTGTGAGAAAAAAAATTTTTTTTTATTTATTATATGTATTTATTAACACTGTTATATTTTCTTAATCACTTTGTATTCAAACTATAGAAGAGGTTACACTAATTTTGTTCACAAAATGTTAAACATTTTGAACTTTTTAACTACAGACAGTTATTATTAAATTTTAGTAGAATTATTTTGCATATGTAAAATAATATTCTTATAATTAAATACTTTTACTTACAAAGCATTAGATGTGCGATATATACCTAGTGGATAGGTTTAGGTTAGGTTTCACCAAAGAGAAACATGCATTTAAAAGCACTTTACCTTGTGTGCAAGGGGGGATTTTAAAATCCTGTTATATACAATTCATATATAATAAACTATAATTTTTCTTTATTACTTTCCTTGCAATAGTTCTTAAATTGTTTAATAATTTAATAATACTGTTTTTGGCTCATTTTAAAGAGTTTTAGCAAAAAAATACTAAGTTTTATATTTACATTTTTCCTTTTTCTTTATGGTAATTGCTGATTTTCCAATCATATTAAAACGGTATGTTCCAAACAAGATAAACCATTTCAGTCTTAAAAATACTAAGTTTTATATTTACATTTTTCCTTTTTCTTTATGGTAATTGCTGATTTTCCAATCATATTAAAACGGTATGTTCCAAACAAGATAAACCATTTCTGTCTTAAAAATACTACGATTTATATTTACACTGATCTGTGTTTTATGGTAATTGCTGATTTTCCAATCATATTAAAACAGTATGTTCCAAACAAGATAAACCATTTCTGTCTTAAAAATACTACGATTTATATTTACACTGATCTGTGTTTTACGGTAATTGCAGATTTTCCAATCATATTAAAACGGTACGTTCCAAACCAGATAAACCACTTGTCTTTACAAAAAAAGTGTTGTAAGTAATCGTAACATCTACAAAAGTCATAATAATGTACAAAAACCTAGAAAGTGCTTCAGTAATAATAGCTGAAGTCTAAAACAACAAATTATTTTAACAAAATATATTGTTACAGTATGTGCAATAATTCAAAGCAGTTAATAGAAAAATAACATGAAAACAATGATTTGTGAAATTAAACAAAATTAAAAACCAATAAATAACCACAAATTTTAGGCCTACTGATGATGCAGGCTTAATTGTAAGTCATTATATTGGTAGCAGTACCGCAGAGCTAGTACTAAGCTTATCATATTGGTTTTACTGGAAAGAAAAGGTCTTTGCCTTATAAAGAAGAGGTAAAATAAAACAAAGAAAATGTTGTTACATCATACAAATTGGTTTATACGTCCATTTAAAAAGCTATAAAAGTTTGTACATCACAACATAGACTTTAGTTCCTGTAGTTTACTTTAAATGGAACCAGGTAAGCAGTCTGAAAAAACTGAACGGCCTGCAGTAAACATAAAGCTTTGGAAACCATATTATTACATCCTAGCAGCATTAGGTTAGTGTGGTTCAGAAGATATTTTCTTTTGGGTTTTTACAGGATCATGGATGTTTTTAAAGAATAGTGTGACTCAAATATTGTTCTCATTTAAAGAATTGTTGGCCAAAACAATTTTGATGCTTTGAATTATTTAAAAGTAAAATATATAATTCTAAAATTTTTTTAACATGTGTTGCTAGAAAACCAACATGGCTACAGACAGATAATTTTCAAACATAACCAGCACAATAAATTGATGTCCAAACACTGCTCAAATGTATTTGAAAAAATCCCTAATATTTGCATTTCAGATTGTACTGTATAACTAGTTGCCCAATCAGACATCAAAAATATTAAATGCATAGTTTTAATAGAAAGTACGGATAAAATCACTGACAACGCTTATATACTGTAAAAACCAGCTAACCCTAACAAGCTTAATTAATGATTCAGGACAAAAAAATAACTTAGTGAATGTCAAATATTGCTGTTCAAATACTATACCATAGTATAGTAACAATTTATTTATCAATTTGTTTATAAATAAACCAAATTGTAACCGAGAACTACATTTCCTTGACATAAATTGTAATAAGCTACATGAATGAAATTTTATAAAACTAGTGGTTTTTAGTATTTATAATTTTATAAAGTTATCATTTTTAATTTTTTTATGGATAGTCATTTTAATAAAGAATGATTTAGTAGCACAAAGTGAAACATTGCTACTTAATGTTTTTATATAAATAAAATTTGATTATATGTAGGCCACTAGATTTGGTGTTTGTATTAACCCTTTCAGTACCAATGTCCGACCTTTAGCGGATGTGTTCTATATAAATACAATACCAGCATTCTTTAGCTCTAACAATGTTTTTTTCAAAAATAAATTTAAAAAATACCAAGCAGTAAACAGTAAGTTGTCTAACGTAACCAAACAACAATAATACAATAACAAATGACTTACGAGACTCGTTAAAGAGACAATTTCAAACTGGTCAAACGGCAGAGTGGTATAAGGTGCTAAACCTGGCCAGTATAGTGGTTCGCTGTAAGTGATTTTGAATCCTACATTGGTTGTTCATTTTTTTGTGCAACTCACTTGAGAGTTTGCCTATCTGTAGAAGTAGGAGAGGCGAGGTCCCTCAAAAACACGGCTGACAGTTTGGGGGGGGGGAAGCTGACTGAATTCATTGTGAGTTTAACAGCTAACCAAGAGTTTTGCTTATTTTTCCTTACTACATACTGTCTTCTGTATCCACTTGATAAAATAATTTTTATAAAATGTTTATTTACCTCAAAATATACGAGGTACGTCTAGAAAGTAAGTTCCGTTTCAATTTCTCTACGCTGCGATCGTAGTTCTGCACATGCGCGGTAGACGCTCTGTATCAAGGAGAAGAAACGTGCGCCATTTTGAGATCGCTGTCAACCATGTACGCTTTGTTGTGCCTGTTTACAATGTCGGTGTTGATTGAAAATCCCGCCGCTTGTGAAATCAGATCTGCGATTTGTTTTCTGAATGCTAGGAAAGTAAAACCAATTGAAATTTATCGGCAAATTTGCGAATTTACGGACAAAATTCGATGAGTGATTCAATGGTGAGAAAATGGGTCCAACAGTTCAATGAAGGACGTAGTGAAGTGCACGATGAAGAACGAACTGGGCGTCCATCTTTGGTTACAGAACTGGTTCACACGATTGATGACAAGATCCATGAAAACCGCAAGTTTACAATTAGTGCTCTCGCTATGGAATTTCCCCAAATCTCACGATCACTAATTCATGAAACTGTTACCGAAAAACTGAAATTTCGTAAACTTTGCTCACGTTGGGTACCAAAGATTCTTACTGAGCAACACAAAAAAAACTGGATGGGTAGTGCACTTCAGTTTTTGACCCGTTATGATGAAGGCGGCGTAGAATTTCTCACACAGATAGTCACAGGAGATGAAACTTGGGTTTCTTACGACACCCCTGAAAGTAAGCAACAATCAATGGAATGTAGGCACACTTCATCCCCAGCAAAGGTTAAGCCGAAACAAATCTTGACACCTCAAAAAATGATGTGCACAGTGTTCTGGGACTGGAAAGGCATCTTACTCATTGATTTCTAACAGCGTGGTCAAACAATCAAAGCAGATGTTTATTGCGAGACACTTAGAAAATTGCGCCGCGCAATAAAGAATAAGCGCCGAGGATTTCTGTCAAAAGGTGTTGTTTTTCTTCAAGACCACACACTGCAAATGTGATGAAAAACCTCCTACAGGGATTTGGCTGGGACGTGTTTGACCATCCTCCGTACAGCCCTGACCTCGCTCCTAGCGACTTTCATCTGTTCTTACATCTCAACACTTCAACAATGACGAAGAGCTGAAAGAAAATGTTTCCAACTGGTTGAAGACACAGGCGGCAAACTTCTATGAAGAAGGTATACAAAAACTTGTGTCACGCTATGACAAATGCCTGCAAAATTTCGGCAGTTATGTGGAAAAGTATTTTAAGAGTTGTAGAATTTTGTGCAATAAATAATTTTTCTGTATCTGTACACAATTTAATTTTATTACCAAACGGAACTTACTCTCTGGACGTACCTCATATTTAAAAATTTTTAAAATATTACATTTTTACTCATGTAAAAAAGACCATGGTACTGAAAGGGTTAAAATTAGTTTTGAACAAAATGGAGGTACTATAATTCAAACCATGCAATAACATAAACAAAACTGACTGAATTTATCACAAACAAAACTACTTTAAAACATTATACTGAACTATGTACACTGAAGGAGATTTTTTTAACTCATTTTGAAACTATGTTTAAAAATTAAATATTCCAAATGGGTTTGTTAGATGTTATAATTACCATTACTTCATAATGATTAATGAATTACTGAGGTCGTTTAAAGTAAAACACAATGTAAATGTTTTCTGTCATTAAAATCTACGAGAACATGAAATTGGACCCAAAGTTAAATAGGTGTTACATTTTCCTTATGTTTTAATAAGCAATGAGTTAATAAAAGTGGTACTACTGACGGCCAGTTTCAAGTGGTAGAACTAATTTCATATTCTTAATAAAATTTAGTAAGTGTACATATTTCAACCCCATAATTTCGTAACTATAAAAATGTTGAATAATTTTTTTTCAATATACAAAAAAATAATACAACCAACTTTATTTTGTAAAAGCTTGTCAATAAAAATTTTAGCTGTTTTCTTTTTTTTTATTATTTAAAAACTATCTTAATTATTTTTGGTAAGAAAATAAGCTGCGATTTTATTATATTACATAATAAGACCAAAATTGGTTCAACTTAAAAAACCTTCAAAAGTGCACACCAAAAATCAGATTCTGTTTTAATCAAAACTGAAATGCATAATTGATTTTTTTGCTTGTCACTTAAAATCCACATAAACAAATAATTTGTGTTATGTAATTCTTATTTTTCATTAAAAACTGTACGTGTTGTCCTACCAGCAAAGCAAATTAGCCAAAAAAAAACACGTCCAATTTCACAGTCCTTAAGGAATATTAACATCATGTAAAAGTGTGCTTGCCTGCATTAGTTTTTTACACATCTTGGTACCCCAATCTCTCTCGGGAGGCCACTCGGGGATAAATACATAGTCAGCTTCACTAGTTAATGCAGCAACCAACGCTAGGTACCTGGGTCACACTAACACAGGTTAACAAAATGCTCAACTAGTGCTAGCGAAGTGTTAGTAAAAGCACACAAAACATAATACAGGCATGTCTGGTGTCTGGTGGATAAAACAAGAAACTCTGTGTCTTCTACATCTGTAATTAAAGTAATCTGTTAATCACATAGCGCACAGTGGAGTTAGATTAACCGTGAAGTAACTTTAACCACAAGTAACTTTGAAGACACCCCAAACATACAGTAACAGTAACAAGTTCAAGATAAATCAATGCTTAATGCCACTGACAACTAATTCCGACAGTAATGAAGCACTGATTGTTTGGAAAACATGTAACTAGTACATATAATCAGTTCAATTGCTCTTGGATTTACTCTGTTCACAGTTATCATTAACTACAAACCATCACTGCTAGCTACAAATAGTTGCGATTATTTATGTTGAGCACATTAAAATTTTAAATCCGGCTTTTTTCTAATATTGCAACTAAAAATATATCATACATATTTTGAAGTTTTCATTGTGACTGTTTTTTTGCGATATATGAAATAATCATGTCTAGGTAAATAGTCACTGTGGAAGAACCACAACGAAGCCTCCTCTAGCATCTTATTAAGAGGAGTTACTATTTATAGTGGAATAAAAGACAGAAATATCAACAAAAAAAGATTTCTACCCTAATTTTGAATAACATCCATTTAAGATAAAAAAAACTGTAGTCAACAAACACCTCACGTTTAGCACCAGATCTTGTATTCCATGCTGATTTCTTTAAAGCAAAAGCATATAAAAAAAACCATGCAACACTGTAACCTTTGAATCAGTTATTTAGGTTATTTAAAATAGTGAATAAATTAGTTTTATGAAACATTTTCGGCAGTTGGAAGTAAAGTATTACTTTAGGAATACCATAACTAAAACAGTAAGCCATAACATTTGCAACTGTGACCAAATTATCTACCTGAATGAGAATTTTGTAAGTATACCATGTGTTCCAAAAATTCCAACCCTATTTTAAGTTTTGAACAAGTGCAAGTTAAATGATTTTGTTTGGCATATAAAAACAAAAAACATGTTTTTGCATTTGGAATTATTTCACCTGCTCCTCAAAAAAATGGAAATTTAGGAGCAAGCAAAAAAATCTTATATATGAATTATTCCCAATGATTTTTTTTTTTAACGTCCGACTATTCTGCCACTTGTGCTAATGCAGACGATGGGATGATTTATAGCGTATGAAAATGCCAAGCCCTGGTTGGGAATCGAACCTGGGTCCTCGGGGTGAAAGCCCAGTACGCTATCAACTAGGCCACCGAGGCGGCTCTCCCAATTGAAAGATAAGTAAAGAAAAGTGGTGTAAATTAGAGGTAGAGAAAATGTGGTAAGTACTTTGTTGATAAAAAAAAACTATGTATCAAAGTTAAAATATGCTTGCCCATAATTTCAACCCACACACTACTAATAACTTACAGGGTTAAAAAAAAATTTTCTACCAATGATAACAATCATTTTACAAATTTTGAAACCAACAATTTTTAATAAGCTTCCATTAAAATCTATGTTCTTAAATTATTGATATTCAAACTTTTTTCAGATAGTTTTTTTTTTTTAGGACCACTCAAAATTATTGGTTAAAGTACGGAAGCTGCTGAAATTACTACAGAATTTTTGGATATTATACAATACATTTTTTTAAATTTCCTAATTAGGTTTCTATATTTATATTAAAATCCAAACCAAACAATCAAAGGGCTGAATTACCAGTCTATTGTAAATTTATAACTGAGCATGAATAAAAAATTAAAACAGAAAAAAGTTAAAAAAGACTTTAAATCAACTGTAAGGGCTAAGGTTCCAGTAGGTAATAGCCACTTCCAGTATAACAAAAATAACATAAAAAAATTAAAAATATTGTGATATATATAAATTTTATGTATTAACTGTTGAATTTTCATTAAACTGTTTATACCACTGTAATGGCTGATGTGTTTAGTGTTATTATTTACAATCCAAATCTTAGCTGCAAATAAGTGAGATAAATTGTAAAACATAAACTGATGCTAAAGGGTACTGAACCCTCAAAATGAAGAAATGAACCAGGACAAATTTACACTAAATAAATGTGAAAGTACAATTGACTGTATTTTAATACAAATTATAACTTTAAAACAAAGCTCGCCAGAAAAATACTACCGGAAAACTAAAATTCAATTCACAATACCAACAACAACAAAAATGTGGGAAAAAGATTAAAAATTAAATTATATCACATACATATTTTAAAAATCATCTAAAAATTAAGAAAAATAAAAAATATTGAAAACGAAAATGTAATAATACAAACATAAGACACAATGTGCAAACAAATTCATGCAAATTACTAAACACAAATTCATGCAATTAATGCGCACTAATGTAGTGACAACTGATCGTTTCAGGATAGCTAGCACCAAACAAAAATATCAATATTTTTAAACAACGTCAGTTTTAATTTTGTGTATTATTTTATTTAATGCATTTATCACTATACTTAATTTATCTGTTCTACATGAAAATAGTTCGGTTTCTCTTTATTAACAATTCAAAACAAAGCATACATTCGGCTTGCTGACACAAGCAAATTTATAAAGTAACAATATTTTACAACATCACATTAAACATAAATTTATCAAACATTTTAATTTTAATAAAATAAAAAATAACATGAACCTCCATCGTGAAATCATTTTTGTTTATCTTGCAATTTTTGACAATCTGATTTAACCTTGATTGCGATCAGTATTGAAATCCATAAAATTTTTTACTAGATATTCAATATAATTTGAAAATTTAAAATACTGATTAATACAGACTTTAAAACTGATTATGTTAGTGGAACCAGGTTTTCAAAAAGCTTAAGGTGGGGTGGCCATCAAATGCGGAGCAAAGCTGTGCTGAGCTGAAACAAGCATAGCGGAGCTGAGCGGATTGAGGTTGAACAACAACCAAAAGCAGAGTTCAGTCAATTTAAAGAACGCGTTTCTATTTTTAAATCTAAATATTTAGGCCTACTTTAACGGATTCTAGGAACTATTACGTTTAAAAACCGTAACCTAGGTAACGAGAAATAATAAGTTTGGAGGCATGGTCAAAGTGGTGAGGGAAGTGGTCAGCTTGAAAACCAAACCAAGACAGAGTAAAAGCTGCACAAGGTGAAACTCAACAATGCCGCTAGACTCCGCTCGGCTTCATTACGCTTTCAGTGGCAGCACTTAGATTAAAAACAATAGGTTACAATGCGTAGTCTGCTCCGTTCAGTACAACTCCGCTCCACATTTAGTGGCCACCAGGCCTAAAAGTTTTATAACTAAATCTGTAGTAATTAACATCTACCGAAAGCAAGCAAAATACATGCTAGAATAACAATAGCTAGGATTAAACAAAATAAGATTTTTTTAATTAATAAAAATCTAAATGACATGCATAAATAATTAATCCATATATACATTAAAAATATTAAGTAAAATGAGAATAAACTGCACATGCATCAAAATATCTATTAATCAAGATCAGGGAGGACACTAAGTACAGGATGGAAGGTGAAAGGATTAGAAGAAATGAACAAAAGGAATTGATATCAGATCAAATTTGCATAAAAGTACCATGGACACTAAAGCAGCACTCTAAAATAATGACTTGAAACACATGTAATATATTTTATACTGAAATTAAAACAAAGAAATGAAAATAAGATTTACATAAGTCACTCAAGATTTATTTGACTAAAATAGTTTAGCATAGGAAGACAATTCTATGTAAGGAAGTAGTAATTGGGTAAACAATCTTTAGTGGGTAGGAAAAAACAGAGAACCACGACTACCCTACAATGGTACAATTGTAGAAACGTCAGTTCAAATACAATCAAACATTAATAATTTTGAAACAAACTGAAAAATTTATGAACATAATCTCTATTTGGCTTGGCTAGGTAAAACGTGCATTAAAAATTATGAACTTTTTTTTACAGTGCAAATGACTTTTTTAGAAAATTACCACAAGAAAAAGGGCTATAGAGCAGCTATATTTGTAATACCCAAAGCTAAGACCTTGAAATAAGTGCAAGTGTCAATATTGACTAAAAGAATGATTTACGATCATTAAAAAATTTGTTGTGTGTGTGTGTTTTCTAGGGTTTGAAATTGTTGTCCAATGTGATTTCAAATTGGAACAAAATTTGATTCTGGTATAATTTGTACAAGTTTGTGACAGCAAACATCCATTCAATCCTTTAAAACGTGCAGTCATTCCAAATCTGGTAAATGTTCAACTTTTTTGAAAATCTTGATTTAACTATCGTAATCAGTGTTAAAATCTGTATAAATTAGGAATTTAAATTTTATAATTCTACTGAAAATACTAAAGTAAACCTCATTTTGGTTACGGTTCAGTTTCATATTTTCAACATAATTTAAAAATTTTATATGCAAATTTATGCAGATGTTAATGGTCAAAACAGATATTCAAAAAAGTTTAATATCAAAAATGTATTGCAATATTGTAACTTTTTGGAAATTACTTTCATCAAGTTTGAGGCAGCTGTGTGCTGGGTTACTTATAAAGCAAGGGTTGTCATCCTGTATACGAGGTGTGTTCAGAAAGTAACAAGAATTTTTAAATTTCGCGGGCTTGGAGAGTCCGATTGTCACACATTTTTTTTGTGCATGTATGTTGGTATACATGCCCTTGACGTATGATAAAACTTTCAGCTGTTTTCATTGTTGACTTTGTCTGTGACAGCCACTAAGGTTAGACGTGTTTTTATGAGCTCGGCGATTTTCGTTTGTTAAAAGAAATGGATCAAAGAATTTGTATAAAATTTTGCGTAAAAAATGGAATAAAGTGTAACAAAGCGTGTGAAATGTTAACAAAGGCCTATGGTGAGTCTGCTATGAGTAAAGCAAGAGTTTACGAGTGGTATAAGCGTTTCCAAGAAGGCCGTGAAGACGTTGAAGATGACGAACGCCCTGGACACCCCAGCACATCAACAACCAATGAAAAACGTGGAAAAAAGTGAAATAAATAGTTACAAACATTCACCGAATCACAATTACAGAGGTCGCTGATGGTGTTGGCATATCGATTAGATAATGTCATGACATTGTTTCCAATGTTTTGTTTATGAAAAGCGTGGCAGCAAAATTCGATCCAAAATTGTTGAATTTTGAACAAAAACAGTAGCAAATGGAAGTTGATCAGGAGTCACTACATGACGTCAACAACAATGCAGAATTACAGAAAAGTATTGTAACAGGTGACGAAACATGGGTTTACGGATATGATGTCGAAACTAAGGCTCGTCGAAACTAAGGCTCAATCATCCCAGTGGAGGCATTCTGGCTTACCAAAACCGAAAAAGGCTCGACAAGTGCGGTCGAACATGAAGGTTATGCTCACTGTGTTCTTCGATATTAATGGCATAGTGCATCATGAATTCCTGCCACCAAGTGAAACGGTCAATAAGGAGTACTACCTGCAAGTTCAACGCCATTTGTGTGATTGCGTGAAGCAACCCGAAAAAAAAAAACGCCTGGATCTGTGGAAAAACAATTCATGGCTTTTGCATCATGATAATGCACCAGCTCACACTTCATCGCTTGTTTGTGAATTTTTTGGCTAAAAACAGTACTGTGATGAATTCGCCACCTCCATATTAGTACCTCCATATTCGCCAGACATGGACTTTTTCCTATTTCCAAAAATAAAGAGAACCTTAAAGGGCCGTCGTTTTACAGCCGTAGATGACATTAAAAGCGCATCGCTGAAAGAACTAAAGGCTCTCTCAGAGATCGAGTTTGAGAAGTGTTTCGAGGATTGGAAGAAGCGCTGGCACAAGTGCATAATCTCCAATGGGGACTATTTTGAAGGCGATAACATCAATGTAGAAGAATAAATAAATAATTTGTTCAAAAAATTAAAATTCTCGTTACTTTCTGAACACACCTTGTAAATGTTGAATGTAAAAGGTAAAATTAAGAAACTGTAAAATTCAGCCAAGTTCTGTGATTTGCAATGAAAGTTGAATATTTTCGGTTTAAACAAAATCAGTGCTGTGGTTCATTAAAAAAAATTAAAATAAAATAAACTTTTCAAATTTTTGACAATTAAAATACTTCACCTTATTCAAATTCGACTGAACTGATAAAGTTACAATTTGTTTCAACAAATTTGAAAATTTGTCATTACTGAGAGATGTCCAATTATTGGTGCACAGTTACCTTAATCTAACAGTTACTGATAAAATAGCCTAAATCACATATAACCAAACTGTAATTTTCATAAAAAAGCATCACTAATGATTTGTTACAAACACAAAAGTATATTTTTTAATTCAGATGATCCTGTAAATCAGTACAACAGTCTTGTGAGAAATATTACAGTGTGTATAAACTTCAGTAGGTAATATACAGTCCTATCAGTGATAATTTAAAAGAAAATGTTAAAATACAAATCACTAAATTAATCTTATCAAACACTAACAGGTTAAAACACAAGCACATTGTTCTTGCCTGCTCCAATTTGTTGCAGAGTTTTACAGGCCAGTCGACTGGTGGCGGCATCTCTGGGATAAACACGTAATCTGCTTCACTGGTTAACGCAGTCACTATAGCCAGATACCTTGACACAACACACTTTAGTCTAACAATATTTTTATTAACAAATTTTCTCAATCATTTACAGTCGACAGCTTTTCAGTAACAGAGCACAGTGAGCACGTATATAATTTGTTTAACTGTATATAAGATAGATAGAAGAAAATTATATTAAAAACTTGAAAATTTATTTTGTTAGGTATATTTTTTAACTAAACATAATCAAAAACAAAATGATACACTAATTTAAGTAAGCCTTCAAACGTTTTAGGAAGAATTAAATAAAATTGATTAGTTAAATTGTTATACCTTTCGCTATAACTATAAACATAAGGTATTTTAAAAAATTCTAAATATACGAGATCTATTTTTTCATGCTTGTTCCATAAAATTCCAGTTCTATTGATACTACAGTTTTAAACAATATAAACAAGTAAATTGTTAAACGAAGTTTTGTTGAAAATTTAAATTTTGTTTCAAGAAAAGTTGAAAGCTACAAAGTATTATTAACCCATAGAATTCTTTATATATTATATTGTGTTCAGTAAAAAATTTAATTAGAAATATGTTATGATTTAATCACATTTTAAAAACTTTAACCAAATATATTTTAATAAAAAAAAAAAACAACAGAATTAAAAGAGTCAATAATATGCTAGAACCTGACAGGTCTCATTGTGCAACGGTATTATTTCAAGAGCATAAGACTAGCACATGAACAAAATACAATCAGATGTTATTAATGACTAATAACATGGCAATAGGTAGCTAAATAAGCATAATAACATGGGTTTTGATTATTTTTTATTTTTATTTCCATTGCCTAGTTGTTAAAAAGAGATTACTATAAAAGGTTATAACTATTTATATATCTGTTCAGGTGGTATGGTGACTTGAAATCAAGGGACCAGTGGCAAAAGTTTGCATGGTGCCCTCCTTACTAATTTGGGCTAGGACGCACCACTTTTCCTGAAAGTTAACATTTTACTGCACCTGAGTGCAAACCAAATATCCATATTAAAGCTAGAATTTATAACATAGCTTTACAGTCAGTAGTTTTATATGAATATTGTTATTTTAAGTATTTATTTAATCTAAAGTACAGTAGACATTATTAAAAGATTATAGTTGTTTTTTTTTTAGCATTTGTTATTTAGCATTAAGGTTTTTTTCAATCTTGTTTCAATCACAAAAAATTCTTAACTTTTTCCAAGTTTTTGCATGGACTCTGAGCCTCAGAGCCCATGGCATTTTGCCATCCAGAACACTATAGCTACATAAGCATCCACAAAATAGTAAGATACTATAACAATAATCCCGAAACCTCCTTAATACTGTCTTTCTGTTTATATTTCTAACAACCTTGACAATAATATGTTGACCTTGTTTGATCTTGCTGCAGTGGCCAGTACTGTACACAACCTGCTGAATTTGATAAACACATGTTTCAGCTGACAACAACAGTTTACTGTTACAGAGCAAAGTGTAACACTGATGTAAATATGAAATCATGAAACCTTAATGAAGGTGAAATCATGTTTTAATTTAAATTAAATGCTTCTAAAAACAGTAATATTTCAAACATCAAATCAATTTTGAGTTTTCTAAATGTATGAAATCCAAACATTGTTTTTGAGATAAAATTAAAATTTTAAAACTTTTTTATAACGTTTTTAGCTTTCTTAGATACACACATTAAGGAACTATTTTTGTTTTTTCATGAGTATCTTTCTGTTTATGCATACAAAACCTACCCAGAGAAAAAAATTTTTTTTTTTTTAATGTCCGACTATTGTGCACACTTGGGCTAATGCAGATGATGGGATGATTTATAGCGTATAAAAATGCCAAGCCCTGGCCGGGAATCGAACCCAGGTCCTCGGGGTGAAAGCCCAGTACGCTATCAACTAGGCCACCGAGGCGGCTACACAGAGAATTTTTTTTTACAGAGAAAAAAATGACACATGACAGTTTGTCTTATTCATTAACGTTTCTGGAAATTAATTTTGCAAAATTGAAGTATAAGACTAACTTGTCAAACGAACATTTACAATAAATGTTAATTACAGGAATTTCTAATTTTGAACCAAAATTAATAAAAAATTATGAATGAGCAGCAATTCCCAATTCTCATTAATTACAAAATATGTTCTGTATCTTTGCTTTCACAGATTCAATTAAATTTGTTCTTCACAGTAACTTCAGTTTCACTTCAAACTTTACATTTACAAATATTATAACCTTTTTTTTAAAATATAATATTTTTTATTTTGATTGACAGACATGGAAAGTAATTAATTCATTAAAACAAAATCACCTTACCCTTTTAAAAATCTGATTTCTCCATCATCTGTAAAACCCGCATAAATTTAAATTAAACTCACAATTTTTTAACACAAGAAAATGAATCTCATGTTTCATGTTTTTTATAAGACACTCTTTTTTTTAATTATTGTTTTTCTCATACCTGAAAAGCAATGTGCCATAATTATTGTTCCAAGACAATTTATTTTTAAAACTACAAGCAACTAATTGATATGATAATAGCCTCTGCAAACTGCATCATAAATTTCCTGTAACACTTCAATTACAGCAAAACCTTCGTAGTCCGGCTGTTCAATAATCCTAACAGAGGAAAAATAATTTTTGCTACAGTAGCGGAAAATTTTGCGCTAAACATTTTTGTTGTACTAGGAGCATAGGCGTTCAGAAATATCTGAATATGCTGTTTTAAAATAAAATATTACACAATTAAAAGTAGTAAAAATGATTTTAAAATGTCCTGTAATTAAAAATTTATGTTTATTATTCACAGAAATGATATCAGACAAAACAAATTTAATTTACTCAAACAAATTAAATATTTGAATGATTCTCTCAAAGTTATATACATTCACAATACTAAATATATATAACATCTTTTTGTTTTGTTTGGTCTTGTCATCTTGAATATGGGTTTGCATATAAAGACATCTTTTTTATAACTTCTTTTTCCTCCCATCTGGGTACCTTGGTTGATTGTGTTACAAAGGAAATTTTGCAATATTAAACACAATGGACGTTGCTTGGAATTGCTTTGTACTTACAAGGGCAGTTCCATAGTCTTTCAGTAATACGTAATGTAAAACAAAGATTTGCCTAATCAGTTGTAAACTAAAATGTAAGCGGCGTTTTTATGCAAATATTTAAAGCAAGACATTCTGTGAATATAGCTGAGCCGTCTGGACTCATGTTGTATAATCATCAAACAACACCTAATTTAGACTTAACTTTCTCAGAATTAAAGTCACTCTTTACTAATCACGTACAGTATTTCCAGCACAAAATTTCCAAGAATATCAAAACAATGTTCTGACATATTAAATAAAAGGAATTTTTCTGTCGTTTTGTGGCACTTGATTTTGTAGACCTATTATTATTTCTAAACCCCATTACCATATTTCTAAACAGTACCATACACATAACTTCTTATTAGCTACATTTATGTTTGTGTTTGATAAAACTAATGATTTGATGATCTGACCACAATTACTTTAGATTATCAAGATTTCACCGTAACTGTCCTAATAAAGCCACTGGATGTAAACAATCTTCTTCGTATTGGTCATTTACTATAGAATTACACCACAAAATGTTTTGCTTTAATTTGTTATAAACAAATACAGGTTATTTTCACGCACCATAAACATTCTGCACAAACCTACTGTTTTCGGTTTAAACTTTGACTTAAACCAACCTATTGACTTAATATAAATATTCAGATATTCTGCATAGACCTACTGAGTTTTTCGTTTAAACCTAAAACTTTTTTTTAAGATAAACTTTAATAAAAAAAAAAAAACTAGCACTTACTTTCCACCAGACACACCATGTAATTTCTACACATATTCTAATTAATTAATTAGTAAATAATATAAATCTATGCTAAGAACACAAAAATAAAAATTGTAAGAAAATATAAAAAGAATTACCTAATTAGTCAAAAATATTATTCAGAAGAATTAGTGATGTTACTAAAATGCTCCCAAAAAAATTATAAATTGAGGCAAACTATGCTAAATTTTTCAGAGACCAATTAATTGGAATTTTTGTTCTGTAGATAAATTAACGTACAGACAGACAACATTCTTCGTTCCAAGAATCATTTTGCATGTATGACCTACAAATATTGAGTAATACATTACTTTTAACTTACCCACAATGTCTACCCATAACCTCCATAATGAATGTCCTTTGATGAGAATACGCAGTGGAGACAATAGCGTCGATAGCTTCAATGATACGATGTAATGCAGAATCTGTACCAATGGTCATGTCTGTACCGCAGAAGTCATTGTCTATTGATCCAACGAGACCAGCAATATGAAGGAACTTATATTTCTCTCGTTGATCTTTGGTAATATCTCCTGTACAACCAAATGTTTATGACAAATAGGGACTATACTCTTATTCACCATCTCAGTTTTATAGTTTATGTACATACAATGCAACCTTTGTTGACTAAAATAAAGAATGAGAAACCATTCTCAAAACCAACAATTTCAGATTATAATAATTATGGATTTTTAAGGTTAACATAATAATAAGTTTTTAATTCTTAAATTTTGCTCAAATGTCAATAACAACCAAAACAAAATAGATCACTAAAGCTCCAAAAATCTTCATTAAAGTTTTGATCCAGGAAGTATCGAAAAAAAATTTTAAATTTGCAAAATTTCTCAAAATTGATATAACAGATTTTTGGAAAAAAATTAAATATGATAAATTTTATATATATATATATATATATATATATATTTGTTTACGATTTATTTACAAATATTCCTCACTATACAGGGAATAAGGTGAGCTATACATGGTATAATCAGTTCGATCAATTTTTTTTTTTAAGGCAAAAAGCACATTGAGGCTCTCTAAATTTAAATGTGAGTGTAAAGTGTTATAGTCGTAAGTGTAGTGTTGTAAGTGTAAGTGTGTGTTAGACTCGGGTACCACGAGGGACATCTAAATCCTCTCAATATGTGCAGCTAGTCTGCACCCCCTGCGGGGTCGGTTCGATCAAAGCAGTTGGTTAAACCAATTATACTGTGTGGCCATCTGTATGCACAAAACAATTTGAGTTCAAGCGAAATATTTGATTTGAAGTGTAATGTATTTCCATCATTGGTATGAATCAAATCAGCTTGACAGCAAATGGACTGGAGCGTGTATGGTCATGTCATTTAAACATTCTAATCAAACTTCCATGCATGCACAGCTGCCATTAGTAGTGAAACTGTCAGTGTTGCCAACACTGTGAAGTTTTTTTTTAATATTTATTTATTATTACACAAATGTGGGTATGTCCTCGTTTTGTCAACCAATCCTTAACTCAACACTTCTATAATACTGTATTTCTCTTCCTTCTTTTAAAAATACAGGCTACTTACTGCACTGCTTATAAGTAATATTTCTTTATCTGAAAAAAATTTGTACTTGAAAACGTTTTTGCAATAAAACAACACATATAAAGACACAAAACACACTCTAGAGAAACCACTATTACACACTACATTAAGTGCACATTAAAAATTACTTTTCTCTCAAAAAGAAATGTCAAGTGATTAACTTGTGTTAGATTATAACACACCAGTTTTGACCATGCATAGGCAATGGACAAATCAAATTGATCAAACAAATTATTTGTTAAACCAACTGTACCATGTAGACCCCTTAAGAGGCATCCCTGACGTAAAGAGGTTTTCTGCTATTGAAATACTCACTAAGGAATATTTCTAATCCTTTCTGAAGAAAACTTAGCATTCTTAATCCTTACTGGAGAATAATTATCATTCCTAATCCTCAAAAACAAAATTACACTTCTTTTTACCTACAGTACACAAATTTTACATACGGGTGATAATTTAACCACTAGACGTGAGGAATCACATGTTAAATTTTTCATTCCATAACTATACTACTACGGCTACAAAGCTGAAATTTGGAGTGTTCTAACACACACTTGTAGAAATATTTAACTTGAACTTACAGTATATAAGTCTTCGATTCAAATCCTTAAATATAAAAAAAACATACTAGCTATTGGTAGAACTAGCAAGAAATGTGAAAAAAATTGTTTAACATTCCAAGATGGTGACCATTTTGGCCTGGTAATCAGTGGTTGTTCTATCACTGTTTTTTAGCTTTACTTTTGACCTCATTGATACTATTCTCATACTTAAGGAAATCACTAAATTTAAATGACAAAAAGTTAAGGTCTAGGGTTCAAATTTTTAGTTAAAAAAACAATATTTTTTTAATATTTTCTTGATAAAGATAAACTTAGGAAAAAGAGATTACAACAATCAGTTACTTATTACAGTTATACCAGTTAAAGACAAATATTAAAAACATTACAAACTGCTGCATTTATAGAAGCTAATCTGTTGTTACATCTACATTTAGGTAAAAATCTTTAGTCACGAATTAAATATTCTACAACTTTCTAATTTAACATTTTTTCTTATTTCTTACGGTTTTTATGTGAAATGTCCAAAAAGTTAGAAAAATATATCTCAAAAAGGAAACATATATTTGATTAGTGCTCCATACTTTCTTTTTATAGGAGCTCAGTGGTTGATGTGACTAAAGCACCAGTCAGTCTGCTGCATCTCTGAACTGTGCACCTAAAGGTTCTTAGTTTACCCTTCCACAGTTACCCTTCCGTTGATTTTTCCATACCATTAACACTTATCCATCGTTCTCCTTAGTTTAGCTGGCAAAAAGTATGGGCATTAATAAAAATCTCTTTATAGAGGTTAGGTGGTTGGTCAGATCCAAGTTTTGACAAAAAAAAACATTAGTCATACATTAAATTTCCCATAATTTTGTTACTTACCAGTTTTTCCTACTTTTTACGGTTTCTATGGAAAACCATGCTCTAACTTAGTCTCACAACAGTAAAGAGAACAGTGACAGATAGTACAACGATTGTTCACCAGTTCAAAATGGCCACTATGTAGGATTTGGTCAATTTCGAACAGTTTTTTTCACATTTATCACTAGCCCTTACCAACAGTTAGTATAATTTTAAATTTCATTAAAATCGGACAATAAATTCAAAAATTTTATATTTTTTTATCTAAGGCTTTGAACCCAATACCTATGTAAAAACTATGTAAATTCAATTTAGGAATTTCTGTAAGTAGGTGGGTAGTATGAACACACCAAATTAAGCTTTGTAGGCTTAACATTATAGTTTGTTTAAGGAGTGTGAAAAATTTAACAGAGAATTTACCTAGTAAATAGATTGTCACCTCTTTAGGCAACTGAAACTCCATTTTAACAGACTACTGAAAAGGAGGAGACAGTGTAATAACTTAGATATTTATTAACATTGAGGTTCGCATTTCCTTCGAAGGAACCGTGTTATAAGTTAGAATCAACCTGGGTAATAAGTTAGAGGTTCTGTACTGTGTATTAACATAGAGACTACAGTCCCGTCAAGTGTGTTGCACCGTGTGTACATGTTGCCGACACCGCTGCTTGCAGGCACAATGTTCCCAAATAAAATGAAAATTTGAGTTACATCATACTAACAATTTCACTATGACCAAATTCTGAGAATTATTGCAGTTCTGAAAAAACGGTTTTTACAATTTGATATAATCTGAGTTACAAATTTTACCTTCCGCCCCATATAATCCATCCTTATAATAAAAAAGGCATTGGACATAAGCCTTTAAGAACAAAACCTATCCAAATCAACTTTATATTTTAATAATATATCTTTCTTTAGCTAAGCGAGTTCCACTTGTTAGATAAAGATACTGAAGTGACTGCAAGCAGCGGCGTCGGCAACATATACACACAGTGCAACACATTTGACGGCATTGTAGTCTCGACGTTAATACACAATACGGAACTTCTATCTTATTACACAAGTCGATCTCTAACTTATAACATGGTTACTTTGAAGGAAATATGAACCTCGATGTTAATAAATCTCTAAGTCATTACACACCCCGAAAAGGAGGATTAAATTTAATTATTATTTTATTTAGCACTTTAAATAGCTCAGATATCAGTTTTAAGTTCATTTTCAAAACTACTCTGATTGTTTTGTTCTTTCAGAAAGCAACTTTTGGTTATAACGAATTTAACATAGGTGAGCAAAATCATCAGACTTTCTTCCCAAATTACAATTATATATAAGCCAAAAACTTTTACTAAATGTTAACTCCTGGAACCAATTCTGGAAAAATAAAACCAATTGTAAATACGAAACAGTTAAAATAGCTCGGTCACTTAGAGATATGCAGACTTACCTTTGATTAACTGGTAACAAAGTAGAAAATTAATTTACCCTAGTTTAATAAAAATTGCAAGGAAGGTAAATTTAGCATAAAGATAGTGGTGCATTATCTAATATATCTTTAATATTATTAGGACATAAAGAATGAAAAATAAAACAAGAATTAAATATCAATAAATTTAAAATATCACTGTTATCACAACCAACAGCCAATGTCAATGCTAGCACATGTGTCGGCACTTTACATAAATCTCATTACAGCCAAAAGTCAATGTCAACAGTGATAAGCCGCCTACAATCACTCCCATTCAAAGTTAATTACAACCCACTTGTTAAATTTTAGAAATAACCGCATAAATATTGCAAAAATACTATATTACATTATGAAATACATAAACCGATTTCCATACTTTAACAGTGCATTAAAACTGGCAATGATAAAATAGATTCAGTATATATAAAATAAAATAGATTCAGTAAATGTTTTTCGATAAATACAACATTTTATAGCAAATTTAAGTATCAAATTAATTATTACAAGCAATACATACATTACAGTAAATTATACAGCTCTATCTTTAAGCTTTTATATAATTAACTTCTATGACCACTTCACAGCTAGTCGTAAAAAACTAACTTAATCCAAATTACTTCAATTTATCATTTGTACTTTAATTATTATTACGTGTATATTATTAAGATTGACCTATTAAATCTATTTCATATTTAATCATTGTCATTCATTATTACTAAAATATATCATAATTTAAAACGTAATTTGAAAATTTATAAGTTATAACATTCTAAAGTTTATAACACTGCAATTTATGAATACTTGAATACTGATTACAATAGGAAAATCATAGCTTACATAATAAGTGTATAAATTTTACAGCGATCACGGTACATTTTCAAATTTTTATTATAAAAGATCAAAATTAAAAAGTTCATTTATGTGATGTTCTTAAATTTTGTTACTTTTTGGAAATTTGCTTTAATCACATTAGCAAGACAGCTGTGCACCAGGATTATGTTAGATTAACTCACAAACCATATTTTAAGGTAGATAGATATTTAGAGATTACAGGTTTTGGTAGCCCATGGCACAGCGACCAAAGAGACTATCGTGCAACTAATAATTCATTACAAATCAGATCTGTGGTGCCACTGTATAGTGTTATCTCTTTCTGTTAATACAGTAGTCAATTAAAATTACATATTAAATACAATATCAAATATATGACTATGTATAATTACTGAAAAAATATATAAAAATCAAATTTGTACAACAAAATAACGTTACTCCCTTTCATGTGAAATCCTACATACCATTTTGCAGGAGTGTGTCCAATAAACTTGGCCATTCTTGGCGAAACAGATTTGCACCGGTTAGAGAACCATCTCCTCCAATGACTACTAGATTCGTAATCCCTTTCTCTACCAAGTTCTTGGCAGCTTTTAGCCGTCCAGGTCTTTCCTTGAAGTCCATACACCGTGCTGAACCTATTACTGTACCGCCCTGCATAATAAACACTAGAATGTTAAAGCTAATAAGCTAAAGCTAATTAATGTTTAGTTTTAGTGGCTAGGTGACTAACAAGCTTACCTATCATAAACAGTAGTCTTAGGTAATACTCCCATTATATTTTACAACAATGTTATACTTTACATGTATTATTAAATTCTGAACAAATTTGAAAAGCTGATTCTGAGAAATTTGACCTCTTGGATTTTCACAATAATTTTTTTTGTTTTTTTTTGCCAATAACACATATGTTCTACAATTTCAAGAGAGATAACGCTGTTATTCAGATAATTACAAGCTGCATTGTGTCCAATTTTAATAAAAAATCATGCTATTTTTGAGAAAAACATATAAGCTGCATTTTTTTTAAATCAGCAACCATTTATTTTGGAGTTATAATAAAGCCAACGCTTCTTGGCACTTCAGGTTTACGCATGGGCCTGGCTGTTGCATTTATGGAGGGGTAAAAATAAGTTTTTACAGCGTTTTCTCCAAGTACCAAGAACGAATGACCCTACTACACACAACTAATTTGAATAATGTAAAGAAGGTAGAAAATAATTAGTTTTAAAATTTGAACTAAATCAGGGATGTAGGTTTTTGCTCTAGAACAATGTTAAAGACTTATATACATCTTAATGATCATTATTATTATTATTTAGGGTTATAAAATATAAAGATGATAAAATTTATGATGAACACAACTTTTTATAGTAGACCTACGGAGAATGAAAAACTTATAAATAATAGCAGAAAGTAGTTGTCCTAAAATTGATGGACATAAATTTCCAAATTATTCATTATAACATAACAATTGTTTCTAACAGTACAAGTTTTTGAAAATCTAATTTGATAAAATGTTATTTTTTTTATTAACAGAAAATTACTGTTGTTAATAACTTAAAACTCGCAAAATTAACTTTTTAAAATACAGTTTATTAATAAGGCAATCGATTAACATGGTTATCGAACCAAAATTATGTTACAAAATTAAAACCAACACAGGTACACTACAGATCCTAGTGAGACTACTAAATCTGAGAATTATGAAAAGAGAATGGAATTTTTTTTTTAAATGGTTGATTAAAAGTTTAAAATGCTAAAATGAATTAAATAAGTCAAATATTATTAGCAAATTTCAATAATAATGATAACATTGTAATTAAAATTTTGGGACTGAAAGATGCTAAGAATATAAAAATGTACAAGGTCGATTACGACTTCACAACATAAGCCAAGCCAAGCTTTTCAAAATGAGCGTCAGTTTCAAATTGTCAATCCAATGTCTAACATCAAAAATCAGTAGTGACCAGAATAAATTTGCAGTTGTATTGAAACTAACAAGATTTAGTATTTTATAGTAAACAAAGTTAATATCAAGTAGAAATATATGAATTTTAAATGTGAAATACAAATTAAAAGTGATAATTAACTTATAATTATGGACCATCTACCTGACATAAGAATATAAATCTATATTTAGTTGTGAACGTTAAGAGAACGAAATACTTTGACTAATCTTTAATAAATTTAAAGGAATAAAATGTTGGAAGTGTATAACAAACAGTTAAGTTTTTACTAGAGAACTATCATAACATGGTCTAAGTTGTATACAAGCTGATATAAACTGATGAACATCAATAAACTTCTTGTGTTTTGTTTTAGATTAAATAACAGTATGAATGGTGCCTCAGTAAATTATTAAATTTACATAAATACACAATGTATATAAAAGTATACACAAATATAAAAGATTATAAAAGTATACAAAAGTATAAGAAGTATACAAATTATACAAAGTATAAAAAAGTATACTTGTATGATCATCAAACCAGTAACATGAGATTAAGAATGCTCAATCAAAAAGTTCAATTAAAATTACATTTACTTGTATTGATGCATCAAAATCATTTTAGAACTAAATTAAACTTAATATAAAATATTAATAATCTTAGAAATTTTGTAGATAATTTATTATCATTATGTTTTATACACAATTTATGTAAGAATATTTCATTTGACAATGTACACAAACTAAGCCGAAAGCGTAAAAGATCAAAGCGTAAAAAACCAGTCATCAGACCAGTTTCAGACAGAAATTATCTAATCTTATCATTAAACAAAAAAAAATGATTCATTGAACATTCCTAGCTTTCTTTATCTAAAATAATATACAAGATTTTCATTAAACAATTTAAAGCATACAGAGTTAATTTATTATAAACATTCAATTTCTTTGAACATTTCTATTCTTTTGAGTAAAATTAACAATTTTGATGCCGCATACAGAGTAAAATTAACAATTTTGATGTCGACTACAGAATAAAATTAACAATTTTGATGTCGCCTACAAAGTAAAATTAACAATTTTGATATCACCTACAGAGTAAAATTAACAATTTTCTCTTACCACATTGTTTACAGCACCACATTGTTATGACTTACTACTCACTTAATAATTTAGTTCACTATTCAACAACTTTTTCCTCTTAGTGACTTTAATCTACAAGATACATTAGTTTGAATACGTCTGCAAGAACTAATATACAAACTTTTAAAACTATATATCAGCATGTAGTTTTTATGCTGCAATTTTTTGTTTTTCCCTTCATAAAAAATGCTTAAACTCCATTGAAACGCCATTGATAATTTGAATAGAATATCTCTGAATGTGCTCTAGAGATTTTTCTTATTAGTCAACAGCCTGCTAACAAGATTATTAGCTTTTTTAAATAGCATTAAGATCAATGTTTATACAGTCAATCCAGCTTAATTTTAACATTTCACAATAAAATTTGAATAACAAATACAATATTAAGACATAACGCATAGCAGAATAAAATTAGCAGGAACAAGGTGAAAAACTGAGAACCCATTGCCAACTTATCAATTTCTTTTAATTCTCTTCGGCTCAGTGCTTGGATTGAAATTGAAAATATGATAAATTGTGCTCTTTTCTCTGTCAGAAAATATACAGGAAAATACAAGAATTTTATAGATTGAAAGAATAGGCTCGTTTTTTAAAATGAGAGAAATCAGAGAAATTACTTTTTTCCATTTTACACTTGTTTATCCCCATTTTTCTCCCTTAGGGTTGAATTTTGGAAAGTGCTGAAATAGGCTAGATGTGTCATTTGTATTTTAGAATAATTATGTTAACTTTCAAGAAAATCCTACCAAATAAATTTTTTTTTCTAATACAAACTATTATATCCCAATTGTATTCCTTTAGGTGATGAAATATGGATAATGCTGAAATACATGTATGTATATTGGGCTGTATGTATATCTTCTATAGCTTTCCTACAGCAAGACTTTAGTCGACCTGCCAAAACTTTTCTTATCTAATTAGTGCAGTAAGCTTTAATCCTTTATTAGATCAAATGAGTTCCCAACAGTGCAAACTGTTATGCATTTCAGTTCATCCTACAACTGCGAGGCGATGAAACATATAGGTTCATTGCTAAACAAACCTAAATGGTTGTGCTTAACTAAATCGGAGAGATTGTATTATAAATGAAATCTTGTGCTAATAAAACAACCAATATCGCAATAATTATATATTGTAAACAAAACAATTTTTATATAAACTGTGTGTCACTGTATGTTTTATCTTAACTGCACAGTTAAAGTGTTTACCAGATATATTCAAATCCTGCCACAAACTCTGGGAAAGGAATTGAGGTGTGTTTACTTATTCATATGATTTTGTTAGTAACAAATACATTTATTAATGACCTTCTCAAAGTTGTCAATTAAATTGGAAAATTTTTACATTTAACATCTGGTCTAACCGGACTGGACTATGAAATTATTTTTTTACACCTAACATTCATTTTATCCCAACCCCGCCCTACAGCCAGTAATGTTGTTCAAAATTATTTAGTACATATTGTAAAAAGGATCTTTTGATAGATTTGGTATAAGTTATCTCACTTTACATAGTATTTGAAAATTTTCTAATATAACATATGTTTTAAAACATTAAGATATTAAAAATTTGCATTTACTCTTAGACAATATTTTTCCAACTATTTTTAAAAAATCATAGACTTCAAAGTTCAGCATGTAATTTCCACTATATTTGTTATTATTTTTTTCTAATTCAAACTTTTGGACGTGACAATTCATTATATTTTCAATTATTATTTCCCCCTTTGGTTTTGAATATGATCTAGGATCTACTATACTATTTCTTAAAAAAAAAGAAAATATAAAAAACAAGAGTTAAGTAACAGATCTGCTTATTCTATTCAGTTACTAACTTTGTGTATGATTGAAGATACAGATGACCAATTAGCTTCTACTATATTTGCACCTCCATCCACCATGCCTTGGTAACCCTCCTTAATAAAGAACACCTTGCATCCCAAGTATATTCCCATACGTACTACAGCCCGTACAGCTGCATTCATACCTGAAAACATAATTTCAATTTTATGTCTTTTGGAAATTACAGATCGAGTTATATTTATAACTCAAAATATTCAACAACTTAGTCTCCACGAATCTGCCAATTAAATCTTACCTTGTGAATCACCACCGCTAGTAAAGACTGCAATACCTTTTCCTTTATGAGAGCCCCGCTCTATGAACCTACGTTTCTCTTCATCCATTATAGAAGGTTTCAGGACCTGTACAAAATTAAACAAATTATAAATACCTAGGACAAACTCCTAGGCCTACAGAAACATTTATTAGACAGCAAACTGTTTTTTGGTACTGGTGCGGAAGTAACAAAGATGTAATATACGCTAGCCACTACCATTCTTCCTATATGTGCAGTTCTCTGCACAGGTCACTGCTAAATAAATCTTCTATTACTTAATAACAATGATTTATTTTTTGTACACAATGTAATTTTTAGAAACACATGCACTTGTAGTCAAATAAGTTTTTAAAAATGCAGTTTTTGCTCTTGGAATGTGTACTAAATATCCTCATAAATAGGTTATTTTTGTTAAAATACTGTTTTTAAGAAAAGGTTAAAAGCATTTCCCATAATTTAAATGTAATTTAACTTTTATAGGTCTTAAAATCTTGAAAAACTTTTACTTCCAAAAAAAAACCCTCAGCCATTAATGAAGGTAAATACTAGAAAAAATACTCAAGACAACATGACATTCCAAAAAGAAGTATAACAAGTACTGGTTATTTTTAAATTTTAAACCTAACCTTATTTACAAAATACAGGAATCACCTAAACCTAAAAATGTCCTAAGTATCTTATTTACTCCCCTACCCATTTAATGATATTAACAAAAAAATTAAAATGCAAAAGTTGTAAAAAAAACAATCTATAAACCAGTAAAAATATTTTTTTTAATATGAAGTTGACAATTTGTTTGAGCTAACCTAAATGCTTACGGTAGGATACAAAATACTTGCACACTTACAAAAGTGCTGAAAACAATTTTATTTTCACATACTAATTAAATACAAATAACTTAAAATTGGTATTTATAAACAAAAATGACTTTATTAGATGTCATAACATTGTGCTTCACATCAAAGCATAATATTTGATAAAAATTGCAAATAATAGTTGGTTTACATTTTAATTGAAAACGAATAATAAAATTTACTTACAGTTTATAATAGGAATGGGACACACTTTTCTTTAACGAATGATGATAATATTTCTAATTCCGGTTACACTGTATGAACATTAACTACGAAATAGCGTTAACAGAGTTGAAGTTGGAAGTCTTATTGGAATGACCTTCAAAAGGTCACCTACGATAAGATGATTCTAAATCCTACAGGGCTCTTATAATAGTATAAGGTCATTTCAAAAGAACATGAAATATATGTTTATGAAATTCTGAATAGCTATAAAATTGTTACCTCTGAAAATTTAGTGATTGTAATGATCAGTTAAAAAGTAATACCGTATACACATACAAACTTCTTATTGTTACATAATATTAAATTCACAAAAATATCAATTTCTAAAAAAATATGGAATATTTTTTTTTTTAGTTAATGTTTTATCTTTAATAATACGTCGTTTTTAAGTAACATGACAATTCTAAACTGCTTTTCCACATTAATTATTATTTCAAATTCAATAATAATTTTATGTTTATAAACAAAAATCAACCGATTGTTACAGAACATTTCCGAAATTTCATATTTTTATCAAACAAAGCCAATTCTTTGAAAGCAAAGACTTTTTATAATGATAGGTTATATACTGAAAATCAATTATTATAATATGAAACTATATTATAACCTTATAATATACCGTAAAAAACTAATCTATTCAAAAGGTTACATTACTTACCTTCTGCATAGATTAACTACTAAATAACCTACCTTGTAGACTAGTTAATAAATTTCCCCAATATTACAATTTTGTTCAAGTACAACTTGAACTTAAAATTTACAACTTACAATTTAATAAAACTTTTTTCATAAAATCACAAAATAAATTACGAAAATTTGAAATTGAACAGGGCTATGGTTCACAAATGAATCCATACATACTTCTTCTTCTTATAATTTTATTATAATTTTTACACATACTTCTAAAACTGTTACGATTTTGCGGGATTTTTGATTATACGGAAAAATTTGTTCTAATAATAAAATCTTATGCTCCCGTGATTGTAATTTGTAACAACTCGTAGTATTACCGGTATTAAAAATCGACAGGCTATAAAAATGTTGCTTATATAATATTTAAGCTATATAGAAAAAACCGTAATTTATAAGGATGACTACAGGAAAATTCAGGAAGATGGTTCAACAGTTAATCTCTCAATATATAAAAGTGAATTTATGTATATATGTGGTTTCTTTATAAGCTTCTACATTTCTCAACCGATCATAACCACATTTGTCACACATATCAAAAATTTCCATAGAAAGAGCACTGTGGGGTTTTAAATTTGATTTTAACGCCATTAAACTACTTACCCAGTTCAACTTTAATAATCAACGTACAGCCGAGACTATAGCTAGGAACTTAAAATTTTCAGGGTACCTTCTTCCAACAATGTCGAAATGCACTAAGAAAGGATTTAGCAAACATTTGATTTTAACATCATTAAACTACTTACCCAGTCCAATTTTATTAATCAATATACAGCCAAGACTATTATAGCTAGAGACTTGAAATCTTCAGGGTACCTTCTTACAACAAAGTCAAGATGCACTGAGAAAGGATTTTGTCAAAAATTGATTTTAACGCCATTAAACTACTTACCCAGTCCAAATTTAATAATAAATGAACAGCTGAGACTATAATAGCTAAAGATTTGAAACTAAAAATATCGTTTATCGAGGTATATTAAACTGAAACATCAAACAGTATTTAAGGCTCTTACCTAAACAAAAAAGTATCACATTTAAAAATTGTAGATATCCTTAATCTTTTTAAATGAATAAATATTTTAATACATTGTTGTTCTAATATAACCTCACTGTTGCAAAAACAACACGCTAAATATACTATTATATGTAATATGACATTGGCACGCATCACAACCAAGCCTAAAACATGATACATGTTGTCAGCATATTCTTCTTCCAGCTACTAGACAATTTTGGCCCATTTGAAATTATGAAAACTAAAGAAACAAACACCAACAAATAATCAATTCAGAACTATTTTAACACATGATCATATAAAGAGCTTGTTGTATGACATAGACCTAAAAACCATAAAAGGAATGCAAACTACAAAAACCTCAATGATGCTTTGGCAGTGACTTTTTAAAATTACAGAAAGATAAACTTTATCACATAGTTAAAAGATAACATGATCAGTGGAGGTTTGCTTTTATACGCTTAAACTCTTACTACTCAATTTTTTGGAACTATTTCTTTGCGATCACCTAGAACCCAACGGAATCATTCGTACCAAATGTTAATGCCCACAATCAAAAATATACTCCATTTTGGCCCTTCAGGGTAGAATTTTGTAAAACCCTTTGTGCATTTTCAAATTCTATAAGAATATATACCATATTTCAGCTTTCTAAGTCTATTGCAACTATAGACAGATGAAATTTGTATCCTTTAGGGAATAATTTTTCAAACCATTTCTTATCAGGCACTTGGAAGCCAAAATCAATATACATACCACATTTCAAATTTGCAGTTATGAAGATTTTGTGAAGAGCAAGTGGTATTTGGATTTTGTATACATAAGATGGATTTTTTATTATATAGATTAAGGTTTGAATTTTGAAAAAGGCTGGAAATACATGTTTCATTATTTGTTGTTTCAGGAAAATCATGGACAAAATATTTTTTTGAATTACTTTCTTAATTATTAGGGAGGATACTTGAGAAAATCCTTTCCCATGTTTGCATAGCAATTTGAAGGCACCTAAAAATTTCGACTCTACTCGAGTTGAGTCGAGACAAGACTAAGTTTTAAAAGCTAGCTTTGCTACTATCAAAAGCTAAGTTTTGGCTATACTTCATGAGACTGTCAATCACAACTCCCTCTTTTATATAATGGTTTTACATTTACTTAACCCTTAGTTTTGTTTTTTGCTTTTATGCAAGACCCAAGAGAATCACACACCAAATTTTGACACCTACAATTAAAAATTTACCCCATTTTAGCCCTTTGGGAAGAATTTTTGTAAACCCTTTTTTCTACACCTTCAAAGCCCACAATAAACCTATGCCAAATTTCAGCTCGCTCATAAGATAGAGATAAAATGTAGTTTTTACTCTTTAGGAGTCCAGCCACAACATGCTTATCAAATTTCAATTTTGTAGGCTAAATAATTATGGAGATTTCGTGAGATGTGGTATTTGGATTTTAAACTAGCTGAATACTCGTGTTTAACTATGATACATTAAAATGTATGATTAATGTTAATGAAAAATGGAATTAAACTAATTTATCACTTTTTTAAGGCTTGTCGACCACAACCAAAATAGTCTATTTTCCTTTATGGTCTATATAGGGCAAGTGTACTAAATTTCAGCTTTCTAGGTAACTGGGAAAACTGATTATCAGAGTATAAATAAAAATAATCAATTTTGGAGTCTGGCTAATTTTTACCACATAGTGTAAATAATAAATCATACACACACACTGGGTTCAATCAAGTTACCCTGAAACATTGCTTTTTAAGAATAAGTAGGGAGACAAATTCTACAGTAGGGGTTGAACACCTTTTTATCCTTTAGAGGGTGAAGAAACAAGAATTTACTTTCTTTGGTGCCCTATGTGTACTTAAGCCAAATTTCAGCTTTCTGAGGTACTGCTAAGGGTGAGAAACATTGGGAAGGTTAAAAATCTGTTCACCACTTAAAAGATGACCTGTTTAAAACTCAGCCTTATTGCAGATTTATACCTTAAGGTCAGGCCACCATGCAAAATGTCCTCTTTCCAGGCATGTCATTCTTGAGATACAGCGACTTTGGCTTATTATGTACAGACTCTCATATATAATCTTCAAAGGTCATATTTTTTTAAACATGTTGAAATACCTTTTCATTAAAATCCCATACAAGATGTGAAGTTAATTCTTTCATATTTCTTTGGCTCCTGGATAAAAAAATCTGCCCTTTCACTCATTAAAGTCACTAGAATTGCTAAATTTTAATAATCTGAGGACTTTGGGCCACCGTCGACTGCTAGTACTTAGAAAATCAAAATGACCGCAATCCTCCACTTCACCTGGATCTTCTACTTGAAAGGAAATCATCTAAAAAAATCTTACAACTGTGGTGATTGGTAACTATATGGTAGGGCTCCACATGATGTTAAATGCCACAGGATCTGATCTGTTGAAAATCCAATACACGCACATCATTCAAAATAACATTATAAGCGTCACTGTGATTGTGGATGCGCTATTTACCAACAACTCATGATAACTATCCAGAAAGAAACTGTTTCCAAAGAAGCAGTTTATCAGGGTCAAATTGTCATATACTTTCAAAAACCTTGAAGCAGATACAATGCCCCGGCCCTTTAGTTTAATTTACTTATTTATATTCTGAACAAATCTAATTATAATTTTGTAATTACAGATTTGAATATACTGCAATATTTTTTTATCAAAACTAATTTTGGAGAAATAACTGAATACGAGAAAGTTTGGGTTGTCTTTGCACCATTTATTTATTCAGTTTAAACACTACTGTTAGCATGAGCAACAACATTGTTATCCACAGTAGCTACCCAATTTGTAACTTCCATTCAAAAAGAACCTTAAAGGATTTCAACCTGAAAAAGATTCTGATACCAAAAAGTATTTATCAATAAATTACAGATTACTGTAGACAGAATTAACGGAGTTTTAGACAATGTAAAAATTAAAATTGTCCTCGATATTTTGTTTGAAATTAAAAAAAACACCCTTTTTTATAGCTATATACCTCATTGTTTTGTTCATAAATTCACACACACCTTTCACAGTCTGTAAACATTTCTTTAATACTTTTCTACAATTATTATAAACTTGATGAATTTATAAACAAAATACATAAACAACTTCAGTGTATGGGAGTGTAAAACTGCTTGTTGAAGAACCGAATACTTACTTAATGAATTTTGTAACTAGCTTATTGCACGTGCAAGACATGTGGCTGGAATCCTGTAACACCACAGAACCCCCCACCAAGAAGTAATAAATTGTCGCACTAGATAATTTTTGGAATTAATCAAAAATCTGAAAATTACCAACATTTCTCAAATTTTGTGTTTTTAAAATTGCAAAAAATCAGATTTAATATTTTAAAGGAAAAAACAATTTATATATGTATAATGAGAGTTTGTTTTATCTGAATTCTCTGTTTACCATGATGGATCTAGAGTTATTTTTAGTCACTATAAAATTATTATAATTTCTCATTTGTCAAAAAACCAAACTTGCTCTTTCATTTACCTTTGATACTAGTTTCTTTTTTTTATATCACAAAATTACAATCATTTCTCACGAAAATTTAACGATAAGGACTCCGAATACACTTTAATCAAGAGCTATACTTGATCAGCATTTTTTTTTGTTTTGTGTTTAATGTCAGACTACTGTGCACACTTGAGCTAATGCAGATGATGGGATGATTTATATTGTATGAAAATATGCCAAGCCCTCGCCGGGAATCAAACCCGGGTACTCAGCATTCAAAGATATTCAACACAAAGTTAACATTAACTTGAAAACTGGTATATATCTAGCTACTGATCCTTCTGGTTCTCACAACCGAGTTACTGTACTGTTATGCAAGCCAACAGGACGATCTGCACATTCAAACTTGTGAAAATGGCTATTTATGAGCAAGACAACACAGGGCTGGTAAATAACTCAATATTATTGCTCAAACACATACAAAATAATAAACTTAATGCCACACTAAAAGCAAAGTGACGTTATATAATCATAAATATTCTACATAAGCATGTGTTTATAGAGCATTAATATTAATAAATCATACCTGAATTTCTTTAAATGTATAACAATGTATTAAAACTAACTTTATTGAAACTTATTACAAATAGACCAAATTAGACAATATTTTTAATATTAGTGGCAATTACTATTTGAACTTCTTAATAAATTAAATAAAAAAAAGGGACAATAACCTGTTGTCAGCCTGAGCGTGGTTTTTACAGTACTGTATTCCTACAATAACTCTAAAGCCTCATTTCACTAGACTTTGTTCAGCTTCTAATAAATATAATGAATCATTTAGCATGCCTGCCAACAAAATTTGTATTACATTTTCTTTTACTGAGCTCGTTAGTTAATGTTAGTGAAACAACCTGAAATTTTTAAATTTACTACTATGAGCAAATCTGATTGATATATGTTATTGCGATTCTTGAACTTTGGCATTTTATTTGTTACTTATTGTAATCATATTAACAATGAAAATTATAAACTCTGCTAAATAAGATTTCCACAATAAATTTTGAAAACAACAGGTATTAAACCAGAGCGAAGCTAAGATGTACATTTCATCACCAGCTTTTTCATAAATGAAACATTAACAGAAAAAAAGGAAATAATTTCTCAGGCTTGTTATATCCAGTACTATTTTATTATAGTATGTATACAAAAACAGTAAAATTGTTAATTGTTTTGGTTAAATATTTTTCTCCCTAATTAACTGATCTTCCCACCCCAATTGAAGGTTGTAATTTTTGCCTGGATCAAATTGAAAAACAATACATTGAGAAAAAACAAAACTTAAAAACAATACCCGTATAATATTTTTTCCAATTTCACATGTATTTAAGACTTTTGTCTCAGATTTGACCCCGTTTCAAACAAAACACATTATTTCGCAGTTTAAATCCCAGTAACATTTTGCGTTCGATAATGTATCCCACTTTAATGGAACTACTATCGTAGAATGAAGCGACAAGTGGAATGTTGCACAAATAAATAACCACAGTCTGTGGAAAGCACGTTTTCCATTTACTTGGTAAAACATATAAATTACAATGTTATGAGCCTTGTTCTTATTTCTTTAAGAAAAATATACACAAATTAGCTTTTGAATGCATTTCCAGAGTATTTTTTCGTCATTTCAAATGAACTAATTAAAAAAAAAAAAAAAACGGTTACATCAAAAATGGCATTAGGCAATTCCAAAATCTTATTATATATATATTTTTTTTATTTCAATTTTCACTTTATTTATTTCCATGTAAAAATTGTAAACAGATTTTCAAAGAAATAGAAAGTTATAAATTAAATTAGGGATCGATGATGAGGAAATGGGATTATGATTACAAAAAGGAAGAACTTCCACAAATGTTCCTTCTTTAAATAAGAAGTACAATTAAACAATTTTGATTCACACACAGCACGTAAAAAAAAGGAAAGAAGAAAACCTGGATTGAAGAGCACAACAGCAAAAACCATTCACATTTGGCGTACCACGTCAAATACAACATATGTAGTGGAACAGAGGAGTCACATTTCAATTCATTATTTCTTTGGTAATTTCTCTTTTTTTAACATCTAATGTGTAATAGCTATAGTATCTTAGTTTAAAATGAACAAATATTGCCGACCGGATTTGAAACTTTTATCCGGATCGGAAGAGGAAAGAGAAAACTGACAATGCATAACATAATATAAACTGTATTGTGTAAAAAGCAAAAATATCCTACACAGAGATTAATTTATAAGAGTGAATTAACAAATTACAGTACGTTTCATACAAACAACATACTTTTTTAATTGAATTATAATAAAATTAAACTCTCTAATACTCCCATAGTATACTCGATTGTTCACAAACTTTTACTTTCTTAACATCAAAACAACTTAAATTATAACGATATTTTGTGTAATGTATTTTGAACTGTGACAATTATGGTCTAGAAAATGGACACAGTACAAATTCACAGTAAAATGACAAAGAGCCAATGAACACCCTGATAAAAGTTTTTTCACAACACAATCACATCAACCAATTGTTTCGCTTTATCAAGAAAAGGAGACTAAATAGTGTATGTGTACTCTCGCGCAAAGTGAATCGGTTTGTGTTTGTTTGTATTTGTGTGTACAAGTATACAATTTAAACTGTACCGAAATGGCAAGCTGTTCACTGAACGGGGAAATAGAGGCTCCATTTTTTTTTCTTTGAAAGCAAGTATGGACAAAGCTATGCCATCGTAGACATCGGGAACTGTGTATGACACACATTGTTAGTTCATTGAAATGATTTTATTATAAATGTATTGCATCGTACATTAGTTTAGAGAACAAGCTGTGCATTTTCTAATTTTAATCCAAAGCCTACAAGAAACAAATCTTGTAAAAACAAAAAATAATATGTAACAACAATTTAAGACAAATAGATGAAACTTATGAAAATTTGTTTAATAAAATCAGCAAGAAAAATATACATGAATAAGTAATAAATAAAACAAAATAACTGGCATAGCTTTGGATATTTGCTAACATTTAAGTGTAAAGAACGGCAATTATGCAAGTGAGTACAAGAATTTTTACAATTGAGGGAAAGAAGAGGGAGGAGTAGGAGGGATTGGGTTAGGGAAATCAGTTGTCACCGCCTTCTTGTGGTTCATCACCATCTCCCTGTGTGTCTGATGTCCATAATGTTAAGTTGTCTCGAAGAAGCTGCATGATTAGTGTTGAGTCTTTGTAGCTGTCTTCATTTAATGTGTCCAGCTCCGCAATTGCATCATCAAATGCCTGTAACAAGTGTAAAAAATGCACACTTAAAATATACATAATTTTTTAATGAAATTATACTATTTTTCTTGCACAAAAAACTTGTAACTATAAAATAGTATTTTGTTCTACACATTTTATTAAATTATAACAAATCCTATTTTTCTTATCTGGACAGTCACATTTAATTTTGTCTTTTTGAAGACAGATTTTAAAGTTGATTTTTTTTTTACCAACATGAACATGAACTTCAGTAGCATGTATCTGATTATAATTTAAGAAACAATGGCCCAACAGAACAGTTTTGTTTAACTTCTCATTATGATACTGGATTATACTAAATGCTTATATATTTTTCTGTTATTGGATTTTACTTGCTAATATTTGGTTTTATTAAATGTTTCTAAAAACCAAAAGGGAGAGGGTTCAAAACGGTTTAGAACTGAAATCGTATCGGTGTAGTACTTGCTCAAAGACGTATACATACAGAATGTGCGCGTGTATTTTATTATATACATTTTCTGCATCTATTTATAATTTTGGTTGTCAATTTATTAACTATGAGAAGCTGACCTTGTATACCTATTTGTCTTGGTCAAAGGTGTAACTGTTGCAATAATGAACAGCGACTGTTTAATGTTTATCAAAGACTGAACTTTTTCAAACAATCCATTACTTAATGTTTAAGAATATTTGGAATCTGTTCAAAAAATAACGAAAAGTGATAAACTTTATTTACATGTTGTATCTATTTGTAACAATTAACACTAGAAACCATTATTATACTAAATATTTAATAAACTTTATTTTACTGTTAAGTTATGTTTGTTATCTTATTTTATTGTTTTACAATAAGATTCCAGATATTCTTAACACAAAACTATGGCAATTAAAACAATTGACTGACTGATATAACCAGATGCTCGTTACCGAGACAATGGATTACAAGTATAACCTGTAGTTAGCCTTCAGCATATTGGGCAATCCATAGTGAACAGGCATGTTATGATTATTGTTGCTGCAAATGCAACAGGTAGCATACTCATTTATAACCTCTCCTGTGGTTGGTGGAAAATCAAAAAAGCCAATATGCTTCAAGAAAGTCAAAAAGTTACCCCTTTACGACAAAGTATAACAGTGTTTGAATGAAAAGAAAAACATCTGATTGGTTTTTTTGTTAAAAAAAAAAAATCTGATTGGTATATGAAGGAATTGTGCCAAAAGTAAAGGAATTTTAAAACAAGAGAGAATAAAACTAACAAAATTGTTCTCATGATGGACAACACACCTGGAACCAGACAACTAACTGTACACTGTTGAAGAAGATTAACTGTAATTGGGTTTCCTGACTTTTTAAGATCGCTTTTTCCCTTCTTGCCAATTGCTCCTTGATTATTCCCAATTCCTCCAAGTCCTGTTCCACCTCCTTCAACCAGTTGTTCTTAACTTTACATTTCAGTTGGTAATCCAATAATCTCTTCATAAGTCTACTCTCTGGTAATCGAGTTAGGTGTCCAAAGAAGGCCAATCTTCTTTTCCTAAAAATGTTAGTGAGCTGCTCGTTGTTCCGATACAAGACTGCATTCGGCAATAGTCTGTACTGTCCCCCCACCAAATGTTTCTTATTAATAATTGTTCGGAGTACTCTCCTTTCCATTCTCTGGAGCTCCTCCTTTCTATTTTGGCTCTTTAGATTAAATAGGGTCTCCGAGGCGTAAGTTACGCACTTATGCTGTTTAATTTATTCGAAGTTATTATTTAGGTGCTATAGTAAACACATCAACATCAATAAGGTAATAACTAATAAAATAATAAAATCAGTTTGCATGTAATAACCTGAACAAGGAAATAAAAAATAATAAAACCCTTACCACAATAAATGAAAATGTATTTTCAGTTATACCTACCATATGATTTGATTTCCATTTATATGAGTAAAATCATTAGGCTAACAATAGTTGAGATAATAAATGGCATGCATACTACTGTACTTAGGCCTGCATGCAACATAGGATGGTTAGGACAAAACACTTTTACGAATTATCAGTCTGGTTGGCAAATGATGTCAACAATTTTTTTTAGAGCAAGACAAAAATTATTTTTTTACAAGATCTTGTATTTTTCTTTAAATGTATTTCATATTTTTGAATCAAATGCATAAGAAGATTTCACAAAGTTCTTCACATCCTGACATAGCTGTTAAATTTCGAAATGAGTTTAACTAATCTCACTGCAAACAAAATTTTGTTTTTTTTGTACAATTTACAAAATTTAAAAATTATCAAAAAACACTTTTACTAGATAACATATTTGACCATATACTGAAAAATTGGAGTGAAATTGATTTTACCGTTTGGTATATAATTACAGACTTGATGGACTGACAGACATATCTTCTAATAACTACTTCATTATACATGAAGAAAACCTCAAAATGTATTATCCATGCAATACTAAATATTACACTACAAAGTATAATATAGTGAGAAAATCAAACTGATCAGACATCAAAATATACTTTATTAGAATCTTTAACACTTTTAATTTTCCCATTATTTATGCACTTGATTATGAAAATCTGTTAAATATAGTTTGTTAAATTTACAAAATATCTGACTTAATTCTTCAATTAATGTTGAACAAAATTTTTGCTAGCACTGTTCAACATAAAGATAACCCCCTTCCCTACATCAACCTTCCAAGCAAATTGTATTACTCTTTTCTCATCCATTTTATTATTATTATTTAAGCAAGAAATTGTTTTAAAAAACTCAACCATCTTTAAAAAAATAATATAAAACACAAAATAAGTAGTCCACTAATTGGAATTTTGAAAAACCGTTAAAATATCTAAATCTTGTACAAAATTATCTACAATCTACAAACAAACACAGCTCAGAAGAACGTCTGCTTTCTTTTGCTTGACACTGAACACTAGTAAAGTTTTGTTATTTACACTTCAAAACACGCACATGTTAGTTTTTGTCTTGCTCGTTAACGTTTACCTGCTTAGCCAAGTGGCAAGCTCTGGCTGGGGAATTGATTATCTCATAATAGAAGACTGAGAAGTTGAGGGCTAAACCCAACCGAATTGGATGTGTGGGTTGCATTTTTGATTTGGCAATGTCAAAAGCCTCTTGATATGCTTTCTGCGAATCTTCCACAACAGCTAGATAAATTCAATTAACAAATGTTTAAAAAAAATTTTTTAAGACAAAAATATGAACAATGAATGAGAACCATCACCAACCAACCAGACGAAGGTACCTAAAAATAAATATACAAGGTTAGTTTTTGAACAGACCTGTTTGGCTAACTGACATGCTTTGTCTGGTGAATTGAGAATTTCGTAGTAGAAAACGGAGAAATTGAGCGCTAGGCCCAACCTAATAGGATGTGTCGGTTGCATCTTTGCTTTGCTGATTTCGAATGCGTCTTGGTAAGCTTTCTGTGAGTCGTCGACAACCGCTGAACATGACAAATATATACCATTAAGTTAAGATTAGCTTGTACTGACAGACTAAGGTGACCAGATATTCTATTTTAAAAATAGGAAATTATTTCTGTATTTTTAAATCTATGAAGAAACTTTTTTTCAAAATCAATACTAACTATAACATTTAAGGAACACCAATTACTGAAGATAGCACAATTAACCATAAATACTAGCAAATAACAGTATAATTTTTTAGTCTACCATCTGTACATTTAATATGTATTAAATAAATAAATTCTTAATTTCAAATGATGTATTGTACTTCTCCCTGTAAAATCTTCTTCTCCATTCTGAAATTTATATGGAAACCCTCCCAACAAATATTCCATTTTCACAGTAGAGAAATATGGTCACCTTAATAAAGTTTGTCATTTCTAAAAAGAAAAGATAATGTACTTAAAGCTGAACACTGTATAAACAGAACTTTGTCATATGCCAACACTTATGATAAAAGTTGTCTATCACAGAAATAACACAGAGAAATAATTAGAAAAAAGTAAGGTGATTAACTATAAATGCAATGTGCAACTTGTAAGACTATAGCAAATATATAGGCTTTAATGAATTTTTGAAATAATATACAAAATCCATTTTTGTTATATTATGAATGAATTTTTGAAATAATATACAAAATCCATTTTTGTTATATTATGAATGAATTTTTGAAATATACAAAATCCATTTTTGTTATATTATGGATAAAAAATTTAACTTTTTTTGGTTCTCAAATAAATTATGAAATTTGTTGGCAAGTAGACTACAATAGGTAAGGTAATGCTTACCATTTCTGGTATCGCCTGTCGCTACTTCTGCCAAATACCTATAGTAATCTCCTTTCATTTTCAGATAGAATACTTTACTTTCGGCATTACTTGCCTTTGTAATTAGGTACCTGTCCAACAAACCCTGGAAAAAAGAGACAGTTTTTAGTTTAAACACAAACTTTGCAATGAAAGTATACAAATTTCTGACAAGTTTTTCTGACCAGGTAGTACCTAAATTTAACAATTAACCTGTTGCCCCACATTTGGATGTATGTATATAAGCTACAGCAACAATGCCTTGAAAATGCAACAAACAGCATTTGAAAAACATGTATTTTTATCTAAGGAAACTCTCTCTCTCTCTCTCTCTCTCTCTCTATATATCTATATATATATATATATATATATATATATATATATATATATATATATATATAGAGAGAGAGAGAGAGAGAGAGAGAGAGAGAGAGTAGTATATATACATAGTTATACACATACACAAGTATTCTGGCTATTGTGCACACTTGGGCTAATCAGACAATGGGATGATTTATAGCGTTTAAAAATGCCAAACCCTGGCCGGGACTCAAACCTGGGTCCTCAGGGTGAAAGCCCAGTACCCTATCAACTAGGCCACCGAGGCGGCTTAGAAAACTAAAAAAACTGTTTTGAAAGATAATTTTTTTTTGTGTGCAGCACTGTAGATCTAAGAGAAATTAGTGATCATATACAATAGTGTTAATTAGATCAAACACAACTGCAGAAAAAGTCAAATTCAAAAATAAATGGCCTCTGTTAACAAATGCAATCACAATGTACACTATGTTGAGATTTTTGGATTGCATCATTCCTTTGCTTCCTCAAGCATTGGGGTCACTGGTATGAACAGTAACTGTGGCTACATAATTACTGTTTGCGAAATACATTAATATTTAATGATATTGATCATAGTACTGACAGTTCAGAATCTGATGACTATAATATACCATAAAATTTCTTACTAAGTTATTTTTTTATAGTAAACCTACATACAACACAATTCTGACATTTAAATTGTGAACTTTTTTTAAATTTAAAAACAAACGCAAATATTTACACTGAAAATATGGGATAGGACAGTCAACAAACTGAAAATAATGTTAGTACTCAACAAGTTTTACATTACTGAATTATCAGACTTAAAGCTTAGTAGTAGAAATTAAAGAGTTATGCAATGACAATGTTGAAAACCATTTTGTAAAGTGTGCCTAAATAACTGTTCAATGAAAAAAAAACCTCAGGCTCTTATTTGCAAACATTTATTTCTTCTTTTCATAAGTTAAATCACAATAGTAAAATTATTTTTTAGGTTTCACAAATAAAAGTTTGAACAATGTTAACATTTACATATTTAATCCCAAAGAACATAGAAATGATTACCCATTTTGGGCCATATTATTGGCAGAACTGTAATGAAGGAAAATTACTAACTTTTTGTTTAAAGGTATAGTTAAACGTTTGCATATTAAATAAAATTAAACGTCTTATTAAAAAATAAAACTACCAAATTTCTTATACAATTATTACATATTTTTCATTTCATCAAAATTGACACAAAACGAATAAGCCATTTTTGTGAGCTATAGGAACGAACCAGAACAAGAATAGAAAGAAACGTGTTGGGTCGGGCCCCGCCCTAAAGTTGGCGGCCATCATGTGACTCATGTCGCAGTAGGTACGTCACTGCATTCACACGCATCTACGTCATTCGCCTCAATAGCATAATGCCATGTGATATAGTACAGTAATACCTAAACACGTATTTGCTAAGCAAGGCACATCGCGCAGTTTTTTGTCTTGGTTTTTCGTTACCCGCATGATTACACAATCACACTATGAATTTGTATTTATATGTTTTTGCTCTCTTCCCTTGTATTTTGTAGGTAGAAGACCTTCCGAATAATTGCCTGCATTCATGATCAAAACCAAAAATCCGGTATACAGTATGTGTCCAATGGCCTTTTACGATCTCGATTTTTTAACTTTGTAACTGTTTAAAACATCGCTTATTCTTAAGTACTAAACATTTGGAAAAATGTTTTATTATAAATAGGAATTTTTAAATTAGAAAATTGTTAAAAAAATTATTTTTTATTAGAAGTAAGTATGAAAATATTGCATTTGTTAACAAACATAATTTACCAGAAAACTGTATGACCGTTTTGGAATTAACTCGTTATTTTTTGATTCTTCAAGAAATTTCACCCAAAACTGAATTCAAGCAATGTTTTTATACAAGAAACTCGCCGATCTCATATTTTTACCCGGACATTGTATATAAACATGAATTTTATATGAAAACCTGTAATCATTTTCATGATTACGCAAGCGTTAAAACACAAGGCGTTTAGTAGAATTTTTTGGTGTTTAATGTCCTACTGTATTAAAAAAATATTTTTAAAAATTCAACGTATCTCGTATCGCTGAAATTGAGCTGTACTTACCAAAACGTCGTAGCATATGTCCCTTAGTTCCTTTTCAACTTTTTCTCTGTATTCCCTCGCCATTTGCTGTTTCCTTTCCGAGCCCTCTGTTTTCTGCTCGATTGACGATATGACTCTCCACGACGAACGACGGGCGCCGACGACATTCTTATATGCTACTGATAGGAGATTTCGCTCCTCGTTGGAGAGTTCGACGCCAGTTTCTGTGACGGCTTTCATGGCGGCTGCCATGTCATCGTATCGCTCGGCCTGCTCTGCGAGCTTCGCCCTTTGAACCAATTCCTCCTTGTCCACGGACATTTGTGTGTGTTCGGTTTAGTCTGCACAAATAATAAAAAAAAACCGCACGTTAGTTTAAATTAAAGTAGTACAGTTTATTTGAGGTCCTTAGAGAAAATTCCATTTTCAGGAGCCCTGCAAATGTGACTACAACAAAAGTTCATTTAAATCAATCGGTAGAGTTTAAAACAGATATGCTCTTGCTGAAGAAGATGGATGTCTGACCTTGAGCTCTTAGGCCCCACTCTTAGCCTTTACCCGGGCTTCACTTTGTTTAGTAATGGCTGTCGGTTTCCTTTAAAAAAACAATCTACAAAATCAGTTTGCTAACAAATATTTTTAAACACATAAAAAAACTGCGACAACTACATGCTAACAAGATGAAAGCAAATTTCTTAAAATTAACGGCAACGATTTCATCAGTAGGATACTGTGCTTCACAAAAATACACTGAACAACCTATTTTTAATATTATAGTTTCTATGCAAGAATTTATGAAAATACCTGATATCAAGAACCGAAATAACTGAAAAATAAAATTATAAGATGCAAAAACGTTTTGAAGGAATACAGGAAACCTACTGATTACGTTTTTGGTTCTTATATTAATATCCGCTACTTAAAAGGAACAGATAAAGCTTGGCAAAAGAAGTAAAACGTTAGATAATAGACATTATCCTGGTGCCTGGTGCCTGCTGCCATACAAGTTAAACAGGTCATGGCATACTGCTCGAGTAATGTTTCCATTTCACCTACACGCTACACGCACAGTAGGTAGGCCTTGCCTTTGTGGTTAACTCGACTTTGTTCTATTCAATTACAGATGTTTTAAAAAAATAAAACGACAAAAAGTACGTAATGCTTCGGAGCTCGGGTAAGGGCGTTAACCACTCGTACACAACATTCCGCCGTCTGCAGTTGTCAAGTCACGCGCGAATGACGCGTATAGAATACAAATTTTTAAACACTTGAAAACAATTAAAATATTTAATAACCTAACGCTAATCACTGCTGATAAGGTGTGCACGTGATTGAGTGAGAATTGGCTGTTATCACGACAGCTGAAAGTTAGTACCGGTATAACATTTTGTAATGGTGCCACTGCGCTTTTTGTGGTCCCACACACATTCATATACTTGCACAATCTTTCTCTTACCTGATATGTAATGAATATATCTCGCTTAAGAAATCTGAAAGGCATTTTTTTTCAAAATCCGGCACGAATAATTTTCAAAAGTTAGGCACTTTCAGTTTTTCTTAAGGCAGCTCTCAAATAAGTAAAGTTTGTGACTATATGACTACGGGACGATTAGTATACACTGAATGAGATTGCGCAAAATTCTTAAATCGCTGGTTTCATCTTGGCGACAAGAGTTTGAAAATTGGCGCGCACTCCAAGGTATTGCGCAACCGATGGGTCAAGGCTGCGGGTAGGTTCGCAGTGGTACAGTCGTTTTCGCTGCTAATCGATACTACCGACTTGGGCATTACTGTTATCACTACTCATATGAAATAACTTTATTTGACCCGATTTCAAATCTGGGATTAAAAGGTCTTACTACATAACACAGGAAACTACGTGCACCTCTAAGCTTTGAACTTTAAGCTTAGATATAAAGAACGAATATTCGAAAAGCATAAAGTAAGCTAGCTAACCGATAATATGAAACAAATACATACCTAGGAAACAAATGAAGTCGAGAATGCCGAAACCACTACAGACTAAACCAAAACTACTCAAATTTTTCGGTTAAATCTACACAAGAAAGAAATATGAACACTCTAAGACATTTTAGTGGATGGTACACGGCGGTCTGCAGACGGGAGAGAACTCTAGGCGGCGGCGCGTGAGCCTGGGAACTGCGCCAAGAGACGCCGCGTCGAAGCCCCGAGCCGATCGATCCGCCCGCCGCCGTAGCCTATCTTACCACCGCCCCTCATTTCATTTACTTTGATATGCTATTTACCTAATTACTCTCTACTGTAATGTAATAAAATATAACAGCTCTCGGGTCCGATCGTGTCAATACCGAATAAATTAATTACATCCAGCTGTGCGTTGCAAACTTTAAATAACTGTTAACAGTTTACAATTGGACGATTCCATATTTACATTACCGTGGTGTATCCATTCATCGAGCCGTCTAGTCTAGCAGGATGCCAATGCAACTGAAATTCAGTTTATTACCATTATTATAAATAATGGAAGAAACAACTGATGTACGAAAAATATAATTAAACTTATGTATACGGTTCTAACATCAACTAAAATATTTAAAATTTATATAGCAAGATCATTACCAATATTATAATTAAATATCTCACATCTGTAACAGGACACTGAAATTGACAAGTTTAAATTTTCGTTTGAGCCGAAACTAAATTTATATTGTTTAGAGTCAGTTTAGATAATTCTGTGGTTTTGTGTGTTACGAGTAACGCTCGACAGACGACGCCTAAACGGAAACCCGTTTATTTGTGCAAAGTGTTAGTTGCACAACTGACCACACGGGGAAAACAGCGGTAATACATTTCGAAAATTTAAAAAGATAAACGTGATTGTATTTCAATTAGACTACATCTCAAGAAATATACAACTTAAAAACCCTTATTGTCCTTTAAATTTTGCAGCAGCATTGTTTCATTTTCAAGCTATTACTGTTACTTTGGCTTTTGCGATTTCCCTTACAGTCGTCTCAAGTTTTCGTCTTGCCTGTTGCAAGAACTTTCAAGGATGTGTATTAGTCACCGGTTTAAAATGAGATGCAGATCGTACATCAACGACAAATTGTTAAATTCACATACAATATTCTTATAGAAAATCAATCTAATCATCGACTGGTATATGGCTAACAATTTTCGCTAATTTCCACCTTATGTAAGTAAAAGTTTACATAGGAAAATAAGAAAATTTTCTTCAAAAAAAATGAAAATATAGCAATTAACATATTATTATTTTAATCGAAGGTTGTAAAAGATATTAATATATCTTATCAAAATGTAAAAATGACAAGATGTTTGCAATATTGTCAACACAATATTTTCCTTTTAAGTGAACTGTTTTTCTGTTCTTTTGTTTCCAAAACTTCAATAACTTTATTATAAATTATTAAAACATCACAGCTAGAAGCAAATTAACCGTGAACACATTATTAAAATTCCCAACTATCAAGCACAATAAATCAATCAATTTCGAAGTTTTGGAAGCGAATATGGAAACCGCTATAGGAACTGAACGACAACTAAATTGATGAATCAGGGTTAACAAAGTTGATTACAATGCATCCGGTGTCTAGAGTGGTTTGTTTTCCACTTCCTGTTTGTCATTTAATGGACACAAACTCTAACACAAATATTGTTGCTTTTAAGGGAACAGAATTAATTACTAAAAAAAGCTGTGTTGATGAAAAATCACACATCTAATACACAGTATGTAGTTGCAAAAAAATTGTTAGTTGAATTTCTATTAAATATTTGTTATATTGGTCAGAGTTCACAATAAACCCAACCAGGGTATTTTATTAGCTGATTAAGATATATACGAAAGCACTTCGATTAGGAATAGTTTAATTTCATAAAATGTTTGGCCACAAGTTCAAATTTAATTAATGTAACTGAAACCTGCGTTCACCAGGTCAGAAGCTGAAAGTGTATATTAGTGAAATATAAATTTTAGTTACAATTCACTGTACAAAGTATTCGTTGTTATTTACTGCTGAAACAAAAGTAAAACATGTTAGGCCTACAACACGTAAAATATAGGAAACAAGAAATCATTTATTTTTTTTTTTTTTGTGTTTAACGTCCGACTATTGTGCACACTTGGGCTAATGCAGACGATGGGATGATTTATAGCGTATGAAAATGCCAAGCCCTGGCCGGGAATCGAACCCGGATCCTCGAGGTGAAAGCCTAGTACGCTATCCGCTAGACCACCGAGGCGGCGAAATCATTTAAAGCGGTGTCTTCTATGAAAGGATTCGCTTCTATGAAGGTGTCGAACGCTGCGTGCACTCACGATTGTACACTTCGGGGTAAATCTGCAATAAAATTTGTTACAAACGTAAGGTCGGTTTAAACTAGCACTGTCTCAACACGCGGCACGCTGCCAACACACGTTTTAAAAAACTGAATACAATTTGCATAGATGTTACTATCGAGAATTTATTCTTGAATTTCTGTTGAAAAACAAGCAATGCCATTTCTTTCACGACACGGATTTGGCCGGCCACCAAGCTAGTACGGATCCAATCTTATGGTTGTTTAAAAACTATGTGCTAACTATACGATTTCGGTTATTGCACTTTTGGGATTCTAGTTATGTATTCGGAGAGCTGAACACCCCTTGAAGGCACTCGTTGGTTCAGCGTGCACAGCAAATATGCAGGGTTTTTGGCGGAAACCCAGAACTGTCATCATTAACGGTGCTGACATCATACAGCTTAATTAAATCTTAAAAAGACGCAAATGGGCTACAAACCACAAATGAAGGGTTCATTTATTATCTCAGAAAATATTCGGGAAAATGAGTTTTTTTCCGATTAGCTCAGTAACGCCTACCTAATAACATGCCCGACGTTGAATAATTATTTTAGGATAACATCGAATTTTAATTATTCAAAGAAAATTATAAAGAAAGTAAAGACAAATTCCTCAATTTTCTACATAATGTAGAATGGAACTGCACATTTCTGTCTGGTATCAATGTCCTGTACATTTTCTTGGTGTGATAGCCAAAGATGACATTTGACGTTAGCCTACTTGAGACTGAACAAACTTGAAATTAAAGAAAAATGAACTGTACAGGAAAAAGAAAAAAAATTGAGAAAATCCAAGAGAAGATTTCTCAAAAACCGGTTCATATGGAAAGTTACATGAAAAAAACTCCCCCTATTTTTAATAATTCCATAAAAAATATTGACTCAACACACTCCTAATATACTGTACAATTTTTAAGTTTTAACCAACTCAAAGTAGTTTTTTCCTTTAACACCCACAACCGCTATTTTCGAAGTTCGCTTGGAATACATTCGGAAATCAGCTTTTGCCTCTTAATACGCAACTCGCATTGCATTCCACAGCGGGTGATAAACAAATGACATTTCTAATTAAATCCCTTTACTTTTATTTGGCACCTCGATAAATCATTTGAAAGTACACTGCAATATCCTCTGTATACGTGTTCATAATAAACACAATGCACGGCCTCCTCTTTCGAGTGACTCAAGATGAAATGTGTACGGGTTGTAATAACATATTAATTGATTTAAAGCATATTAATTGATTAGGTACTGTATTTGTACGTAATATAAACTACACCCAGTTTAATTTCATAACAATAATTACCTAGTTACACGAGCACTGGTAGAAATGTAATGGAGACATTTTAATCCTTACTTTTCGAATCAATATTAACATAAACGAGAGGAACAAAAATCAATATCTTTCACACTTAATAGTATAAACACTCTTCACAATAAGTTTGCACACCTAAGCAATTTGACCTCAATTATCCAAGTACTAATGGGAGAACTAAACGCTGAGCTGTAGCAAGCGTTTACTTATATAAAAAAAATCTAAATTTGATTTTAGAATTTTTTCATAATCTTAACTTCCAACTATGTCGAATTCATACTGAATTTAGCAGGTTTGAAAGTGCGGAATAGTTTGCAAATTCAGTTAACTTATCATGAATGGCTGATTAAAGATTTTGAAGGCCGACAAGAGCTTTAGTACATCTCCTTCTGACGCCTTCAGGATGTACCGCAGAGCACTGGAGACTGGCCGAGAGAATCGGAAGTGGTTATTTATTTTTTTTTTTTTTAACGTCCGACTATTGTGCACACTTGGGCTAATGCAGACGATGGGATGATTTATAGCGTATGAAAATGTCAAGCCCTCGCCGGGAATCGAACCCGGGTCCTCGAGGTGAAAGCCTAGTTAGTACGCTATCCACTTGGCCACCGAGGCGGCACATAAAAAAAAAAAAAAACACATGATTTGCAAAATGATATACCAAAAAGGACTTCCCCCACGTTCAATAATGATTCTTGCTGGTTTACAGTATACTAAATTAATGAAAAACGATGTTTTACCAATGAATTCTGCGTGACTTAAAAAAAAGAACCTAACGAATATGCCCGTAAAAGATTCACACAATACAAACTTTTGATTTTTAAAAAATATACTGAAAATACAGTATTTGGCTGGCCTATGCTTAATAAGTGTAAGAAAAATAACTGCTCTGTGGATTTCCTGAAAGACAATTTTGAATCATGTAAGGTCAATAATCTCGAAAACACTGCCATTTAGATTTTAGCACTGTCAGAAGACACGAGACGTATTGCTAGCGCAACTGACCTCATATTACATGATTCTCATGAGTTTCAGCTATTACATGTACACTACAAACCATTCCGTGTAAGATATCGCAATGCCAAAACCCGCAAATAAATCATCACCGACTCACGAAGTCATATCCGCTATAAGTAAATCATAATAATTAGGAATCTCGACTATGCGCAAGGGATATCCGGTAGGCCTACCGTGATCTGATGTCGATGACATCAGAACGCGACTAGCACAATAAACGATAAGGAGAAAGTCAATAATTGGGTGCAGGACTCGACTACGACCTTGAAACTCGAGTTTTACTAGCAATAGCCAACTGGTCTAACCAGTAACAGACTGTAGCGACCAGTGGAGAGGCCCAAATTTGGTTCAGTCGAAGGTTTTTATGGTTCACGGCTAAAAAACTGAAGGGGCGGTATTGCATGAACGAGAGCGCCTGCGAAGCGATATACAAGTGCCCGAAGGAAATTTATTTTTTCGTTCCCTTATTTAATGGTTGATAGAAAACAAAATTAATGCACCTGTAAAAAAAACTGAACTGCAAGACGGTGACCGAAACTACATTCAACTAAACGCTGAGTTGTGCATTTGGATTTGCATCTAGTATATGGTGTCAAAACAGCAGACGCAATGCAAGCAAAATTAATTCTAAGAGAGATAAAGCGAGCATAAGCGTCAGAAACCAGAATTTTATTTTAGTTTCGATTATCATAAATATGACAGCGGCAGCCTCATTTAACGTCTAAACTATAAGTAAATAATTATTTTAATTATATATATATATATATATATATATATATATATATATATGTGTGTGTGTGTGTGTGTGTGTGTGTGTGTGTGTGTGTGTGTGTGGTTTTTTTGTGTTAACGTCCGACTATTGTGCATACTTGGGCTAATGCAGACGATGGGATGATTTATAGCGTATGAAAATGCCAAGCCCTCACCGGGAATCGAACCCGGGTCCTAGGGTGAAAGCCTAGTACGCTATCCACTAGGTCACCGAGGCGGCCATGTGTGTGTGTCCCATAATGAACACACTTTTGAAGTAAGAACATTAAACAGTTTGTTGTAAAAGAAACGTGAACGAACGAGGAACCGAGGGTAAATTTTGCAACACTACATACTACATTCATAGTAGACAGCAGAACGTTTTAGCCCCTCACCTTACCAAAGGAAAGAGCCATCTCTAAAAAGTATACATGACTGGTGACAAAGTCAACCAATAAGATTGCAAAATATATGTTCTACCTGTTCTCGGTGTAACATCGCAACTACACTAATAAAAAACATCATGTTCACTGTTCTTGAAAATGCACCTTTCATGCTCTCCAAATATGTTTTGGGCAATGAGTGGCAAATTGTGTAACATCGCAACTACACTAATAAAAAACATCGTGTTCACTGTTCTTGAAAATGCACCTTTCATGCTCTCCAAATATGTTTTGGGCAATGAGTGGCAAATTGCGACAAAAAGGCTGTTCCCCCAGGCTATTTGTTAAGTTTTGTCCTTACGCTCCATGCAATACGATAATTCTGCTCCTGTTCTTTTCCCTGCTGTCTGTCAAGTAGCGCTAATACAAACACTGAATCAGAAATGCTGCCTTCTTTTTTAAATACCAAACTGTGAATTATACTACCGTTTTAAGTATTATATTTTTAGTACACAGTAAATAGTTGTTACTTTTTTTGTCCGTCACAACAAATATTTCGTCAGTTTCTCTCAAAACATTTAGAATAACTGTTCTTTGAAAAAGGCTAAAGAACAGTTCTTGGCGCTGATTTTTTTCCGACTATTGTGCACGCTTGGGCTAATGCAGACGATGGGATGATTTATAGCGTATGAAAATGCCAAGCCCTGACCGGGAATCGAACCCGGGACCTCGGGGTGAAAACCTAGTACGCTATCAACTAGGCCACCTTCTTTCTTCTTGGCGCTGAACAGAACAGTTAACAATATTTCCCTACAATCGCTGTTCCCCGCGCATCTCTACTGTAGTAAATACTAAAGAAAGTAATGATTGCCGAATGTCTTTTTCTATCTCTGTCTTATCTCTTAAATATTCGTTCTTAAAAGTGCAACTGTAACACAGTAACACATGGCAACGATAAAACATTTCAACAAATTTCTTCGAACTGACCTACAACAAACACTTCTATACGCGCAATTCCCTCAAAGCTAAACTCATTAATTGCAGAAAACGCTTCACAGCGGTCAACCTTCAGCTTATATTTCCCCGCAGGCGGTCCCCCGGCTCCCTGTAGTTATTATACAAGGTTTGCGGAGATTTGTTCTAAATAGCAAATACTGCACACAACTCTCTCAAATTCAAAAACACTTGTGGCTCCTGTTTAAAGCATTGCTCACTTATTGATGTGTGGAAGCTTATTTAATTTTTTCTTGCATTCAAAAAAAAAAAACAGGCCTAGTGGATAGCGTACTAGGCTTTCACCCCGAGGACCCGGGTTCGATTCCCGGCGAGGGCATGTCATTTTCATACGCTATAAATCATCCCATCGTCTGCATTAGCCCAAGTATGCACAGTAGTCGGACGTTAAACACAATAAAAAAAAATTCAAGAAAAACTGATTTTATTGACGTAATGGGCGTTATTATGTGCATTAATTAATTGAAATTTTAAATGCAAATTGATGCAAATTTTAACTACTCTTGATTACTATGATGAAAATATATTTAAAAAACGTGCACGCTCGTTCTATCAGTGAACATTCAAGGTATACGGTCTGGATCTTACCATGATGGCACTATAAATAACTCATTTCCAATGAAAATTTGCTAAAAAACCGTTTAATCGTTTATCGTATCCAATTTTACGTATTGGGCTGCAAGCAGAAAAACCCTGGTATTACAAAAATCTAAATCGAATTACTTAAAAATATTTGCAAATTAAGTAGACATTTTTGAACGCCATAAATCATATAATTCAGAAAGTTTGTGTTGAGATGAAATTTCGTATGAACATGGTTTAGGTACACGAGATAAACACAGGCCTACTCCCGTTTTAAAGAACTCCATTACACTACTTACCCAGTCCAACTTATTTATTTAGTTTCGTGGCATAAAAACTGTGCAACAGTGACATTTCATACGTTTATTAGTAGATGTGAATAATAAATAAATGTTTAACCGCCATTACACTACCTACCCAGTCCAATTTAGTTATTTAGTATTTAGTTTTGTGGCAAGTGTAGAAGTGACGTTTTAATAATATTTTATTAAATATAATAGAATCCTGTTCTAGAGTATCGAGTAGCAAAAATCAACATGTCTTAGCCGAAAACCCATAAATCGTGTAATTTTGTATACAGAAATTAATTAAATTGAAATGAACCTATTCTGATTTTGAAAATCGACTGAAAAATAACTGTGGGCGAAGCCGTAACGGGTGTTAACCAATAAAGAAAAATTATTCAACTTCAACTCGTGAATAGACCAAACTATTAGGCCTCCATTACGCGTTAGTTCAGTAAACACAGTTATGCATATTAATTGAGTCTCGTGATTGTTTGATCCGACCAAACAATGAAATCATTAAACATTTCACTTGTTCCTGAAACCACAGACAAAACTGTACTCGGCTGTACACGCGTTAAGTCTTGGGATCCATCCTACACTTATTAGCTTTTAAAATTATATGAACACTCATTGTTTTTAATATCAGTCGCACGACAGCATTGTCTGAGACATTTCTTCGGGGATCGCAGAAAATGTGCATTACCATAGCGACATTTTTTATTATTTGTTGAGGGTTTTCTCTGCCCGGACCGTTACTTCTTCACATTTCCCACTATTCCGCACGCTTCAAACTTGTCACGAATTCTTGCAATTGTTACTCGTGATGGTGTTTGTGTTCAAAATTCCATTTGCCAGCGTCTTTTATCTTTTTGATCATTCTCACTCAGTCTTCCAGTAACACTTTAAAACCCACTTATTTAGTCAAAAGACAGAACTTTAACAATGTTTGTTACAAATTGATAAAAATATCAACCAATTGCATCATTAAAAAAAACAACAGATGTTTTGAATTATCATTAAATGTAGGTAGGTTTAAAAACAGCTGACGTGCAAGTTTAAATTAAATGTCTATAATAATTCAAATAGTGTAAATGTTTATGAAACATGCTTCCTTAACTCTCAGAAAAGGTTGAAAAAGGTCAGTTAATCTCGAAGGAAACAACCGCTATTTCAGGTAAACAATTTTGTCAATGAGACAAGAATGTCTCTTGAAAAATCTCTCATCTAATAATACAAATGCAATTTTTTTAAATCTATTTTTTTAGTAATTTTAGACAAGTTTTGATCACTTTTATAATGCCAGGGAGTCTAATAAAAAGGGGAATGTACTTAATGCCTTAAACATATGAACAATCTAAATAGGCATAGGAGTTGCGACCGTAGGTGACCGAACGAAATACTACAAAAGTAGACTCCGATTTGATTTTTAAAGCGAAAATAAAACTGGCCTCTAACCTAGGAGTAAGCGTCATCAAAACAAGCAGAACTGTAACAATTGTATTCATTAGATCAAGTACTGCAATTTTTTGGGCAAAGTAAATTTTGGGCAGAGTCTTTTCATTTTAATCTCATCTCCATTGTTTTCAAAAATAAAAGACATTTAAAATCCATGACCTCCTAAATTATGTTTAACAGAGTACAAAGTTTGAAGAAAACACTTTAAGAGTTCTCATAAAAAAACCACAGTTTGATAGCTTTCAACGTAACAATTTCAAGTTTGCGCCTGTCTGCTTACAACAGCATTGTTTGGACGAAAAAAGAAACCTAACCGTAAATATATTTTGAAACAATGGCGCCACGTATTTCGCGTAAACCGAAACAGAAGCTGAACGCAGACGTAAATGTTTACGTATGTACACAAATTTGATATTTTAAATGCATTCTTTTTGTAAAATATAACTCTACTGTACAGTACTGGCTTTGACGGATTATAACGTTAGGGATAATATTGTTTAAAATTCGTATAATGTAGGAGCGCGAAAATAACTATAAATTTAAAAACTGTTCTCGCTGTAACGTATATTAAGTAGACTGCTGGCTTTTTTTAGTACTGTAGAAGGTTATGTTTGAAATTCAATTAAATTTATAATTTCTGTTTTAATCATAGTGTTACAATTTCTGAAAAATATCTACGAACATAATTATATATAAGAATATGTAAACTCAAACAAAACCACATATTTTACACAATATTTTGAAAAAAAGAGCACTACTGAATAATAATACATAAGGATTTTTGAATGAAAAAAATAGAAAAAATTAACAATAATGAAAGATTTCTTGCTGTTAGGCCCCCCCCCAAATTCAATTTAGCCTTTTAGTCATTTTTCTCACTTTTACTTACATAAAATCACTTTATTTTACCCACTAAATCTATTACCTAATAAATTGTTTTTGAATGTTTAAAACTTTAAACAATAATGTACTTCCAAACATCAGTGATGCTGCCTCAACATGAACAATTATGTACTTTAAGCGACAAAATATACTATTTATACTTCAGATTTTGTCTACGTCAAACACATTATTTTTTTTTGTAACTTTCACTCCATGATTCAGAACAAATTAAGTTTAGTTATGGCAAAAAAAAAACAGACTACTTTTTTTATTTTAAGGCGAAGCAGACTGAGGCTATTAACGCCTCCCTAAATGTAAGTGTGTATGTAGTGTTAAAGTTGTAAGTGTGTATTAGTCCCGGGAACCGCGAGGGACGTCTAAATCCTCTCAATAATAGATGCAGCTAATCTGCTACCTCCTGCGGAGAAACAGATTAGAACTCACAGTTTTCCATGAGTTTTGTATTTCGTCATTTTTCATTTCATATGTAGACCATAAATTGAAAAATCATAAAGACCAAACTACTTCTTGTAGATAAAATTGTTCAAGATATGAATTCAAGCGGAAGATTTAATCTTTCAAACTATACTAAGATCCAATTGAAAATTACTTACTTGGTCGAATAAATGTTTGAAAATTGGCAATTTGGCAGATTCGATTCAAAGCAACGTAGGCTCTTCTAGTAATTACGTATGTCTGCTTACGATTTTATTTTAACAAATTACATTACATATTATTAAACGTGATAAATAAAGCTTAAAACGTTTATAAGACTGAAACAGGTTAAATGTTTTGTAACTAGTAATGCGACTACTTGTTTCGACTACTTCAAACAACCGACTACTGACTAGTTTAGGGATCCAATATCCATACTCGGCAAAGCCAATTCCATTGAATAGATAAATTAGTCTTACTAGTCGGTGTTCACTTTTCCTGGAACACACAGAAATGTGGACACAATTCCTGGAATTGATATTAAAGTAAGTCCAGTAGACGTATTATTCGATCACTCAGTATTCTGCAGTTTTCGATTGTGATGATTTTATTAAGAAATTAAGATTTTTAAGTTTTCTTTAATATAACGGTATGACTTCAGGATTTCAGAGTGTATATAAATGAACAGTGTGTTGTAAATAAATAGTGTAAATAAGTTACTATTGTTATTTTAGTGGTCGTGATGTAGTAATTTTTTTAGTTGAATTTATTAATTTTAATCTAATAGTATTAAAATGTCTCCAAAAAGACCAATATTTTAGAAAAAATTTTTTAAGAAGAGAAAACGATAAAATTGTATGTAAATTATGTAAGAAGTGTCTCAAATGTTTAAACAATACTGTATTAGTGATATGCGGTTTCATTTAAAAAGTAGACACCCTAGTTTTTTCTTCTGTTATAATAATTTTAGAACAGAGCCTACAAAAAAATAAGACGTTAACGCATCAGCTGAGCTGTCTTCTTGACCTTAATCATCTGATCGCATTCTGATTAGAAATAACCGACTAGTCGACTAGTCAAGCAGAACAAGGGACTAGTCGACTACTTCTGGCACTAGTTTACTAGTCGACTAGCCCATCACTAATTTTAACCGCCGCCCTAGCAGTTGTTAGATTTTAACAGCAGACCATATATCTTTGCACTGGAATATCGCGAGTGAGTTCAAAAAGTCACAGATAAAACTAGATCTTATAAGTACAAGATATCACAATGCTATTTAAGGAACTCGTACGACATTATCCTAAATAGGAAAATGCACAATAATTAATTTACATTTTTGGTAAATTTGTACATTTTTACTCTCTTCGCGAATAATTTGCATACGCTATAAATCATCCCATCGTCTGCATTAGACCAAGTGTACACAAGTCGGTCAAAAAAAAAAAAAAAAAAAAAAAAAAAAAAAAAAAAAAAAAGGTTGAAATAAAAAGGTCTTGCTAAATAAACCGTGTTGTACTTTACATAAATAACTATAAAGTACACTACATTGCAATACCGAACAGTTGACAGTTGCTAGGGATACAACTTTGCGTGCGTGCGTATGTAAAAATTTAATGTCTTAACTATACTGTACATACTACTGATGGGTTGCTATTTAACAATCTGTTATTTTTTAACTGCTAAATGGTTTTAGCATTAGCAGACTGCTAATCACACTTAAAAATAACAGATAATAAACAAACTGTTAAATAACAGGGTTAGAGCACCTGCTTCCGACCTGCTACGGTGCTAACTGCTAACGTAACTGCAGCTGCTAACGTCTACTGCTAATCTAACTGTTGAATAGCAGGGACATAACAACTGTTTCGGACCTGCTAACTGCTAACGTCTACTGCCAACTGTTGAACCTGTTAAACGTTGAAGCTGCTAATCTAACTGTTTAATAGCAGAGTCATAACACACTGTTTCGACTGTTACCGACCTGCTAAGTACTAACCTCTACTGCTAACTGTTAAACAGGAAACATTGTCAGTGTTTCTTTCCATTAATTGTTGTTGGCTACTGTCCTGAGATTCAGATTGCATAGTAGTATCATATTTTTCTTTGTTAACTGTAAATTTAAATGAGGGTGTTTTTTTTATTAATAATAAATGTAACACAAGTCGAATTTGTACTTTTAACATTATAAAAATATTGAGCTTAAAATTATATTTTAAAACATAAGAATTATAGATTAATAAGTAATTATTTGTCCTTCAAATACTTGATTTTTCACACAATTATAATTGCAATAATATAGTATATAATAAATGACAATATTATTTTAAATAATGCGATTATAACAAAAATAAATATTATCAGCACCATTATGATATATCTATAATAAAATACTTGAAATAATACCTAACAAGAACATTTTAATTTATCAGGAACATGAATAAATAAGAGAAATCTAAAAAAAGATAGGCCTACATAGATAGCCTACATGTATTAAAATATAATATTTTTTAAATAGCATTTTAATTAATTACAAACATCGAACATGACCCTAATCAAATTAAAATTAATTTAATTTAATTTTTTTTAAATTAAATTATTATTGTATCATAGGTTTAGAAAAGGGTGCTACAAAATATATTTCATATTACTTGACAGTGCGTGAAAGACAAACCGAACACAATTAATTGCATCTTTGAACTTAGCATGTTCATTGTATTTCTCATTATCGTCAGAGATTTATTCACAAATCCTATAGACAAATTAATAGTGCAGTAAGGGTAGGACAAAACGTGCCAACTGCATCCTCACTGTATTTGCTTATCTCAGCTGCCAAGATAAGGAATAAAGAATAAAGTAATGTGACAATACTATTTAAGCTGCGTTTTCCTGCTAAGGTCGTTGTTCGCAGTCTAGAAAATTAGCAGTTAGCAGTTGTACCTGTTATTTTTAACTGCTAATTCTAATTAGCATTAACAGAATTAGCTGCTAAACAAAAATAGCGCTTTTGCCCATCACTAGTACATACAAACCGAGAAATATCGGTGACATTCAAAAAAACAAAAACGTCTACCGACTCCCGTTTATCTCCAGCCAGTCACATGATTCTGATTCAACCAATCGGCGCCAAGCAGGTGCTTCGAGTATCGCACTAAACACTAAACAGCATGTAAAAACAATTAACTAGTGATGGGCAAAAGCGCTATTTTTGTTTAGCAGCTAATTCTGTTAATGCTATTTAGAATTAACAGTTAAAAATAACAGGTACAACTGCTAATTTTCTAGACTGCTAACAACGACCTTAGCAGGAAAACGCAGCTTAAATAGTATTGTCACATTAATTTATTCTTTATTCCTTATCTTGACAGCTGAGATAAGCAAATACAGTGAGGATGCAGTTGGCACGTTTTGTCCTACCCTTCCTGCACTATTAATTTGTCTATAGGATTTGTGAATAAATCTCTGACGATAATGAGAAATACAATGAATATTCTAAGTTCAAAGATGCAATTAATTGTGTTCGGTTTGTCTCTCGCGCACTATCAAGTAATATGAAATATATTTTGTAACACGCTTTTCTAAACCTATGATACAATAATAATTTAAAATTTTAAAAAATAAATTGAATTAATTTTAATTTGATTAGGGTCATGTTCGATGTTTGTAATTAATTAAAATGCTATTTAAAAAATATTGTATTTTAATACATGTAGGCTATCTATGTAGGCCTATCTTTTTTTTAGATTTCTCTTATTTATTCATGTTCCTAATAAATTAAAATGTTCTTGTTAGGTTTTATTTCAAGTATTTTATTATAGACTATCATAATGGTTCTGACAATGTTTATTTTTGTTATAATCGCATTATTTAGAATAATATTGTCATTTATTATATACTATATTATTGTAATTATAATTGTGTGAAAAATCGAAAAATAAGTGTTTGAAGGACAAATAATTACTTGTTAATCTATAATTCTTATGTTTAAAATATAATTTTAAGCTAAATATTTTTATAATGTTAAAAGTACAAGTTCGACTTGTGTTACATTTATTATTTATAAAAAAGACACCCTCATTTAAATTTACAGTTAACAAAGAAAAATATGATACTACTATGCAATCTGAATCTCAGGAAAGTAGCCAACAACATTTAATGGAAAGAAATACTGACAATGTTTCCTGTTTAGCAGTTACATTAGCAGCTTCAATGTTAAACAGGTTCAGCAGTTAGCAGTAGAGGTTAGCAGTTGGCAGGTCCGAAACAGTTGTTATGTCCCTGCTATTCAACAGTTAGATTAGCAGCTTCAACGTTTAACAGGTTCAACAGTTAGCAGTACGTTAGCAGTTAATACCGTAGCAGGTCGGAAGCAGTGTGCTCTAACCCTGTTATTTAACAGTTTGTTTATTATCTGTTATTTTAAAGTGTGATTAGCAGTCTGCTAATGCTAAAACCATTTAGCTGTTAAAAAATAACAGATTGTTAAATAGCAACCCATCACTACAATTAACCCAGTCGTTTGTTCTGGCATCGATATCACATGGTAGACTTCGTCGACATGTGCATGTTTTTTTTACATTACGGCACGGCCCATTACATTAAATGCAAGTAACGACCTTTTTCTTTTCTTTTTTTTTTAACGTCCATACTTCTTGCCAGTTAAGACAAATGAGGACGAGGGATCAGTGTTAACGGTAAGGGAAAAGCAATGGGAGCAACTGCGGCACGAACTAAGAACTTTTAGGTGCGCAGTGAAGTGACGCAGCAGATTAACCGGTAGTGGTGGGGCAGAAAACACCAAACTGTTAAAAAAACCTGTTTCTTTCCAACTGTTTTAAAAAGCAGCTTTTTTCCTCAACAAACAGTTTGTTGACGTTTTGTAAAAATAGCAGAAACGCCCACCTCTACTAACCGGTACTTCACCACATCGCCACCGAGCCCCAAATCAGATATCCCGTGTAACAAACAGTAAGACGAATACGTTAAGCAAGTATGGATTAAAGTTATACAAGTTAGGTTAAAATATGGTTTTCCAATCCAAACGATAAAAGGCTTTAAATTTGTAGTCGTGTAAAGCAGCAAATGTAAAACAGGGTTTAAATGCCAAAACGTTTCATCCTTTAAAAAAGTTGCTCCACGCAAGTACGTGAATACATTGGATTTATCTTTGTTAAACTTCATTGCCAGCATTTAAAATTCATTTTGAAGCCGCCTCGGTGGCCTAGTGGACAGCGTACTAGGCTTTCACCCCGAGGACCCGGGTTCGATTCCCGGCCAGGGCTTGGCATTTCATACGCTATAAATCATGCCATTGTCTGCATTAGCCCAAGTGTGCACAATAGTCGGACGTTAAACACAAAAAAAAAATTAAATAAATAAAGTTCATTTTCTGACAAGAGGTCTTCGCAAAAAGAATGTAAATTTCTCGTCCAACTACTAAAATGGCTGTAGTTCTTCAAGTACTGTAAATAAAGTTTGTGGCAGTTTTACGCGAAGTTGTTATGGCTGTATGCATTAAAGTTATTATTGGCCATAAATGGGTTATCTTTTATAACAACGCGAAGTAATGCTTAAAATAACCGCGCGAGGCGAGGCACTGGAAATGGAAACTCATCACAAGGGCATGGTTGCTTTCCGATTGTTATTCCCACTTTTATTTCTAGCAAATTTCACTTGAAAATGGACTCTTGGAGTTTCATTTAGGTAAGACCTAGACTCAAGACTGAAATGAGCGCATTTTTGTTCCGCTCTTAGCACAAAACTGATTTTGGCAATACAGAAATTCGTTATCCAATAAAACCCGTTCGTTTTAAAACTGCGCCTTTTCAAATATTGTGAATTCCACAACATTACTTTACGGTTTTTCGAAAATCTGTTTTCACCACGGTAATTAGCATACAATTTACATAATTATTTAAAATTCAAAAACTGAAATTAGGAAAATTAACACGACTGCGGCCAGGGTTCACTTCCATGTTTTCAATATAGATTGAAAATTTAATATACTAATTAATTGCTTTAATATATTAATTGCTTGGGCAAGTTCTCTACTAAGCAACAGTTTTCAAATTCTAAACAAAAAAGCGATAATTCCAAACGTCTAAAAAATCATAGGTTTATAAACTTAATTGTTTAAATTTATTGAAAACAAAAATAATTTGTAGTGGTTAGGATTTATTCTTTATTTTTAAGAATAACTCTATAGACCAAAAAAAGACTACACATACAAATAACTGACGTATTTAAAACAACATGGTCGGTATTGTAATTTCAAATATCTTCAAAAATGAGCTAGGACCTTACTTAAGAAATTACTGTATCAGTATACGATGGCTATTGTATCGCTTTTTTGCATTTACCGTACTGCAATTATTTTTCAATTTTTCGAACACTGAACTTAGTTTTTTCAAATAAAAACTGTTCGGAACATACTTTTACACCTGCTACTTCATAATTTCTACCTAACGCTGCCGCAATATACAGCAAATATTCTCGGCCGCCATCTTGGAATTAACTTTTTCAAATACGAAAATACTCTATGCCTCATAATGTTTAATCATATTTACGTGCTCAACACAATATGAACAGTTTTCAAAAAAAGCCTTCGTTTTGAAAGTCCGGTGTAGAAGTAAGCCTCTAAAACAATAATAAATATGTGCACGTAGCCTAATGTTGTTGTCCTGCGTGTTAACTTCTATATTTACTTACATGATTACAGTTAATCAGCTTGTTAATTTACCATTTACAAAATATTACTGATTTCAAAAAACTATCAGGATATTCTTGTAACTATTAATATATACCTGTTCAAATGAAATGAAGAGAAGGAACTATTTGTACCACTTTCCTCCGCGATATATATAACATGTTTGTTTATGCCTGTGTAAGTCGTGGAACAAAGAAGACTAAAAAATGTTGAAGCATACAATACTTGCATGATGTACACAACTGGTAGTTTCCAAATGATTAGGTAAGGACAAATGTTGCGATAAGACCCAACGTTTACCGCCAAGCGATGCCAAATAAGGTACACATATAGAACAAATTCTGATAAACTCGATTCCTAGTACTGTAGCTTATCTAGCCGTCTATTGATTTAGCCTAAGCATAAATAGCAGAGTTCGCAGAATCTATACAACGCGTAAAGAATGAAGATCGTTGTTGAATTTAACGCTGACCACAAGAAGCAGGTGCTGGAACCCCACTCACTAACCAATCGTTTGGGTCCCGTCTGTTGATTTTAAACAAATAAGCTGACGTCCGGCTTTTTGCCGATAAGCTCTCTGGGAGAATCCGACTGAAATAAAGTAGTGTCTGTGTAGTTTTTTTGTACCATATTATAAATTAGGCCGAATGTTGCCGTAGTAGGAAAAAATCAATATTTTAACACATTAGTATTTTTGACCAGTTGAAAAATATTCTTTGGTTTGGTTACAAACCTACCGAGTTGGTGAAAGAAGAAACAAAACGTTACATTAGAACACCTGTAACTAAACTATATACGGTAAAACCAAAAAATTAATTTCCTTGTTTCTAACCTTTGGTCCGAATATGACTGTGATGTGTTGTGTTAGAATTGTCGCGCCCGGAAGAAGCTATACAAGTACAGCCACGTCTCAATCAGCCTAACCTAGTATTGTACCCGATGAATGCTCTCCCGGCGAAGCTTCCGATTCCGTTCTAAGCGGAAAGGTAGGCCCCCTTCATCCTAGGGCCTCCACCCTTCCTGTCAGTTTATGCAACCCTCAAAACAATACCTTCAAAATGAAGTAAACAATAACACTAAATATTATCTGTTTGATGAAAATTTAGGAATGTATAAATACCCAAACATGACCTGTTTTCTTACAAATTTTGGTTGGTTTGATTTAATCGCACTAACTCCTCGAAAGTTTGCTTGATTTATTGAAAATCAGTTTGATTGTGATCGCTTACAATGAACAGTATATAACAATCAACTTGTTGACTATTTGTTATGGCAAAGCTTCAACTTACAGTATTACTATACCGTAATGACTTTCTTATGCGATATTACTAGATTTTCTTTGTAATATATTCACATTTTACATACTATGCTCTTTAAGATACAGAAATGTTAATCACTGTATATTATGTACGCTTTTACACAATATTTAATACGTCATTGTACTTGATATTTTAAGGCAGCATGTTACTTTGAATTTTACCCCTTCCATTAAAAAAAAAAAAAAAAAAATAGCATTCGCAAATGTGCACGAGTTACACTGACATTCGGCCTTAACAAAAACTTTATAGATTGATGTAAGATACAAACGCACAAAATTGATTATAAACAAAGAACGCTCCACCAAACAGTGTTAGCGTAAACAAGTGTTGTACAATGGATCCAATTTGTTGTCATCTGTGGGCGACTTCCGGTCAGTGACGTCATCAGCAATGGTCAGCGTTTACAAAACCTATTATGGTAGACTTCACGGTAATGTCCTGTGTGGTTCTGTTCGCGCCAAAAGTAACTTACTACGATAAAAATCAGGTTTTAAAATAGATCTTACCAGTTTTTTGCTAATATTATTATTAGTCGTTCAAATTATGAGATTCGTAAATTTAAAAAAAAAATAATAAATTGCTGGTTTTCCCCTATTCTAATTACAGCCGCCTCGGTGGCCAAGTGGATAGCGTACTAGGCTTTCATCCCGAGGACCCGGGTTCGATTCCTGGCGAGGGCTTGGCATTTTCATACGCTATAAATCATCCCATCGTCTGCATTAGCCCAAGTGTGCACAATAGTCGGACGTAAAAAAAAAAAACTCCCAAATCACATTGAAATTTCTGTGATTCTTATATACTGTTCACTATAAGCGATCACAATCTGACAAACTTATTTCAATAAATCAAGTTGAACAAACTTCGTTAAGTTAGTGCGATTAAATCAAACCAACCAAAATTTGTAAGAAAACACGTCATGTTTGAGTATTTATACATGCCTACATGTATAAGGGGGAATTTTTTTTCCATCACAATATACTTCATTTATAATTAGTATAAGTAAAAATACTTCTTATGCAACACAGGTGGTTCAAAGTTTAACAATTCCTTTCCACAATGTAACATTTAATGTAAAGTCAATTTAATGTAACAAGTAAAAATTGCTCATGTTTAAATTTGAAAATAATCTAAAATGCATGATTTAAAACAAACCATAAAATTAATTGTAACAATGCCATTAACAACTGTTGCACAGCTAACCTATTACTCACAATCTAATCAGGGATAACACTCACCATAAATTGATGTAATTTTATAGCTTCCTCCTAATTTGTAAACAATGTGCCTACAGCCTACTTGATAGTGACTGATCAGTCGACAATGTGCTGTGAATGTCTGAGAAGGTGACAATGTGAATCATCGTTCACAGCAATAACTGACCTAGATCACAGTTATAAATACCAAAGCTGAACCAAGTGAAAGAATATAGGAACATATTTTTCTGAAGATATTTCAGCAGAAGATAGTTGTATGAACACAATGGCTGATTTAATTAAATAATATAATGGCACAATGGTAGAGTATGAGGAATTTAACATTACGTTGCATGATATACTTATGTGAAAGAATATATACACTTTAAAGATTGCTCAAGTAGTATTCTAGTCTATGATCAGTACACTTTTAAGATCTTGGGACTGGGTTACTTAATAATTTTACAATAGAAATTCATTAAACGTTTATTCATTATTATTAATTTCAGTGTGAATGCTGGTGGCTCTTTAGAAATTGTAAACTTTGACATTTTATATTCATTAAATGATCACAATGTAATACAGTACAGTACAATAATTTGGTTAACTACTTCACACACACACACACACACACACACACACACACACACACACACACACACACACACACACACACACACACACACACACACACACACACACACACACACACACACACACACACACACACACACACACACACACACACACACACACACACACACACACACACACACACACACACACACACACACACACACACACACACACACACACACACACACACACACACACACACACACACACACACACACACACACACACACACACACACACACACACACACACACGAGTATATATCCCCGCATGGAGATGCAACTAATGAGAGGATTTAGACGTCCCTCGCGGTATCCAAGTCTAACACACACTTACACTTACAACAATACACTTATGATTTTAACACTTTACACTCACACTTACATTTAGGGAGGCAATAATAGCCTCGATGTGTTTCACCTTAAAAAAAAATTAGAATATATATATAATGTATTTTTATATAAAAATAAATGTTTATATATATTTTTTAGAATATACCTATGTAGGTATATTTTGAGGAAGTAATACTAACAGTATATGGACAATTTGCATCTAGCCTATTTGCTAATAACCCCCTTTATAGCCCTAACAGTAAACACAATGTATTAATAATGCAAACTGAACACATTCGGTAATTATCTAAAAGTGTTAGAAGCAGTAGTTTATTAAAAAAAAATACAAATTTGTAACACCTACACTTTCTAGACTTGCCTGCAAATAATACACTTTTGTTTTGTGTGGAACTTTTTTTTTTAAATAAAATTATTTTTTTAAATCATGTAATTCATTGTCATTCCTTTGTGATGGTCATCTTTCACGATTCATTTTTCAATTTTTCCAATCTATGTATGATTTAAAACTAATGGATTTTTGAATAAAACAAGATTAAAATATTTGCAAATAAAATCAATTTTAGAATTACCTCCCACAAACTGTACCGTTTTTGGTGCAATAAAACTATTATTTCACAAAAATTAAGAAAATTTCGTTTGTGCGGTACTGCTACAAACCATATTGTGCCATACATTTACAGATTTTCAAAAAATACTATTTTTTCTGTATTCTTAAAATACAATATTTAAGGATATTTTTTTCAATGTTATTAAAAAAAACTTTTTGGAAAAATTAACAAAAGTATAATTCTTGGTCACAATATTCTAGATCAATCATAACAACAGCCTTCTAAGCATTAACAATCATTAAACTATTCAAGACATTTTTAACATTTCATAAAAACAAAAAGAATTTATAAACATAAGTGGACATGAAGCAGTATGTGTTCTTAAATGATAAATACAGCTGATTCAAATAATCCTTCTCTTTTCTCAACCCATAAACTAATTCAGGAGAATGGATTTTCATTTAGAGGCCAGCCTATTGTACAACAAAGTCATTGTGTTAAACATTACAAACAATGGAAACAGTCATCAAAATTAAAACAGACACAGACTTTCCAACAGAGAAAGCTGTACATCACTTGACAAGGGTTTAATTTAACTCATTCACTAGGTAGGGTCAAGAGCATGGTTTTATTTATATCACATTTCCTTGAGCAAGGTAGGGCCTACTTTTGGCTAGCTTAGAGATAATGGTAGATTCCATTTACTGTGTACACCTGTGTCCTAATTTTTAAAAATTGTTTCATGAAAACTTTTCAAACCCATTTGCTAAATCTTACCATAAACAGGTTGTCTACAAAGAGTAGAAGATAAAAATCCCAGATTTTTCCAGGACTATTTAAAAAATTCCATAGTGTGGTAAAATAAATATGCTAATGCAATACTAAGTTGGGCATTTTATATTGCCCTATAGTCCATAGTGGCTTAGAATAAGTCACTATGGATTATGACACAAAAAAAGTTTTCTTCCTGTCAAGTATTAATTCAGTGTTTGTGTGTGTGTGTGTGTGTGTGTGTGTGTGTGTGTGTGTGTGTGTGTGTGTGTGTGTGTGTGTGTGTGTGTGTGTGTGTGTGTGTATGTGTGTGTGTTTATAAGGTGTTTCTAAAATAAGTTGTACTTTATAAAAATAACCAGGCTATTACTAAAAATGAATAAACAATTCGAACAGAAAACACAATGATAATCATTAATATTAAATAGTTTAAAAATCATATTAAATATTTAATAACCCCTTAATTACCATAAAATAACAGTTACAGACATTACTGTTATCTGCATAACAGGATTACCGAATTAATGCATAACAAAACTTCAGTTTAATAATCATGTAATATATGTATCTAATAATTAACATAAACAGACATTACTAGTGTATCATTATCTACATTATAGGAATACCAAACAAACGCAGAACAAAACTTTGTGATTTTTACAATTGTTAATAAAAAATATAAATAAGAAATGCATTAAAAATAAATTTTATTAATCAGCTAATATTTAACAATTAGTTACAGCTATTGCTATTGTTTTAATTCAAATGTTTTAGAAGTTCTTAATCTGTTAGTTAATATTATTTGAAATAACTATTCTTACTGTGAACAGGTGGACATGATTTTTTTAATACAGATGAGCCAATGGTACAGACCAGAAAGCAGCGTGGTTGCATTTTGACGAATTTTCTAACCAATAACAACCTAGTCATTACATATTTGATTAATTTTTTCAAAAGCCAACCACCATTGACGGACAGCTGTTTAGTGTGAAGCTTTCTCTTCAGAATGCAGTTAGTCTCGTTTGTGTAACCAACACAGTTTAGTCATAACCTTCATTTCCGTTAGTGTTTGTTACTTTGTTTTGCCAGAAAAAATGGTTAGTGGCAACCATAATAGAGCAACGAATTGTTAAATTTCACTTCAAACTTGGAAATACTACTACTGAAACTTATAATTTACTGAAAGAAGTGTATGGCAGTGAATGTTTATCGCAAGTACGTGTTTTTGAATGGTTTAAGCATTTTCAAGATGGCCGACAAGACGAAGATGATTCGCAGCCAGGTTGCCCTTTAATGTCAAAAACGGATGACAATGTCGAAAAAGTTGCTAATTTGATTCGGCCTTACCGTCAATTATGTATTCATGCAATTGGTGAAACTGTAGGCATTGATAAAGAATGTGCACGGAAAATTTTACATGACAATTTGAACATGCGAAAAGTGGGTGCCAAAAATTCTCACGTTTGAACAATGAGCAGCTCACAAAAAATGTTTGTACTGACACTTTGGATGCCATTGAAAATGACCCAAATTTATTAGAGCCGCCTCGGTGGCCTAGTTGATAGCATACTGGGCTTTCACCCTGAGGACCCAGGTTCGATTCCCGGCCAGGGCTTGGCATTTTCATACGCAATAAATTATCCCATTGTCTGCATTAGCCCAAGTGTGCACAATAGTCGGACGTTAAACACCAAAAAAAAAACCCAAATTTATTGGAAAAGATAATAACACGTGTAAAGGTTTTTTACGTATGATCCGGAAACAAAGCGTCAATCCACGCATTAGAACACCTCAACTTAACCGAGAGCAAAAAATGCAAGATTCGCAAGTCAAAATTTAAAGCATTGTTTTTTTTCAATATTCATGGGATTGCGTCACTGGGTTCCTGAAGGTCAAACAATTAATCAATATTACTACCTTGAGGTACTTGGTAAACTACATGAAAGAGTAAGGAAAACCGAACCGAAATGTGGAAGGACAAATCATGGGTTTTCCACCAAGACAATGCGCCAGCTCATTCCGTGTTATCTGTCAAGGGTTCCTGGTCACATACAGCATCCCAGTGTTAGAACATCCACCTTACTCACCAGACCTGCACCATTTGACTTCTATCTGTTCCCTAAGGTGAAATCTGCATTAAAAGGGATGAGATTTGAGTCCGTGGAAGCTGTAAAAGTGAAAGCAGCAAGAGTCCTGAAGGAGTTGACAGATGACTTCCAGCACTGTTTCCAACAATGGAAAATTCGCATGGAGCATTGTATGGATAGAGAAGGGGTGTATATTAAAGATGATAATAAGTAATATTAATATTGACTCTTCGAGAAAAATTACGAAATCGTATAACATCATAAGAAACAAACCTGGGATTTTTGAACCAGTATGCCAGCCAATGCAAAGGTGTGATGTATTATGTATTACCACAAATGGCCATTTCAAACACCCATTTTTTTCTGTTTGTGGCAGTTTTAGCTGCCTACTGTGAATTTTGTTTTTTATAAAAAATTTATGAATTTTATTTTTTCTGTTCATTTTATATATTGATTTTTAGTAGTTATTTTATATGAAGCACGTAAAAAAATGATGGTGGTTTATTCAAAATTAAAAAAGGACATTTTTTTGACTTATTCATAAAATTGATTTTTGCATTGTTTGGATTAAAAAATTTCAATTTGTCATTTTGAAAATCACTATTAGACTGGCTATTAGTCATTTAAACTGGCTATAAGAGTTTCAATCTCATATTTTCGATTAGACGGTATTTTTTTTTTAACCATGATACAAAGCTGGAGTTGCCATGAGATATAATTAGATACATTTTGGTAATTCCATCTATGTGAGGAATCATTTCTGCCATATTCCTTGACAAAGTTTCTATAAATGGTCCACTCTAAGTTTATGACATTCCAACTCTTAATTGGTCTATCAAGTGATTCCAAAAATACTTTATTATGATAAACTGAAATGGAATGGTCTAAACTCCCTCTTTAATCCATTTTTTTTTTTTTTTTTTAACAGCGAAAAGCACATTGAGGCTATTATCACCTTCCTAAATGTAAGTGTGAGTGTGAAGTGTTAGTTGTAAGTGTAAATATGTGTTAAGACTCGGGTACCGCGAGGGACATCTAAATCCACTCAATAGGTGCAGCTAGTCTGCACCCCTTGTGGAACACTGACAGGCTGTAGTTTGTTCTATAACTTGTGATCAACAGATCGAAATATTCTGTGTGGCACATAGTTTAGCGTGTGGTACTACAGTTAAATCCACGTAAATCTGTTCTATAATCTGTGGTTAAATCTATGAGTTATAATTTAATAAATTTAACAATCGTTAAAATACCACAATCACACATCACATTAGTTAAGTGGTAAAAAAAAAAAATACTTGTAAATGCCGTTACTAAACACAAGTGTGTGAAAAAGTTGTAATATGGAATAAATATAGGCAATATTAATTGGAAGTAAAATTTCAGTAAGAGAAATTAAAAAACTTCAATTTAATGCATAAACTGCAAAATTAGAATTTTTTAATAGGTCTTTCAAAAAATGGAATTATATCTGCAATACACGTTTCAAGTTTGCCTTTTTTACAGTAAAAGCACACCATCAATGATGACAAAATTCTTATCATTCCAATATTATCATAACATTCAGAAATGTTAAGTTCTTTATTACATTACATACTGGGAAGTAGGTAATGACATTTTTTTTTAAATTCCTATAACTTTACAGTATTTTTAACAGTTATTTTATCGATAAAAAGCAAAATAAATTACTACAGACTTGGTCTTTATAAGCTTTTGCATCTACTTTGGCCTGGCTGATGACTATAATAGGCTGGATTATAGGCAGTCTACTGTTTCTCTTTTTATACCATTTATTTACAAGTACTATTATGGTAAAATAATAACCTATAACACAGTAGCCTAAATCAATAAATTTCAATGATTTAAAACGTATTTTTTTTTCTTTCACGCAACCTACAGATTAACTACAACTTATATAAAAATAATTTACATTATAAATTTTGAGTTAGTAATTAGACAAATTAATGAAAGGAATGGAAGTGCAATACTTTCAGCATTGCTAAACAAGATGAGTCATTCAGTGAGTTTGGAGTGCCAGGTTTACACCCGATGAAATTTCTAAAGAATGATGTATGAATCATTCTACTGGTTGCTACTGGTCTGTGCGTCATTTTAACCAGAGGGCCTAGTCCTCATCACAGAGCCATAATTTTCATATATTTTTTAGGCCTCAAAATGTACATATATGACTTATTAACATCAATGTAGAGTTTAATTCTTGTTATTCGTGGTTCAACCAATCAAATGTAAATTTTATAATTTTTTTTAACCACTCAAGTTATCAGCCTTAAACATCGCTTTAAGTGTTAACACGGAAGAAAAAGAAATCATGTTATGGTACAAGATTTTTTTTTTTAATTATTGTCTTTATCATTAATCATCGTTAAGAGCTATGAAGTAAATTTATTTTGTCAAAAAAATGTCTGCTTTTATTTTGTAGATTTATAAAGTGCAATGCCACAATTACATTGAAATAAAAAAAACAGACAACTACAAATGTTTTCTGAAGTTTATTTGTAAATACCAGGCCTAATTTTTTTTTTTTTTTTTTTTTTTTTTTTTTACGTCCGACTATTGTGCACACTTGGGCTAATGCAGACGGTGGGGATGATTTATAGCGTATGAAAATGCCAAGCCCTCGCCGGGAATCGAACCCGGGTCCTCAGGGTGAAAGCCTAGTACGCTATCCACTAGACCACCGAGGCGGCTAAATCCCAGGTACTGAAAATATCCACTATTAAAACAGGTTAAATCCTCTATTTATGCTTCATCCTCCTCCCAAGATTTTATATCTTTAAAATCTATAGAAAATATTCATAAGATTTGCCGCCCTACTATTTTTTTTTAATTTTGTGTTTAACGTCCGACTATTGTGCACACTAGGGCTAATGCAGATGATGGGATGATTTATAGCGTATGAAAAAGCCAAGCCATGGCCGGGAATCGAACCCAGGTCCTCGGGGTGAAAGCCCAGTACGCTATCAACTAGGCCACCTGTATTACTGAAGAATACTAAGGTACACTAATTACACCTAGAATTTACATAGGCCCTTTACACTTTGCTAACAAAAACCTGATAACTCTAATAAAAATGCATGTCATTAACGTTTTTTTTTTTTTATCACTGCCTTATCAAAATTAATTACTAAGCTAACTAGGCCTACAACATCATTAATACTGTGTAGTAGCTATATTCACACTAAATTTATTTTGCCTAATTAAGCCTATTTTGCAGCTATTATCAACTTAACATAGTATAATTTTTAGAGCTAGGACCTTTACTTGAATAAATATTTTGTAATTTTTGAAGATAAATTAATTATCTAAATATAATTATTTTGTAAATCTCTTCCAACAAAAATAATGTACTAAGATGAGAATATAAATGGAAATACAATTTTCCAATGAACCAATGTTATAACTTTCATGCTGTAACTCTGTCATGGAAATGAGTAATGAAATGAATGAGTCATTCCTTCAAAATGGCATTCTTTGTTCTTTAAATCATAGACTGCCAGTTGTAAACAAAGTAGATATTCTTTTCCCCTGGTCTTAGTCTCAGTAGGTGTCTAGACCTGGACCATGGTAGGCTAAAAATTAAAATTAAAGTTTTAGAATTCGTTCAGAATATTCATTGCAGAGTTTCCAGGGATTTTTTAAAGCAATAGTGATATTTTGTATTCCAAATGTTGCAATTCTGTGCAAATTATGATGAGAGAGAATTTTGTAAAACTTGCAACACAAATAAACAGAATTCAACAAAACAAATTCTGCTCAACAAATCCTATGACACAACTGGGAAGTACTTCCCCCTTTGGTTGGAATCTAATTCTGACTTAGCAAAAGCTTTACCAAGTGCTGATATCACTATCTGGGAACTTTAAAATGACCATTTTCATAAATTTCTCAAAAATATACTAATAAAATTCCCAATGATATACATTGCACAAAAAAACTATTCGGGCAATTGTTATAAAGACTTTTTTTCTAAAATGAGAAGTTTTCTTGACAAAAAAAAAATGTTGGTTTCTATTGATGAAACAACCGATACAAAGAGCCAGCATGATCGCCTGTCTTTCATCTGAAAGCAAAGGAGAGCCTGCAGACTCATTCGTACTGACAACTGAAGAACTTCCAAAAACCAATCATGAAGCAATTGCTACATTTTTTTTAATGAATCAATTTTATTTGGCCAAATAGTTTTTTTTTTGTATTTTAAGGCGAAAAGCACATTGAGGCTATTATCGCCTCCCTATAAGTGTAGTGTTGCAAGTATGTGTGTTAGACTCAGGTACCACGAGAGACGTCTAAATCCTCTAAATAGTGCAACTAGTCTTCACCCTCCCCCCTGCTGGGTTGGCCAAGTGAGAATTACACACAATAATGAATGGATCATCTTACATGATAAAAACAGGAAGGTAATTCACATTTACCTGAAGATGATACATGCTACTTGCATAGCTAATGGCTGCACAGACTGCTGAAACTGCGAGACAAGAATTCAAAGATATAAACAATTTAATTCCAATCAAAAAAAATTTTTAAGAGCATTGAGGAGACTTCAACTGTTCAAAGAAATTAATCCAGGTCTACCCCTATCTCTCCACAAATTAGCCACCTCGGTGGCCTAGTGGATAGCGTACTAGGCTTTCACCCCGAGGACCCAGGTTCGATTCTAATGGCGAGGGCTTGGCATTTCCATACGTTATAAATCATCCCATCGTCTTTATTAGCCGAAGTGTGCACAATAGTCGGGCATTAAAAAAAAAAACTACCACAAATTATGTCCTGGAGGACATGGATTGTCACCTGCATTTTATTACATTGAAAATACACACTCTACGCACAAATGTTTTCAGATAAAGCATGCCATCAATGACACTAAACATCTACTAACATTAAAAACAATTAAAAATAACCATTCCTATGTAACTTATCATAATTATTAAAAACTTGAAAAAAGCATATGTTCTCACGGTACTTTGGAGCTAATAGTATCATTGTACTTGAAACTTAATCATGTCCAAATAAAATTGAAGAAGAAATCCAAAATTAGAAGCAGTATTAAACAAAAATCCTGGTTATTCAATTTTACTATAGATCGAAATCAAGCCCATCCTTAATAAAGAAAAGGGAGAAGACTTTAAAATAAAGTATTAAACGCTTTAAGCTCTTCAGGAATTTCAAAATTTGAATATGCTCCAATTAGCCTGTGTCATTTGACATGGGAAGAAGTTTCTTAAAATAGGTGGTTTTATTTTGAGATAATAGAAAAGTTTCACTTCTGATTACTTAAAAAAGGCATATATGTAGTATCAACAGAAGATTTTAATACAAATTTGATTTATTGTAGATTGTATAATTTGTGTAGTAAAAAACATTAATAATATTTTGTGTTTTTGATAAATATTTTACCAATTTTGACAAATATTGCATTTAAATATATCATTTTAAATAATGATTGAGAACTAATAATTTTACATAGAAATTAAAAGAATGCAGACTGAAAAATGAAGATTTGTGATGTTAAAAATACTTTATCTGACAAAGTGTCATTTTGGTATACTGTCAACAAAAATGTTTCTGAAACTGTGCAAAAAAAAAAACTACAGGTTACCAACTGATCCAGAATATTACAAAGTTCAAATACATCACCAGATTTGTTTGAAAATGAAATTTCACAAAAATATGAAAAATACCAATTATCTCAAAAAATATGGTACAGATGATCAAGGTTGATATCATTGAGCAAATCAGATCCTGATTTAATTATATTAATTTTTAAAAAAAGAACAAGGCCACAAAAAATATAAATGACAAAAAAATTCTTTATAATTTGTGTCTTCATAAAATTAAACAATTAACTTCATCAGAAAAAAAAAGAAATGGGGTAAAAGTGAGTTAAGAAATTTGAACTCACACATTACTTAGCTTTTCATCTGAGGAAATGTAATCACTACATAAAAAAATAGTCATTTTATTTTTCACACTCATTCATCCCACCTAAACAGAACATCCCTAGTTCCATTAGTGTAAGCCCAGCAACAAATGAAATTCTTCATGAAGTTCACTATGATCCAGATGGCTAGGCAAAAGGCGACATGGCTTAGTCACTTTATTATCGTAAAAATAAACCCTACAGCTGCACTGATCTATGGCCTCGCTGACAATTTTGAAAATTGCCTACACTGTGCATTTTACTATTGGCAAGTAAATTTTTTTTTTGTATGTATTTCTTGTGGTAGGAATGCATTCTCCTTACTTGCAGTTGAAATAACATTAAAAAAGTTACGTTATATTTTTGGTAGGGCTCAGAACCACTGGCCCTTAATGACTCTCCACCAGGGTGTCAAGCAATATATATCTACCATAAAAATATGGATAAAATTCATCATTCATACAAATACTATCTTAAAGTACATACAGAACCTAACTACGTATCATATATATTATGCTGCAGAAACTAGTGTATAATAGCAAAATACTTGGCCTAACCTAACCTACTTATCTGCATTATATTAACATTTCATGAATAAATATGCATTAGTAGGATTTGTTGACAAATATGCATTAGCAGGACTTGATTATTTTTTTATTTTTCTACTAAAACATTTGAATTTATGCCCGTTTATAAAATCCACAATATAAAAGTGGAGATACCAAAAGATCAGATATAAGTAAGGAAAATACTACTATATACATATATATATATATGAAAACGCTTTAGTGCATACAAGTAATTTAAATAGTAACTGATTAAAAAAAAACAATGTTAACCTAACAAATAGTCTTGTGTGAAAGCTGCTAATTTTATAATTATTGTTACAATGGATATAAAGCAGCCACTGTAGTCTTGTGTGAAAGCTGCTAATTTTATAATTATTGTTACAATGGATATAAAGCAGCCACTGTTGGCTTATGAAATCATACATACTTCAGAGTTCTATATGAATGGTTGACGTTAAATAAAAATTAATGGTTAGTTACACTAAAAACTGAAAAATTTACATTGTAAGAAAAAATATATTTAAAAATCAATAATTTTGTAGAAATATCGCTCAGTATAAAAATATTGCTTTTTGGTTTCCATAATCACACTGTTTAACTAGGATAGCAGAAACAATAAGAATTTTATGGAAGGTGATAAAATTCCTGTAAGACATTAATTGTCAAATAAGATATGCTATTCGATAAAATATAGCCTTGCTTCCAGTTCTTGATTTAATATTGTGCAATTTATATGGCACAGGTTAAACATATGCTATAGTATAATTAAACCTATGTAATTTAGAAATTAACATGTGACACAAGACTAATGACAAAAGATTAACCAAAGCTTAAGATTTCAACAAAAAATATTTCTCATGAACAGACTAGGCCATACCTAATCTATAAAACAGGAGGATTCTTACCGAATTATCCGTGTATTTTTCTCTACTATTTAGTTTTCTTTTACTAAATATACAATAATTCTGAACTAATTAAAATAATACTGAACTAGAAGCTTACTACGAACACTGTACCATCGATTCACGAAACTGCGTAGTGGTGGCCTAGAAAAAAGGCCCTAAAAGGAGCGGTGCAACACCCAATGCAAAATACAGCCATGTTTTTTAACTCAATATCGAAACCCGTTTAAGGCAAATGGGAAAATTTATTTATCAGAAGAAAATTAAAAGGAAGCCTAATTAATCCTAGTCCTACCTCTAAAGCTAGCCGGTAGATAGACTAGCAAAACCAAAATGGCGAAACCACCCGCAATGGGCACTCCTTTGATGCGTCACACACAACTATCTCGTGAGATTCACTTGCTAGTATACAATAAATATAAATATTTAATACAATAGTAAAACACTAAAAAGCTTACACTTTCGTTTAACTGGATATCCTGAGAGCTGGAGCACTAAAACCTAATAACTTCACACACTTTAACTAATCTTGTCAGGATCCAGTCAGATTTCTTTTCTTGGCTCCTTTTTACGGAAAGGGGTCCACACACCGGAACTAATGTAAAATTTATTATAAGTCAAAATTATGATTAAAAAATGTATAATTACACTGTAGATACTAACATTTTTTTAAAAAAGCCTAAAATAAATATAAATTATGCATACCTGAAATAAATTTGAAGATGAACAAGATAATTCTTTAGCTGAAAGATACTTTAGGAACTTAATGTGATTGCTTGTACTATTCCCAATGCCAAGGCGATTGACTATCGCTAAAATTAGTACATTTTGTTTTCAATTATGTAACATTAAATTTTAATATCAACATAATCATATTGAAAGTAAATACAAAATTGAAAATACAAAAAATACTAAATGTCAACTTAAACTAATCAATGTTTTTAGTAATTATCAATTATATGCACAAAAAAATAATGAAGCAACTTTAATTGAAATACATTTCATACTATAATAATTATCATTACATTAAAGTACAGATTTTTTTTTTTTATTGAGTTAAATGTTTAATAAACACAAACTGCATACACATTTTTTTAGACAAAATATTTTTTCAATGTTTATATATTTATTAACAATCATAATTTTATTATGTACCTTTACAATTAAACTCAAATGAAATGAAATTACCAAAGTTAGTGTCTTACATAGATTAACACATCTTACATAGATTAAAGCACTAAAGACAGGAAACCAATCAATAAATTTCGTTTGTTATAATCTTTTGCACTTTTGCGCTACTTACACCTATTAGTGTACTATTGTACCAATAACTAATATTATTATAGATTTATTATTTTGTAATAATAATGTATCATTATCAATTATGTCATATTATATTACTATTTTTATCTATTATTTTAACTGAAAACAGCAAAGAATCGCTATGATTTGACTCGTATAATTGAAATCGACTTAGATGCCAGATGTAATAATAACTCTATGCAACATAAATAATCGATCTTTCGCAGTTATATGTGCCATATATTGTACTTTATAATATTGACAGTTGACATGTTGACAATGAACTATACAATACATTCAAAGAATGTAAATTTTTGTTTAAGTTTGACATGTTCACTTTTTTTTGTTTAAAAAAATATAATTGTGATTTGTGCTAATAACAAAAATAATTAAACTATAAAAATATTGAGTTTGCAATTATTGTAAACAAAATTTCAATAAAGTAATCAAGCATTACCATTATTTTTAGAATTTTGCCTACTTATCTTTAGCCTAAAACATCTTTAAACTGAAGTTTTAATTTTTTAAAAGATAATAGAAATAATATTTTGTGGGTTATCTCTTTTGTAAAGGTAAAACTGATATTTGTCATTTCAGTTGTTTTACACAATTGTAATGATTTTTAAATATAAAAATATATTTATTTTTTATTATTGAATTACGGAAATAGATTCCTGCATTTTCCAATGATTTACTAAGGTAATGATTTTTGAATTTTTTTTGTATACTTTATTACTGAATTTAGATATGTTTACCTGCAGAAGATTAAATTTCTCAAAATAAGTTATGATTTTAGGAATTTTTGTTTTTTAATCATATAGTTATGTTATTACCCTTTACACCATAAGCAGCATGATATATATTTACTACACCAAGGTCATTGACATACATGTAGGTTCTCACAGTGTCATTGTCAGAGCATCAGTGTTGTCGATTTTCCTATAAATCAAGGCATTTTTAAAGATTGATATTCATGTTCAGCAATAATTGTAAAATTAATAAAAAAACATTACAGTTTCAATGCAACTGGCATGCACATGTACATTGCAAGCAAAAGGCAACCCAACAAGTGTGTTAGGCTTCTAGGCACAACCATGTTAGGGCCTTCACACACAACCATGTTAATTACGTTCTTAATTTCTTTTAAAGTTTCTATTGTTTTCATTATTAATAATGTACATTTAGGTTCTTTGGTAATATTACTTGTCTAGGTTATATACATATTAGTACCTAGTACCTTTATTATTAGGTTCTTCACGCCAGACAGATAATGTGCAATACTACTTTAGTATTATGTTGATCTGTGAAGAGTCTGTACATTGATCTCTCTTACCACACATTCCAAATGGTAAGAATACGTCTTCCAACTTAAAATTGTCTGGATTTGAATCAACAGATTGCTCTTTTAAAGAAAGGAAAGCTACATCCAACAAAAAAACAACCAAGTCACTTGTGACTAAGTCATCAAATCCCACAAATGTCTTTCTATCTACTTCGGACCAGAGATTGAGTACAAAATCACAAGTGCTCAAAGATAATAATAAAAATGTTCATGCTGGTCTTTTTGAAGTACTTTTTGAAGAAAACAAATATGTGCCCACATCAAAAACAAATGAATTAAAAAGAATACAATTAAAAATTCTAAAGGAGCACTTTAAAAAATGCTTCCTTTAAAATTTAAACTATCTGCAGAGTCCGACATCAACTACCACAGGAGTGATTCGATGCCTGCAGACTCGGATAAATCTAAAACTGATATAAATGATGAATCTGAATTAAAACCTTTTCTGTGTTAGTTTTTCTATTTTACTTTTGAATGTCTACAAATTCAATCAACCATAATGTGATACAATGTGTTACCCATTGAATCATGATCATTAATGGGTTACAGAGCCATATTGAAGATCTGAAAGTCCTTGTAAGAGATATGTTTCCTTTATTAATGTGTCTAAGAGATGCATCTATATGAATCTCACACCTTTACTTTTAGAGGTTATTCCATTTTCACCTTACTGGCTCATAACTATATCGAATTGGGAGAAATTTGCAAACAGTTTTGTGTCACAGACATTAAAATTGTCACATGCTGTATAAATGTCATGGTAAAGAACTTTACAAAAGAAATTTTCGTAGCACAGGATGCTATTCCTAAAATCTCCACATGGCAACCTAGTTTTCCCACCCTTGGTGGAACGAGAAATGTAAGGAACAGTTCATTCTCTGAGGAAATTTAACAAATGCCCGACGGATGAAAGTCTTGAACAGTATAAAATTCTACAAGTCAAAGCTCATAAAATTTTCAGGCAGAGTTGGAAAGAATCTTGGTCCCAATCTAGGACAAGGCCTACATCTGTTGTTTGGAAGAAACTTCATTCTGTTTCAGGCCCTTCACCATCTACTCACTTAATGTGTCTTGAACAAACCAACTGAGTATTAATTTCAAATTGTTATTATGTGAATTTCTTGGGGTCATTTTTTGCAGATTTTCTATAAGTATGGCTTTTGTAAATACAAAAATACAGTAGAAACAACTCTGTACAATTTCAGTCCATCTGGAGATTTTCCTTTGAATAATTTGTTTACATTGCAAGAGCTGGAATCTGCACTCTCATCTATCACAGATTCAGTTCCAGGTCCTGATAACCTTGTACATTCCATGATTACAAAACCTTCTAACCACCAATATCAGGTAGACATTTACTTCTGACTATATACAATTGTATTTTCAAAGAGCATACTTTCCCTGAAGCTTGGTTAGAAGCTACAGTAATTCCTATTCTTAAACAAGGGAAAGATAAAACTGAACCAAGTAGCTATCATCCTATTTCTCTTACCAGCATTCTTTGTAAGCTGGTAGAGAAAATGGTAAATCGTTGCCTTGTTTCTTACTTAGAAACTAACAACTTACTTTCCAAAGAACAGTGCAGATTCAGGCAGGGACAATCTTCTATAGATCAGCTAGTTTTATTAGAGTCTGTAATCCAAAATGTTTTTCTCTTGTGTCATACGCTTGTTGCTGTTTTCTTCAACCTAGAGAAAGCGTATGACATGGCCTGAAGAAGAGGAATTCTCAATACATTAAAATCATGGTGTATACAAGATAGGATTCTTGCTTTCATTAAAAAATTTCTTTCTAATATACATATTTCAGGGTGTGACTTGGAGCTATGATATCAGATTGTTTCCACTTGGAGAATGGTGTTCCACAGGGGAGTGTACTTAGTGTCAACCTGTTTGCTATTGCAATAAATAACATAACCTGTATTTTACAATCCCCTGCCCTATGTTAGCTAGGATGTCTGTATGTCCTATGTCAACTATGTCATAGTTGATTTTGCTATCTATGTAAGTACTAAAAATATATCAACAGCTGAAAGATCCCTTCTGCAGGTAATAAATAGATTGCAGTTGTGAACAAGGTCTACAGGCTTAAATTTTCTGCTGCTAAACCTCAATGTATTGCTTTTAGTCACCATCGACATATTCGGTCACCTTCAATATACATTGATGGCATAAAACTTTGGACCACTCCATTTTTTTGATTTTTGGGTCTAATATTTCATAAAAGACTATTGTGGGATCCTCACTTACATTCTTGGAAGGCATGGTGTAACAAAATTCTTGATATGTTGAGGGTTTTTAGTGGCTCTCGATGGTGTGCTGATAGAGCTTGTATGCTGCTGTTTTATTGTACAGTAATTTGTTCACAATAATGGCAGCTTTGTTTATTTCTCTACACGATGTTCTGCATTAAAGGAACTAGATCCTGTTCATCACTCTGCAATTTATCTTACTTCTGTTGCTTTTCGCTCTGCTAATACAAAGCTCGTCGACATGCCACTGCTCCGCTTGGCATTAGAACTTCTTATGTTTTATATTCTTATTGGGTATGTTATAGAGGTCTCAATGTTTTATTCCTCCATGGTCTATTACTATGCCAACCTTCGATTTATCATTGCTATCTTTTGTAAAACATAACACACTTGACCTTGTGTATCGCCAAGAGTCTTATTGTGTTCTTCAATCCTACCCATTTAGTGAAATTATTTTTACAGATGGCTCGAAACTAGATAACAATATCGGTTGTGCCTTTTACAGAACAAGACAAACAAAAAAATATGGATTACCCTCAGTTTGTATTGTCTGTACTGCCGAACTATTTGCCATCTTTAATGCTCTGAACTCCAAATCTACACATTACCTAGTATGTTGCAGCTCTGAAAGTGCACTGCAGACTGTAAAGGATATGTATTCACTAAACCCTCTGGTTCAAGATATTTTGTGCACCATCCATTGGCTTGCACTACAAGGTGTAGAAGTAACATTTTGCTGGCTACCTGGTCACAGTAGGATAGTTTGGAACACTAGAGCAGATATTACGACAAAGGAAGCTATTCTACTACAGCCAAGCATGTAATGTGTTATTTGTTAAGATTTTATTTGCCAATCAAAACATCTATTGCGTTCTCATTGGAAAAATGAGTGGTTAGCTGTGTACAATAACAAATTAAGGGTAAATAAAAATGCTGTTTGTCCTTGAGGGTCGTCAATATGTACAAGCCGCAGGGGAGAGGTGGTACTTACCCATTTACGCATTGGTCATTCAATGTTAACTCATGAATTTCTCATGGGACATGGGGACCTACCTATATGTTAGTTTTGTGGTGAGATCATCACAAATACTTTCTTCTGGACTGTGATGGTTTCAAAAGCATGCATCAAATGTGTGCATTGGGTGCCTCTATGCAGGAAATTGTAAATAATGATTGACCGAGATGTAAATTATGTACTTCCTTTAATCTATTTGAACTATTATGTAGGCAATAACCTTTTAGGTTTTGCGCCATTAAAAAAAATATTTGAACTACTTTAGCTAGGATATTGTTGTGCAGTGAAATGTTAATTTATATGTATATATATATATATATATATATATATATATATATATATACAAAATGTGTGTGTGTATGTATATATATATATATATATATACGCATATATATATATACACACGCACACAATTTTTTGTTATTTACTTTATTGTTATATTTTTTGGTTTTCACATTTTTATCCCTGTTAAATTTTGTTAACATTATTATATATTTCAATAATGTTACCTAGTTCTACTGTGTCGTTAAAATAGTTTAGTTTTAGTATAGCATTAACAGTATTTAGTTTTAGTTTCCCCTCTATGTAAACACTACAAAGGGACAGAATTTTTCTGGACGGCGATGATAGCCTTAATGTTCTTTTCACAAAAAACTTAATTATAAATTGTATAAGAATGCTTGGAATGAGCAGACTTACGTACATGTGCATGGTACAGGTACAGGATGGAGACATATTGTTTCTGGCCTGTGTACGTACATGTGCATGGTACAGGTACAGGATGGAGACATATTGTTTCTGGCCTGTGTACGTACATGTGCATGGTAAAGGTACAGGATGGAGACATATTGTTTCTGGCCTGTGTACGTACATGTGCATGGTACAGGTACAGGATGGAGACATATTGTTTCTGGCCTGTGTACGTACATGTGCATGGTAAAGGTACAGGATGGAGACATATTGTTTCTGGCCTGTGTACGTACATGTGCATGGTACAGGTACAGGATGGAGACATATTGTTTCTGGCCTGTGTACGTACATGTGCATGGTACAGGTACAGGATGGGGCCATATTGTTTCTGGCCTGTGTAATGTACATGTGCATGGTACAGGTACAGGATGGGGCCATATTGTTTCTGGCCTGTGTAATGTACATGTGCATGGTAAAGGTACAGGATGGAGACATATTGTTTCTGGCCTGTGTACGTACATGTGCATGGTAAAGGTACAGGATGGAGACATATTGTTTCTGGCCTGTGTAATGCACGTATGTGTGCATGGTACAGGTACAGGATGGAGACATATTGTTTCTGGCCTGTGTAATGTACATGTGCATGGTAAAGGTACAGGATGGAGACATATTGTTTCTGGCCTGTGTAATGCATGTGCATGGTAAAGGTACAGGATGGAGACATATTGTTTCTGGCCTGTGTACGTACATGTGCATGGTACAGGTACAGGATGGAGACATATTGTTTCTGGCCTGTGTACGTACATGTGCATGGTAAAGGTACAGGATGGAGACATATTGTTTCTGGCCTGTGTACGTACATGTGCATGGTACAGGTACAGGATGGAGACATATTGTTTCTGGCCTGTGTACGTACATGTGCATGGTACAGGTACAGGATGGGGCCATATTGTTTCTGGCCTGTGTACGTACATGTGCATGGTACAGGTACAGGATGGGGCCATATTGTTTCTGGCCTGTGTACGTACATGTGCATGGTACAGGTACAGGATGGGGCCATATTGTTTCTGGCCTGTGTAATGCGTACATGTGCATGGTAAAGGTACAGGATGGAGACATATTGTTTCTGGCCTGTGTACGCATGTGCATGGTACAGGTACAGGATGGGGCCATATTGTTTCTGGCCTGTGTGCGTGCACATGTGCATGGTACAGGTACAGGATGGGGCCATATTGTTTCTGGCCTGTGTAATGCATGTGCATGGTAAAGGTACAGGATGGGGCCATATTGTTTCTGGCCTGTGTGCGTACATGTGCATGGTACAGGTACAGGATGGGGCCATATTGTTTCTGGCCTGTGTACGTACATGTGCATGGTACAGGTACAGGATGGGGCCATATTGTTTCTGGCCTGTGTACGTACATGTGCATGGTACAGGTACAGGATGGGGCCATATTGTTTCTGGCCTGTGTACGTACATGTGCATGGTACAGGTACAGGATGGGGCCATATTGTTTCTGGCCTGTGTACGTACATGTGCATGGTACAGGTACAGTATGGGGCCATATTGTTTCTGGCCTGTGTACGTACATGTGCATGGTACAGGTACAGGATGGAGACATATTGTTTCTGGCCTGTGTACGTACATGTGCATGGTAAAGGTACAGGATGGAGACATATTGTTTCTGGCCTGTGTACGTACATGTGCATGGTAAAGGTACAGGATGGAGACATATTGTTTCTGGCCTGTGTACGTACATGTGCATGGTACAGGTACAGGATGGAGACATATTGTTTCTGGCCTGTGTACGTACATGTGCATGGTACAGGTACAGGATGGAGACATATTGTTTCTGGCCTGTGTACGTACATGTGCATGGTAAAGGTACAGGATGGAGACATATTGTTTCTGGCCTGTGTACGTACATGTGCATGGTAAAGGTACAGGATGGAGACATATTGTTTCTGGCCTGTGTAATGCACATGTGCATGGTAAAGGTACAGGATGGAGACATATTGTTTCTGGCCTGTGTACGTACATGTGCATGGTACAGGTACAGGATGGAGACATATTGTTTCTGGCCTGTGTACGTACATGTGCATGGTACAGGTACAGGATGGAGACATATTGTTTCTGGCCTGTGTACGTACATGTGCATGGTACAGGTACAGGATGGAGACATATTGTTTCTGGCCTGTGTACGTACATGTGCATGGTAAAGGTACAGGATGGAGACATATTGTTTCTGGCCTGTGTACGTACATGTGCATGGTACAGGTACAGGATGGAGACATATTGTTTCTGGCCTGTGTACGTACATGTGCATGGTACAGGTACAGGATGGAGACATATTGTTTCTGGCCTGTGTACGTACATGTGCATGGTACAGGTACAGGATGGGGCCATATTGTTTCTGGCCTGTGTACGTACATGTGCATGGTACAGGTACAGGATGGAGACATATTGTTTCTGGCCTGTGAAAAAGAATATGTATGTATACAGATAAAGCGTAAAACATGAACCTATCTCAAGCTAAGGTGGAACAGCATACACTGACGGCTATGTGGCTAAGGAGAAGCTTAGCTTCTATTATGCAAACTGTGAATACCAAGTGACCTCTAGTATGCATGGCTCTAGATGACCTCTGACACTTTTCCCTAGCTATTCGTGGGGCTGTAAATTGAAATTAAATGAATTGTAATTCCTAAAACTCAAAAGCCTGGAAGGTATACAGAAATGGATTTGGGGGGATGGCAGTCTGGGTAAGAAGGAAACTTGGGTTGTACTAAATCTCTTGGAATCCACCAGTTGTGGACTGCAGCAGAGGTGGGATTGCTGTGGAGACCCATTCGACCTGTGATAGATTTTTTTTTCTCCGCAGAAGGATGAGTGTAGTTCAAGTTAACCTACATCACAATAAGGCAGGAACTATTGTTTTAAGGATGCTGCTTTAGCAGGAAGAAGCTAACATCGCTCTAGTGCAAGAACCTTGGGTGATAGGAGGCAGAATAGTAGGACTGGCTGTAAGTAAAGTTATGTTGGTTTACAACAGATCATCCGCTAAGCCTAGAAGTTGCATAGTTGTAAAAAATAATATTTAAATACTAACGTTGTCTTCTTTATGTACCAGGGATTTTATAGTTATCAGTACTGAATTATGTGTAGTATCTGGGGTGTACTGTCTGAGACCAAATACAAATAAACCTGTTGCCCTGTGACAATATGCAACAGATTCTAGGCTGAAGACTGGTCATTAATGACTGTGTTTGGGAGAATTAAAAATGGGTTTCAGGAAAGCTCACATTCATATTTATACTGATAGTCGGGCAGCAATTAATGCGCTTGTGGGTCCAAGCTGCTTTGGGAGTGCCAGGAAAACAGCAATACTCTGTCCCTGGAAAATTGAGTTATTCTTCACTGGGTTCTGGGACATAATGGGATTAAGAGTAATGAGTAAACAGACTGACTGGTTGGACTGGAATCTGCATCTGAGTTTTATCGGACCTAAGCTAGCTTTAGGTAACTCTCTATCATTGGCCTGCTACTAACAGGCGGATTAACAAGCAACACCAGACAAGATGGGGTAACCTTCATGGATATTCCCATAACAAGCACTTCTTGAGTAGGATACCTCATGGAGGACTTAGAGGGGTGGCATATATCTTGGGCAGAGCACAATTCAAGAAAATCTTGGGGCTCATTACTGGGCACTGTGGTCTGAGAGTGCACACTAACAAGATAGTTATGTACCATGGAGAAACCATGTGTAGGATGTAGAACCTTAGTGACCTCCAGCAAGATGTGTCAGTGGATTGCTGCAACTTACAAAAGAGCATCAATCTGCTGATTTGGTACTTAAGAGATATAGTTGCACAATAGGTTATATTCCCTTCCTCTAGTATATAATTCGTCTATCTATTATTAGGTTCTTCATACAATTGTGTTAGGTTCTTAAGATATGCTAATTTTTTTCTAAATAAAATTTATGGTTTTCTTTATTAATAAAACACAATTAATTGTTTTCATAATGAAAAACGCATTAGCTATTTTCAAGTAGTAGTAATTTTGAGATTATTTCAGTCACTTTTATTTTCGATTTTTTTTAACTTTCCCTCCTAGTTTCTACAATTTTGTATTATTACTATTAGGCATGTAATAAAGCATGTTGGCGCAAAAAATTACGTATATTAGATCGATGGTTATATTAAATTATATTATAAACTTATTTTATTATAGTAATTTGGAATTACTAATAATTTAAATCGAAGTTAGGAGCAAATCTACCTGAAACTTAAGGTAAACTAAGCTACTCATATTTTTTTATGTAAATGAAGAAGTGATAAAATAATTATGTTAAGCACGTTTGTCAGTCTTTTTATTTTTTTGCACCAAAACACTTTATTATATGCTCAATATTAATAATGCAAAATATAAAAGTGCAGAAACAACAGGAAGTTAGAAAGAAATTAGAAAAAAATTAAAAGCGACAAACAACTTTGAAATAAATAGTATGCAAAAGTAATGTTTTTCATTGCAAAAAAACTTTTAAAACAACTTTTCTTGGTTGTTGGGTGTTTAACTAATTTGACTCAGTTGTTGGGTCTTTACCTAATTTGACTAGGTTTATTAGGTGCTCACCTAACTGGACTGAGTTGTTGGCAATATAGTCTTGTTAAAAATGTCTTAAAGTGTAAGTTATGATAATAAAAGCAATCTTCTGTGGGTGAAATTTAATCTTCTGCATGTGAATATCTCCTAATTCAATAATAAATTACATAAATAAAAAAAATCGTAAAAATCATAAATTTAGTAAAAGTGCCTAAACTGCATAAATACTTAATAATTACTTAAAATGTGATAATACATAAATAGGCTTCTAATATGAGAAGTATTATTTTTGTCTAATATATAGATAGGAGCAATGGTTTAATGCCTCATTTGGTAAAGGAAATGACAGGAGAAACAGGCATGAAGAAATGCATAATTTAAGAAGATCATATAACCAAGGGGTTGAAGTTTAATAGTTTGTAAAACTTTACACTGATCATTAGGTATTACATTGGTGTTAGTATTAATGACATTACTGACTTGTTTTTGAAAAATTGAAGTGGTGTCATTGCTAAATCATTGAAAATTAGAAGGTTTAAGACATCTTCTACTTTCCTAACATAAAACAGTTTTAACATCAACTGTATTAGTATGTACAGTATTAGTAAGTACACGTTATAATTTTTATCTTTATTATATTTGACAATGTCTTACAGCAAAACATCGGTATTTTGCTAAATAAAAGAATTGTTTACAGACTTATCAAATGTCTCCCTCAATGGAAATCTTTAGTAAAAGGCGAAAGATTTATACGATTTGAAGGGAGACCAGAGCTGCACCTATTCAGAGGATTTGAACGTCCTTCACTGTACCCGAGTCTAACACACACTTACACTTACAACACTAAACTTTTGACTTTAATACTTTACACTTACACTTACATTTATGGAGGCGATAATAGCCTCAATATGCTTTTCACCTTAAAATAACAAAAAAAAGAATAATAAAAGAATTTGATGAAAGTATAGTAGTGCAGTATATTTGCAGTATATATAGTGCAGAATTTGGGGAAAGTATATGAGTGAATTTTCCTTAATACGCAGTTTCAAGTACCGACTGTGTTTTCAATAAACAGTAACAATAAATATAACCAGTTTCCTTGCTTGGAACTGTGTCCATAAATGTTGTGTTTTTGTTTTCAAATCGTCTCCCAATAAATCGTCCTTGCCATTAAATTACTTTTTGTACAGTGTAACAAAGATCATTTGAAAAATCATTAATTTTTAGTGAAAGATAAAAAAAATTGAAAAAGCAATTAATTAGTTATAAATATTTTCATTTCAATTTTGATAATCTGGTGGCTCTTATTTTTTTAATATTGAAAAAACTATTTAAAAATTCATAACAGGACACATTACAAATTATGTTTTTTTGAATTACAGAAAACTATAAATTAAAATGGCACATTTCATAAACAGTAGGCTAACAAATAAAACATGTTAGGTTACTAATTTGTATAGGTTTTAATTTACCTGTTAGGAAGACGTTTACACTTGGGATAAAACAGCTTTGGGTGAATTAAATGGAGTCCAAGGCATCAATATATATACTAAACTTTTACTTTATCTATTTAAACTGTTTTCATTTAATACTTCTACGACGCAAAAACACAATTTTAAAATGGACTGTTTAATTCACGGTGACGGATACAAAGTACCAACACCTCCTAAATATACAAAGCAATTTCGTGATGTCACAAATCGTAGTTTTACTTCTACATTACTGCACTTATTAAACAATTAATAATTAACAGATGGTATTACAAAAATAGTATACAGAAAATTTTAACAAGTAATAGATTCCTCAAAATACACTAAAAAGATGTTTAAACTGATCAGAATAATTGGTTGTATTTAAAATAAGTTGCTGTTCTGAAATTTATTTTACGTATACTATATTTTACTGGGCTGTATTATAAAAAATTAATTTTATTAATACTAACTATAATGTTTACACTATATATATATATATATATATATATATATATATATATATATATATATGTGTGTGTGTGTTACATTTAAATCTATTCGGTTTAAATAAAATTAATACTTTTATTTAAAATAAAGGCTTAAAACTAAGGAGTTGTTTAAACTAAAGGCTTAAACTAACTTTTTATATTTGCCATAGTTGGAATTATTTTTCGATGTCGAGAGTAATTCATATGGAATCGTTCACTCCGGAATTACCCACTACCTAATAACTCACAGACTCACACTATTGTATAAACTCTACCGATATCACCTATCGCTATGTTGTTCATCTTGTGTAGTTTCACATTTACATGTACAATATTCTAATTTCATAACCTAAAATCACTAAAAATGCCAAAGTCAAAAAGAGATAAAAAAGGTAATAATTTATTAAGTTTCGTTACTTTTGACATATAAATATTTTAGTCAATAATTTTAAACTGACGGTTAAAATCAGTTTTATTTAAATATTGCATATGAAATTGTAATTTTTTGTCCGTCAAAGACACGTGACAATCAATAATGTAATCGTTAACATTTTTAAAATTTAATTTATATTTTTTTATTTTAAATAATAATGTTACTGACGTACAACAATTACTACAAAAGATAAATAAATATTTTGTTACATGGCCTGGCCTATAATAGAATATTTTTGATTATAACCTATAATTATAATATATTGTTTTAAGTTAGGTTTTTGGTCATGTAATAATTAGCTGTTTCAGATTAGTGTTTACATTGCTGGTTTTACTTTTTTTAATTTGTAATGTTACATTGTTACGTGTTAATATTACTTGAAAACATTTTATCTTATTGAAGTAAAAACTTATTTTTACATTCATGATTAGAATTTCAATGGGAATTTTTAGGGTTTCTTGGTAGAATCATAGGCAATGATATCGTCGCCTTGGGTTACACGGGTTAATAAGTATGTTCAAAGATTGAAAAACATTTACAAACTGTATATTTTTATTAAGTTAAAAACCTAGTACTCTTGTTTACAATCATTAATAATTATAATTACAAATTAATTAATAATTATTAATGAACACCATTTTACTACATGTCCAGCCTAGCCTTCAATATTGTTAGAGCATTAGCAATTTGAATTAGTGTGATTATATTTCAGCACCATTTCTATCGGCCAGTTTCTTGATTGCCACATTTATTTACTTCAAAAATCAATTGTTAATTCATAAAATTTTATTTGTTTATAGTTTCATTAACTAAAACAACAAAAAAAGGGTTGCCTGTTAAGCAGCAGTTAGTGGAAGAAATAAGGAAGGCAGTAGAAGAATACCCTAATATTTTTGCTTTTGATGTACAAAACATGAGGAATGGAAAGTTAAAAGAGGTTCGAGGACAGTGGAAGCATAGCAGGTTTGACTTTTAAGAATGCCATATTTTTTCTGTTTAATTGTAATTACTTGGTAAATAAAGGAGGCTTATCCACCTTAAAAATGTAAAACACCAGAAAACCTACCAACCTCTGAAGAATCTGACTATATGGTCTGCCTACTGGACAAGGAACTGTTTTCGCTGATTGTAGAGTTGCCTTTCCATTATAAACCATGTAGATATAAAAAAGCTATGAATTCATACTTCATAATTTGAGTGATGACAAAAAAATTCTGCATTGTGGTGCTTTCAATTTTTATACTGTTATTTTGCATGCATTTTTTAATGGGTTCTTTCAATATTTTGTAATGTCTGGGTTCATAAAATTTGCTGAATGATAACTGTCAAATGTTATGTCCTTCAAACTATACATGATCTTAAGCAATAACTCTTGTTTTTTTTTTTTTTTTTTTTTTTTTTTTTTTTTTGGTTAAGCTTTATATAGAGTAAGTATTTATTGTGCACACTTGGGCTAATGCAGACGAAAAAATAATAACTCTTGTCATTTAATCTGAGCAAACTATGGATGGAAAAATATATAATTAATATGCTATGCCTCAGCAGATTTTTGATTTTTTTCCCCCAAACTGCTTAATGAAATGAACATAAGTGAAAACTCAGTGCAAGATTTTGAGCAAATTACTGAAAGATAAAAAGACTTAAACAAACTACAATCAAACATATGACTTTGTTATTAAGGAGGGTAGAGCTTAAGTCCACAAATATTAAGGGGGGTAGAGTTTAAGTCCACAAATATTCATAACCCATTAATTTATATAAAACGTATAAAACCACAGTAATATGTAACCACATCAAATCTTAATGTTTAGAATGGTGTTTCCAATTAAAAAAAAATAAAGTAAAATAATTAGTACTGTTGTACTAAAAAAAAAAACAATTAATATAGGAAAGCAAATGAAAAGTTTCATTAGTTAACTGTTTGTTGTTAACTAGCACTACAAATATGACTGATACTTTACACGTGAAATCTTATAAATAAATCTGCTTCCAAAAGTTTTTGATAATATTACAAAATAATATTAAAGTTAATTATAAGTTATCAAAATATTTTGTACAAATAACATAGACTGCAATTACATAAAGTAATAATTATTATTATGCTAACTGGCTCACAATATTTACAAGCAATAAAATCTAATAGAAATTTTAGTTAATATTTTAAAATAAATTTTGTTAATTTTAAAGTAGCCTTATTAATGATAAAAACTGTTGTGTAAGTTACACTAGTTTGTAATTTGTTGAAGATTTTTCTTTGGAAAAAACAAAGTAATGGCTTTGGCGCTTGGTAAATCACCACAAGAAGAAGCACAGACAAACTTACACTTGTTGGCAAAATATCTTCAAGGACAGTGTGGTCTGTTGCTTACAAAAGAGCCTAAGATCGATGTAATAGAGTAAGTATTCAAAACTGATTCCAAGCTTTTAATAATAATAAGAATCATAATTAATCTCCCAGTAAATCTATTATACAAGTTCTTGCAGTTTCCACCTTTGAGAAGTGCCTCTTTATAAAAGAGCAAAAAAAGATTAGATATGGAAAAATATCTTTTCATCAGAGGTGTCAATTGAGAAAGAGCATGACTAAAAACATCCAATTTTTTAATATTTTTGTTAAAAATATTTGTTTTCTGAATAAAACGTAGCATTTTTTTAAAATTGGAATTGGTATCTCCATAAAGATTCATGTCAGGTTAGTTATAAAGTAAGTAATTTAAAAGACAAAACAAACATAAATGAATAACTTGTTTATACAAAAACTACACTTTTAACATTTTTAGTACACATACGGGGTATTTAGAACTCATGGATTTGAGTTGTGTAGTAGACATGAAGGGAAGACCAGTGATCTTCAAATGCTAGCAGTTTGTAGGTTAAGCGTAGTTTTCCAGTAGCAGTGGTGCTATGGAGTTTAGAATTTTGTGTTAATCCTTTTAGTTGAACAGTTTTCAGTGTAATGAATCTGTTACCATTGTCCAACTACTTTTCAGTATATAATGGAACCTCAGTAACTGAAAAATTGGAACTGGAGATGGTTTGGATTATCAAAAACAGATATCAATATGATGAATAACAGGTTAATTGTACACTATGCTACTTAAATGGGATTTAGAAATAATAATAGATAATAAAATAAGTGCCACAAAATGACATTTAAACATTACAACAATATTTTGATATCATTGCTTTTTTACGGAAATGTTCTTGTGGTGGAAATCAATATAATTAGCAAAGCGTTCAGCTGTAAGAAGGGTAAGTCTGAAGTAGGCGTGGTTTAACGATGAACAGCATGAATCCAGAAGGGAGTCTTCACAGAATGTCTTGCTTTCAATATTTTTACACCGCTTAGATTTTAGATTAAGGCTGATTAGACAAATTTTTGTTTTGTATTATCTATCATTGAAATAAGAAAATGTGACTATACAGTGCTTTTATTGGTACAAAGCAGCATCAAGCAATACATCTGTCTAACATCTGGCACGCGGGAAACCAGGTACCCAGATGGAAAGAAAGAGAATTTTTTTAAAATATATTTTTATGTGCAATTAATTAAATACACACACAAGACCAAAAAAGTGAAAAGGTATTAATTTTGAGTGTTGTGAATGAAAGTAGGACTTCGTGTGTAAACTTTGATCTGTGAGGATCATGAAACAAGTTTTTTGCTTATTTTTTTCACAATTTCCAATAAGGAGTGGTGAATGACAAGTGGCAGTGAGAGTTCAAAGTGAAATAATATTATTAGCTGTCAGTTTTCCTTATAGTTGAAGATACTTTTACTAAAAATAACTTACAATCGATATTACTGCTTAAAAAAAAAAAAAATCACTGCCCTTATACCAGTTGTAACTTATTCTGTTGATAGACACAGGAATAAATTATTACATGTTATCTTTCCTTATTGTCCAACTTTTTTTTTTAATCCAGCCCTTCAAACCGCCACATTAGGTCAAATTATTGTAACCTACTGTACTTTGAAAACATTTAAAAATACAATGAATTATATTGAGAACAATTGCAGTTTAAAACTATTTTCGTACATATGTTATTTATATTAAATAAATACGGCGGCCTAAAATTTTTTAAATCAAATTTCTCCTTTTCTTGCTTAGGTGGTTTAAAACATACAAAGAGAACGACTATGCACGATCTGGCAACTTGGCTACAGAGACAGTTATTCTACCAGAAGGTCCACTTCCAGAATTTTCTCATGCCATAGAACCTCATCTCCGTCAGTTAGGCCTACCTACAAGTTTGCAACGTGGCGTTATTACATTAATAAAGGAACATAAAGTGTGCACAGCTGGAGAACCCTTAACTCCAGAACAGGCTAGGATATTGGTAAAAAACATACCTACTTAATTAACTTGTCTGAATTCTTGTCAGGTGTCAAAAGTTTTGATGTAGAGTGAAAGTGGTAGCTTACCGTTGTTGGATTTATGTTAAACAACAGTAACTGCAACTATTAATCTCACTTGCCCTGGTGTAATTTTCTGGAAAGTATTGTCCTTCTAATGCTTTTATACATAGAAATTGTTGGTTTTTTAGACTTCATAAGTAAAACTATTGACCATTTTATTCTTAAAAACATTTGTTGTAAACCAGGTGGCTTTCAGGAAAATTTGTAACGTTACACAAGTGAAATAATTAATTAAAAAATCTTATCCACTCTTCCAGCTAATTCTGAAGAGGAAATATATAGAAATGTTTTAACAGGTACATAAATTTGGTTTGTACAAAAACATTTTGAAGTTTAAAAATAAATCCTTATTTAAAAATGAGGAAAGATGTTTACAATTTGATTCACACAATTGTCTGCCCATTCTTATTGTGCCAAGGCCAAGAATTAAAACGAAAGCAATTTCTCTTAATTATTTAAAATGTCAAATTTCTGTTCTGATAAAGTATTTTATAAGCTTTATTTAAAAAGTCAGTAAAAATACCTTAATATAATTTGGATCCTATTCTCTTTTGTTTTTCACTTACATTGTTACTCCTTTATTGTTATTATTTTTTGTTGGAACCAATTTACTTTAAAAAATGTTAATTCAATTTTTTTTTAATTCATTTCTGTTGGCAACTTGCTGTTGAGTTAAAATATCAAATATATATTTTCACAACAGAACATCTCGTTTGTAGTATTCATAGTTTTATAGAGTAATCCCTTGTTCATCAGCAATTTCGATTATTTGTTGAAACTTTTTTTTTATTTTTTAGGCGAAAATGCTATTTGGGGGGTTTATTTAAATCACTTGAAGCTGTAACATTAATTATCTAAAACTAAATAATGTATAACATAAAACTGGTAAAACACACACACACACACATGTTGTCTTATAATTTTAGCTTGAAAGAGTTGCACAGTTCAGTTAAATAGTTTTTAAAAAACATTTATTGTAAAAGTTTAACTTAATTCTTGATATATTATCATTATTCTTAAAATTAGTGTAATCTTACAAATAGGGATCACTTTTTAATAACTCCAAAAAAATTATTTTTCGCCCAAGTATGTAATTGTTTAACTCAAATATAAAAATATCCCCTTCTACCTAGCCTGTAAAGATAAACAGATTGGTTATCACTCGTAGGTGTTTCTCCAGATTTGTTAATGTAAAAGTTCCTTATCTTTTGTGGACCAGTGTAATTTAACTAACATTAAAACAATAAGTAAAAAAAGCCAAAAATCTAATTTTACTTTTCAGGTCTGTATTTACAGTATAGTGTTTAAAATATTAAAATAAATCGTAAAATTCAAATTTTGTTTCTCACAGTTGGATCTGCTAACTTAAAACATTTTTTAAATAGTGGTGAGGATTTCTCAAACTGAATTATTTTTAAAAAAGTTTGTTATATTAACTTTTATGAAATGTATACTTTTATGTCTCAAATTTCATTAAAAATTTTCCCTTAACAAGTTCACTGCTATGTACAAGTAAATATACGTAAAAAGCTTTTTTTTGCTTACTATTTGATGTCAGGTTTGGATCAACATATATAAAAGTGTATCAACATACGGTGCATAAGAGTTATCTCTAATGCGGATATGGAATGCAATATATGTCACTCGTATCCATGTGATCAGCACCTTGCACCCGCCTACCGATGATGATCTCGTTATACTTAGAAACACGCTGTTGTTTATAACTTTTTCTCAGTTTAAATAATCAAAATATAATAAACGTTCTAATTTTTAATATTTACAGCCATACCAACCGCCCAAATATTTATTTTTTATTTGTTTTTGTGAAATTTTTTTTGAAACAACTTCACAAAGCCCTGGGTTGCCCGGGCACACAGAACATAAATAAATAGTTTGTTTTCTTCTTCCGTCTCTGTAACAAACTCTACAGTATTTTCTCTTTCTTCCTCATTTAGGATCTCGCTCGTCTGTTTTCATTATGATGTGAACAGTGTTGCGCCCAGGGGTAAGCATAAGCATAGGTTTGGTTTCGCTTGGTGGCAGTTCTTCTAGCACACTTAGACGAGAATCTTATAAATTAATTTGACTTCTGTCTAAGTTATTTATGTTATGCAGGTAGTATGCATTGACCATTATCATTTGCAAAAAATTTATAAAAAAATTTTTATACCACCAATTGTCTTGTGTTCACGTGGGTAGTATGACATCATCTGGTCCAGTCTGTCAACACCTTTCGTGTGGGCATTATAAAATATTATAGGTGTAAGTTTTCTTTTCTTAGTGACATTAGCCATTTTAAAGTTTATTTATAGTTGACTAGTACATTACTGTTTGTTTCTCTCCCCACTTGCCAACCATTCTCTATAATTTGCAATTGTCTCTCCTTTTCTCAAGATAGTATTCTTGACTTGTTCAGGATTTATTTTTCTGTTGGGTCTTAGGGTCCCAGTGCAATGTCTTAGCCTCAGAAGCTTAGAAGGTAGAATAAAACTATTATAAAAATTATCCATATACACTGAATGTCCACGACCCATGAAATCATTCACAAGTCCTAACACAATTTTACTTGTATGTCCTTTCTCTGAGTAAGTGTCATTTGCCCCCCCCCATACACAGCAAAGTGCAAAAGAAGGCCATTTGGTTCATTTATGGAGTATAACTTTATGCAATACTTGTGGTGCTTTTCTTTTACATATTGTCTAAACTTAAGTCTTCCTCGCCATAACACCATTCCCTCATCAATGGAAAATTCTTTTGAAGAATAGAAAATCTGCTTCATTTTAGAATTAAAATAATCAATTATGAGCCTAGCTTTTTAAAAAGTCAATCTTCTGTAGGCTCAGGTTTGACAGATGTTGCAACTGGTGAGGAATGAAGGCATCACCTTCAGGAATGAAGGATTATAAGAAACCGATCACGGCTTATGTAGTGCCTAAGTGTAGGCAAGTTAACAACCTTGATTCTTCCAATAGTCCTGCAGTCTATTCATTCTAATAGTGTCTGTTTGAAGCAGTAATCCTAAAAACGAATTCAATTCAGAAATTATAAGTTCTTTCCAACAATTTATTCTTGATTTTTCAGTAGTGTTGGGGCCACAAAACAATTCTAAAGCATAGCTATTGGTTTCTTTGCAGATATTCTCTAAGAAAACCAAGTCAAAAAGTAAATAAAACCAAGCTATTGGTTTATTATTACTAGGAGTAGGTACTAACAAACCACTATTTCCTGTAAAAGGCATTTGTCTAAGTCCAGAAGTGTATGTTGTCCAAATTGGATTCACGGCTCATCTTCAATACTTCCAGAGCCCTCATGACTTCATTCATCACATTTAGAGAACTCAGATTCAACATTAGAACGTTTAACATTAGTCATTGTTCAATATATAACTATAACTTAAAAAATATCTATTTACAATTATGGGTAGAGAAAAATGTACAACGAAAACAATATACACGGCTAGAATAAAAGTAAATAATTTAACGGGAAACCAACTTCATAACCTTACCATACTGCAACCTTCCCTCGGATCCAGGCGACACGCTCCTGAATATAATTACTCTTTACTTGTATCCGTGTGATCAGCATTGAACTTAATAGATTTTGAAAAATAAGATCTTAAAGAATCATCTCTTGACGTACTAAGAAAATGCTATTTAAAAAAATAAGTCTTCTTTTTCAGATTATTTGATTAACTAAAATAAATGTCAGTGTATTTTTAGCAATTTATTCAATGTAATAAAAATTAATTAATAACGTTGTCTATTATTTAAAAAAAACTTGTTAAAATCAACTGTTTAGTCACAAATGTATTCGTTAGAACAAAACATGTTATTTCATGTAAAAATAAGTAAATATTAATATCGTTTAAGTTTTTATTCTTTGTCATGTTAATTTTAGTATACTGTTTACCAGTTTGTTGATTGGTAATAAGAACTTAAGAAAATACTTTTTTTCAGAAATTATTAGGAAAACAAATGGCGGAATTCAAATTAACATTACGTTGTGTTTGGAGTAATGATGGAAGTTTTGAACGGTTTAGCAAGGCAAAGAAGAGAAAGGATAAGGCAGTTAAGGAGTCAAAATGTACAGTTCCGAAGTCTTTGTCAGAGGATGATGTTGAAATGGCTGAATAAATTTTTACTCACATGTAATGTATTTGTAAATAAAAAAAAACATATTAAAAACTTAACTTTTTTATCAGTAGTTTGTTTTATAAAACAACTTCAGGTTTAATTTGCCTTAATTAAATAAATCTGTTTTACGATCTGAGTAAGTGCTATGTTGGTTGTAAGAAACAAATATTATTTCAAATTTTAAATAATCCGAAATTAAATTTAGAAGAAATAAATAACTTCAGTAATTTTGAAGAATCTTTAACAAATGTTATTCTCCCAAGATTATTTATAAATTTATTAGGCATAGAAGGGGCTGTTGTGTTATTTTGTTTTAATGAGTTTGTGAAGTTTCAAGTCCTCCTCCTGACTGTCCAACCTCCATGTTTTTGTTTTGTCTATTTTTGAACAGTTGCACTCTATAAGTAAACCCAACTGCACTTTGGTATTTATTTATTTTGATCTGTGTGACAGTTACAAGACAAGTCATAATATTTAAATATATATATATATATAGAAGAGAGAGAGAACAGACGAAATATATATATATATAATTTTTTTTTTTTTTTTAATTAAGGCTTTGGAACTTGGTAAATCAACTTAATCAAAGCCTACTTTAAAGCACATGGTAGCTATCATCAACGTCCAGCAAAATATCTTGCTTCTAAAATATCTTTATCTTCTCTGTTTACTGCTGAAGCTAGAAGAAATATTCTTCAATTCTAAAAAATAGTCACTTATGAGGCGAAGGAAATCCGTATAGTAATAAAAACTAGTTTCCAAATGTTACATTAGTGAAAAAATTCTGGGACCATTTTGTCTTTAATGGAAACCTTAAGGGAGATGATTATGTAGGACATAATTTGGAAAATAATTTGCAGGTCCTTTTGGAAGATGTACCTTTATAAATTGCAAATGATTTTCCAGTACAATGATGTAATTTTCCTTTTGAATCACATTAAAATGATAATATACCAAGATTAAGTTAACATTGAAGAGTTACTAATAAAAACATGTAATACTGTTGGATTTATCGTCAACAATCTTGACGTAGTTCAGAAAGTCACATGAAATACTTAATGAGTGCTGTGTATATTGTGAAGGAGGGGGATTTTGAACAATTAATGCATTTGCATTAATGTTAGTTATTTTATTAGCATATATCAATTTCTTTTCTTTTGCAATACTGAAAGGATGTTTATTAACATTATTGTAACAGAGCCACTGGACCACATATTCAAATGATTAGGATTATGACCTAATACCTAATAGCTTTCTTTCCGTCTGTGGTCTATCCACTCACCTCGTAAAGGCTACTGCAGTTTTGAAACTATCGTTTCATCTTCAGGCCGTGATACAAAATGTTAAATCCCTCTGTCGAGGTCGTCACAAAGTCAAACAAAACATTAAAAACATACATCACAAACACTGAGCACAATTACACTATTAAAATATGTACGATGAAATTCGGCTTGGCCAAACAACATGCACGACTCGTACATCGTTACATTCCAGACTGCTATTAAGAAAAACTTCCGGATGTTTATTAAGAAAAACGTTAGGAAAAATTGTTTATTTTGATTTAATAAAAAAAGCAATTTTTAAGTTTGTTTTTTTATTGCTTATATTACATTATTCTTTTCAAAATTAAATTTTTTACAAGTCTCGTTGAAAAAATATGTCTTTGTTACCAGTTTAACCTATTGGCGAGTGTACACGGCATATACTATACTCTGACACAGCGCTACAAAGTAGTAAAAATTACCACAAAAGAGCACGAAATTTGTTGTACTAAAAATTTTATAAATTTATTTAATTCAGAACAAAAAAAAGTAATTTAAGTACAAAAAAGAGCAGGGAACTGCAGAACACATAAATTATAATTGTGAGGCTCTTGCTAGCAGGAGGTTAGAAGGTTTTTGATTTTCAGAACCTTAAGGTCCTCCAGCAGGACGAGCTAGTCAGTGGACTGCTAAAACTTATTAAGTGCACTAATCTGCTGAACTAGAACTTACGAGGTTTAAGTACATAACAGATCCATCGATCACAGGGCATGGGGTTTTTGTAATCCCATCTATGATTATTATCTGTCTACCTATTATCTATTACCTATTCTTAAATATTTAATTTTAAAAATTAGAATGAACAGAAGATATGAACAGTTATCCAACAAAAACAATATAGATATTAGAGCGGTATTTGACAGAGAAGGAAAATAATTTAAGTAAATTACATTATTATTAAAAAACAACAATTTAGTAAATAACAATTTAACAAATTACAAAAGTTAGAAAAATTTATAAAATTTTAATCCATCATAATTTCCAGTTGTATTAATTTTTTTCCAATTTCTCTGGGAAGTCCGTGCGGGATGGAACTAGTAAAGGTAGTAAGTGCTTTAGCTTTTTCTTTCAATGAGTGAAGTTGCTATAAACAAAAATATAATTAGGTTACATACCTTATTATTTTTCTTCGATTCAGTTTAAACTATTACCATTTTTCAAATTTTCTATTCAAATATCAAGTCATTATATTACATTTATTAAGTCTGCCACATTTAACAATAACACAGAACTCTATATAACATTTATATAACACCCTATTTTCTCAAAGCCAGTTAAATATGAAAATTTTTAACAAGACTTTTTCAAATTTAAAATATTGTAAAACAAATCGATAAATCGATATATAATAATTTGAAAAATTAAAACATACTCCAGCTGTTCAGTTTGTTTACAATGCAGGTAACACTACTGTATATAAATGGCAAATGTTTCCGAAACCACTGCTAGGTGACACCCTTGATACATAATTCTGCTAACAATTATGTAACAGAATTGTTACATAATTCTGTAACAATTCGGGGGAGTGAGAAAAATATAACTGGGAGTGATCTTATTCCAACTGATACATTGCCATTGTTTTTTGCTGATGTAATTTTAGAAGAGTTTTTTTACATGTACAAATAAATTCAATTAATATTTATCACTGCCGGTAAGCCAGCCCTACGACAACTGGAAAGATGCCAAAACAATGCTCTGAGACTTATTTGTGGAGCCGTTAAAACCACTCCTATAACAGCAATGCAGATGTACACGCGGAACCAACATATAGAAGAAGTCAAACAACTTGCGACAGTTACATACTTGGGGCTGCAAGGACTGCCTCAGACATCATGGACCAAATCCGCCTCCAGAAGCAACATATTAAAAACCATAAAAATCCAATTTCCTTAATATCAGAATATCTCAATGGCAATAAACAGATATCCATTACAGAACCATATACCATACCAACTAACCCAATTCACCTTCTGGAGATAAGACATAAATTTGTCTTTGGTTGAGAAAGTTAATAAGAGAGAATGCCCCCCATCGTTTCTCCGACAACTGGCCATCTCCACAACAGAAGAAAGATACCCCTCCAACCAATGGTTAAGAATCTACACAGATGGATCCAAGTATGAGGACGGAAGCACCGGAGCGGGAGTGTACACACCTTATTTCTCCCTCTACTACCCAGTTGGGCTGAACAGGTCAAATTTTGATGCCGAGATGGAGGCCATATCTAAGGCTCTTCTCCTTCTGCTGAACACTTCGCATAAACACCAAAACTGTGTAATACTGACAGATTCCAAGGCAGCAGTGCAGGCCCTATCATCATCAGTGGGCAACAATCTTACAGAAATAAATCAAATGTTACGAACGCTTAAAAAATTAAGCAGAAATATAGTGTTCCAATGGATCCCTTCTCATGTAGGTGTGCCAGGAAATGAGGCTGCAGATGAGCGGGCAAAGAAAGAACCTTACCCAAGAAAGAAGCGGGCAAAGAAAGAAAGAACTCCTACCCCAACCCAAACATTTGCCCAATCCAAATAAGGCAAAAGCCATGCTCAAAAGTACAATGAAGAAACAGCAGATTGAAAAAATAAAGAGCATAGCAAAAGACAAACTCTGGTAAAATATAGACGAGGAATGGGACAGACTGAAGGAAAAACCAAGGAGACAGTCAGTGGCACAGTTCCGTCTTGACACGGGTCATGACTGCCTCACCGCCCACTTGAAGCACATTGGAGTCTACTCCTCTGAAATGTTCCCTCTGTGCCAAGAGACGAACTCAAATATGAACAAGGAACACCTGCTGACATGCTCTGGATTGAATGCTGATTCGAGACGACAGAAGAGCTTCACTCGACTGTATTTGGAGGCAAGGATGCTGATGGACTGGAGTCTGGGCTAGCCATAGGAAACAACAACATAAATTCAATTAATAATGTATAATTACTCTAGACTGAGGGATGCACGAGAAACAAACCTTGTTGAATTTAAAGCTTCTTTAGGTCTACAATTTTTGGGAAAGCATGATAAAAGTTTCTCACATTAATACTGAGGATTTATAGAAAACTGATGTAACAGGAACTAAATATTTCAGACTAACTACGGGTATTGACAGATTCAATTTTATAATGAAATGTCTTCATTTAGACAACTTTACAACTAGAGATGAAAGAAACAGAGAAATTGGCTGCAGTTTCTGAAAGTAGGCTGTTGTGAACTAGCCTACTATATTCTTTCAGAAAATGTAACAACTGACGAAATGTTAGATGTCTTTCAAGGTTCCTATCACTAATATATACTATGTAAACCAGCAAAATATAGTGCAGTAAACCCTCGGTTGTCTGAACTAATTGAGGAAAGACTAGACACTAAAAAGCAGTTATTTGTGGGTATTTATTTAAATATCCTATATAAAGCAAGACGTTCAGAAAACATAAGGACATTACTAAATGTATGACTCAAAAGCAATGTCAAATTTTTACACTCACAAAGTTTTCAAACTGCTATTAAAACTTACGGCTGTCAGCAGTATGCTTACAATATTTACGAACCCTATTTTTCAATCGCACGCTCTCTGATAAATTAATGTTTATGCTCTTTTTGTCAATGTTTATGCTCATGAAGTTTTTCAACTCTTATTCAATCAGCAGTGCATTTGTGATGGTTATGAACCCTGTTTTTCAATCGCACGCTCTCGATGACTAGGCTGTACACACCACAAGCGCTCGGTCGAATTAATAGTGCACAAATACACAGAACTGTACATGGTAGACTCGTGCTAATCTGTTGTTTGTCAATGTTTATGCTCATGAAGTTTTTCAACTGTTATTCAATCAGCAGTGCACTTGTGATGGTTATGAACCCTGTTTTTCAATCGCATGCTCTCGATGACTAGGCTGTACACACCACAAGCGCTCGGTCGAATTAATAGTGCACAAATACATAGAACTCTACATGGTAGACTCGTGCTAATCTGTTGTTTGTCAATGTTTATGCTCATGAAGTTTTTCAACTGTTATTCAATCAGCAGTGCACTTGCGACGGTTATGAACCCTGTTTTTCAATAACTAGGCCAATCTTTTTAACATCAATGTAGTCTGATGAAAGTTGAATTGCAATGTGAAAGTTCATAAATTAAAAAAAAAACTATTGTACTCTACTTTGTTCAATCACAACATTTTAGTAGCAAAAAGCTTTATTTTAAATGTAACATGTATTTACCATTTTAAATTTCTTATTCGAAATGTGTTCTTTAAAATAATGTTAAGTAGTCTATATTGTACTATATCAGTAATTACTGAACTGTTGAACGCTACAAAAACATTGCAATTGCTAATTGCACAAAACATTTATTATTGCTTGACAAATGTTTTTAGTAACTGTAGTAGCCTATATTCCTAGAAATTTGATGTTCTGCTTAAACTTCATAACAAATGCAGTTATGGGTGACAGATTGTGCTCACAAAGTTGATAGGGTGTTTATCAATAGATTACAGTAAGCCATAAATAACTTCAGTATCATTATAAACAATGAAATGAGTTAGACAAAAGAAGTACTGTTCCTTACATGGGCCAATTTGTTATTGTAATACAGAATAGTTTATTAAAAAGTTACTTTCCCTTTTGTAATATTTTCCGATGTATTAAAAACAAAAATAGGGTGTTCGATTAATCGAGGTTTGGATAACCGAGGGTTTACTGTATAAAGATATTTGCATTAGTTGATGCAAAAATGCATTATACAAATAAAGTGAAAATATATTGTGGAACCCAACCTCATGGACCTTATAAAGTTTATAAAAATTACCATAGCATAGTAAAGCATTTAATTAAGCAAATTTCTGATAGTAGCAGAAACACGAGACAAAGAAGCAATTGCTTCACTTCCATTTTATTAGTGCAAGCCCTGATTTACAATTACAAATGTATTTGTACCTTAAACAAAAAAAGAAAAGGGATTCTAGCACTTTTGTTTTTAAAGAAAATTTAAGATACGTTTAATATAAGCCAAAAATGAAAAAAGTTATTTTGGCTCTTTGATCAATGCATAATGAAAAAGACGAAATCATAGATTTGAAGTGAGCAATCCTATAATAAAGTCACATGTAGACAAAGTTGATGAATGTGCCTACAATGTAGCTAAAACAACCCAAAGATGGACATTGGTTATATTTTTCTCATTTCTCCATATAGCTGGAATCAATGCTTTTTTATTTATAGAGACAACACTGCTGCGAATTTAAAAAATAAAAACATGTTCGATGATTCTTTCTAAGGAGCTATTAGATGGACATTTGCGTCTGAGAGCACAGCAAGAAGATTGTTGCCATTACCAACAAATCAAAATCTGCTTATCAGAAATCCTGGGTATTCCCCAAAATTGTCTTGCAAGACCTGTTGCACCAGAAAATGCAGGGGTAATAAGAGAATGGTGCTACCTGTGATACAAAAAAAAAATGAGCAGACCTACCAAATTCCAGTGCAGACGATGTAACAAATATACGAGGTGTGGCTATTAAATAATGAGACTGACGTTGTACAAAATTTTATTTTCATTTTATACATAATTACTTATTATCACGTTCAATATACCAGCATTCTCACTCTACATTCATTCTCTATCCCTACAACGCTCCATGCGAATTTTCCATTGTTGGAAACAGTGCTAGAAGTCACCTTCTGTCAACTGCTTTAGGACTCTTGCCGTTTTCACTTTTACAGCTTCCACGGACTCAAATCTCATCCCTTTTAATACAGATTTCACCTTAGAGAACATATAGAAGTCACATGGTGCAAGATCTGGTGAGTAAGGTGGATGTTCTAACACTGGGATGCTGTATTTGGCCAGGAAACTCTTGACAGATTACGAAAAATGAGCTGGCCCCATAAAACCCATAATTTGTCCTTCCATATTTCGGGTCGTTTTTTCCTTACTCTTTCACATAGTTTACCAAGTACCTCAAGGTATTAATATTGATTAATTGTTTGACCTTTAGTTTCACCAATTGCACGAATACTTAATCGACGGTCAGACCGAATAAAATTAACAACTTTTTTGACATTGTCATCCGTTTTTGACGTTGAAGGGCGACCTGGCCGCGAATCATCTTCAATGTCTTGTCAGCCATCTTGAGAATGCTTAAACCATTCAAAAACACGTGCCTGCGATAAACATTCACTGCCATACACTTCTTTCGTTAAATTATAAGTTTCAGTATTGGTTTTTCCAAGTATGAAGTGAAATTTAACAACAATTCGTTGCTCTATTATTACACTAACCATTTTTTCCGGCAAAACAAAATAACAACACTAACGGAAATGAACTAATCGGTATTGGTTACACAAACAAGACTAACTGTATTCTTAAGAGAAAGCTTCACACTAAACAGCTGTTGGTCAATGGCTGTTAGCGCATGCGCACTTGTTCCGCCGCAGCATCAGTCTTGTTATTTAACAGCCACACCTTGTATATCGCTTAGGACATTTCATGAATAAGTTTTGATAATGGAGAAATTTATAAATAAGCATTACTAAGAAGATGCAGAAGAACTGATGTAACAGCGCATCAGTTTATCTTGTAATGTTTTTGTTTTAGACTTGTTTTATTAAAAAACAAACATATGTTATCACATTTAAAAAAAACATTTAAATTTTTCAGATTTTTTTTTAACATTAACATAAATAATAAAATAATGTTAAAACTGTGAGCTATTTTACTGAAACCGAAAACTCATGACATGAACATAAACATACAGAAAAGTACTTTTAAAGCAATAAAGTTAAGTAATAAAATAAATGGACCCCTCAATCCACGTGTGTGCTGGTGTAACAGATAGTGTATGCGTGTATTGCAGGGTTAATGGGATATCTTTTAATTGTTTATGAGTATTGGTGTTAACTCAAGAAAGTTAACGATCTTTGTGTAAAATAATTAAAAACCACTTTCCAATTTCATACAAATTACTTATCAGAATTTTGTATTCTGATACCTTGGTACCCCGATTATAAAAAAAAAACTTATCCGGAGCTAGAAATGTGTTACTGGCAAACGAAAATATGTGGTCAACATTTTGTTACAGTTTTAATACGTTAAATTCAATGTAAGTTGCATTACCTCTCTTGGACTTTCTCCGGAGTAACTTCTTGATGTATTCTGTGACTCTAGCCTGAAACATTAATTGAAAATGTCGTATAAATTTAATTTAGTTTACCTATTGAGAATATGTTGATAATATTTTTGCTTTGTGTAAAAATTCTCAAGTTTATTCAACTATCAATGAGTTAATTATCAAGGGTTTGTATTAATTGAAAAATCCCACCCCTGTAAACAAGCCAAACACAGTATAAAACTATCATTTAACATTACAACTTAGTTACATTTCACAATTGTGAGCTATAAGTATATTGTTCAGTCTAAACTCACATTCTCAATCATGTTTTTTAACAAATGACATGAATTTTGAAAATCAAATAAAATAAAGATTAAAAAATAATTTGACATTCTCTCGCATTCATTTTAATTTTAATTGAACACAAAGCGATTCATCAATTTATTTAGGCACCTTTATTTAGGCAAATGGATTATGCTAACAGGAGGCAATGGACTTGAATATATCCAAGTTCAAGAATTATTACACATGCAACTGAAACACGAAGCAGAGTGCGAGTAGGGAAAATGAGGTTCATGAGAGTGACTAAAGGACAGATATGATTAAGAAATATAGAGATTAAAAGGACATTAATATTGAGTTGAAAAAAAATCAGGATTTGTGAGACGTATAAAAAGAATGGGACTGCCAAAGAGAATGGAGGAAACTGAGAAGAGACTGCAGACTGATATCATGTTAAAGAGAATGTGAACATAGATTTTTGATTACAACCCCCGAGACAAAACAACAACTTGCCGAATGACACACACCAGCACCTCCTTGCTCGAAAAAGACTCGAACATGAGCAGGTCGAAGGCCAAACCCATGCTTATAACCTTTGTGCCAAGGGTGTGGTACACCATGAATCTGTACCTGTAGGATAACCGTTATGGGTGCTTTCTAGGTGTAAATGCTGAAAAAATTAAAGGGAAGAGTCATGCATTACCACCAACTGAAAGCTTTATCATGACAATGTACCTTGCCACATCTGCTTCATTGTCAATGACCACCTGGTCAATTGTAAAAGGCTTGCAAAACTTGTACAGCCTCCTTACAATCCTGATCTGACCCCAGCAGACTTTTTCTTGTTCCCTGGAGTAAAAATAGTCCTCTAATAGACCGTAAAGACTGTATGAGAGGTCCAAGCAGTGTTTGACATGATGCTTAAATACATTCCAGAAAAGGACTTCTAGGCACCTTCCAAGTGTGGGAAACTCGTTATCAAATTTGTAATGATCCTTAGTATTTTGAAACCTAAGGGTCCTATTTTCAAGAAATCTGTCTGTATCTTCAATATATTCCCCCTCCACAATTTGGCCATACACATACAACCATGTAACTATGTAGACCACGTACAAATTTGGCCTTTTTATACAAACCACGTATTTCATATTATGAGAAAGTGAAAAAAAGGTAAGCTGAGCCAATGGACACAGCCATAGACTTCAAATAAGATACAAGTTAAATACAGCAGTGATTCTGAATCCAAATTGACAGGGGGGGGGGAATGCCAATCTGAACATCTTTTCACATCTGGATGTTAGTCACGAATTGTGCATTTTTTAATGATGTATATGGTAGAAGAAAATTGTTTATCTATACTCAACATAATTACTTATGTGTTATAAAACATATTACACAACTTCGCACTACATGCCTAGATGGAAATGTTTCATGTTATTAACATGCTTGTCTATTCTATTGTTCATTTTAGTTAAATAATACGTTAGTTTTGAAATTGTTTATATAATTTGTTTAATTTTTCGATTACTTTAATTCTTATTACTTAATTTTTTTATCAACACAATTTTATTCTCATATAATTTTTTGTTTAATGGAGCAATGAACTGAATCGATCTTACACCAAAATAAATGTCCATTCAACTTGTATATCAGTTTCTTATTGTATGAAACAGTTTACCTATGATTATTAAACTTACTTAATCTTACAGTACTGCTTATGCAGGATGTCCATAGTGGCAAGAAGTGCATCGGGAATGTTATACCACACTTCTTCTGACATAGTGTACAGATTCTTAACCATTTCATCTACTTTATCCATACTCAATGGAATTAAGCCAGATCTTTCGATTGCCTGTAACAATACACCAGTCTACACAAAATGTTCAATGAAAGCTCTAACATGGATATAAACAATACGTAGTTCTAACAAATTACCTTCAGTGCTTGTGAAAACTGTTTTTTGTTGTAGAAAGTGAAGAACTTCAATAACACGAACAAGTGTAAAAAGGTGCTGTATAAACTCTCATGAAATCTCCGTTTCAGTTTTGACAAACGCTTTACAACACCTTGAGCATACAAATCCAGCCTTTTCCGTAATGAGCCAGGTTCATTGTCGACTTGAGTGACCAAAGGTCGCATCATTAATGACATCAAACGCAGAACACTTTCATAATCCTATATCAATAAAAAATCAACACTTAATATACTGCTGGTTGTAACATTGTGTTCAATTAAAGACAAAATTTTATAGTTTCAAAACGTCTAGAAATTACAAATAGTAAATCATTGTATAGCAAATTCTACCTCACTCTACAATCAGTTACATGATGTCAGTAATTCATATAAAAAAGTAAGCTTGTAATGCAGTAAAAATGGACATTTTGAAAAAGCAAATTTAATTTTACCAAGTACTTGAGTTTTTAACTCACGTACTGGATCGTAAACTGCCACATCTATTATTAAAAAGTTTAACTTTATTTTTACAAGTTCACAAAATGTTAAAAAAAACAAAATGGTTGTTAAGAAAAGGTTCACTGTACTGTATACTAGTCCATATTTTTATAGGTTTTTTTAGACCAAAAAAGCAAAAAATTTTTTAAACAAGCAAGAAATTCATAAGATTTGTTCAAGTACAGTAGTCACTGATTGGTTAATCTGATTTTTAGCCACTTTACTGAATAAATCACAAAGGACGGATTCCATTTGTAAATTTACAATACTTTTATGGCAGTTCTTATCTATACTATTATATAAAAGCACAGAAATGTTTATATGTAGCATCTAAACTTGAGAACTACTAGGTTGATTTTCATGATATTTTAATAATATTATTTACTATTCAAGAACAAATTTGATATTTCAGAAATTAGACTTCTAAATAAATAATTCAGTCTTTACATGTTATTTCAGTGGGAGAAAAGAGTCGTCGGCTACCTGCAGCTAAGTACCTACAGTTCCAGGAAAGGTGAAGTCCTGCTATACTCATAAATGGTTTCTATGAACATACTCTAACACAAAGCTATAAATTGCTTCCAGTCCAATTTCTTAAAATTCTCCAAGAAATTTGGAATTATTTGCTGTTTTAATAAATGAATACAGCCCCATTACTTTAAATTTTCTGAAAAATTTGATTTTCTTTAAAGGCTGACTCACAGTGTCAGCCTGCAATCAGAACGTCACTTCATTACGGAAAATACTGTAGCTAATTTTTACAGTATTTTCTGCGATTTCTGGAGTGCCATTGTTGCAGTATTACTACTAGTGTTATTGTTGAACTTTCATTCAACTCCAAGTGGTTATGCTATAAGTGTTTCTTATTTGAGTGTGAGTGTTTCATCATGCCTTCAGCATGATTTTGCCTCGGCGATGATAACCTCAATGGTTTTTCGCCGGGAAAAAAAATCAGCATAATTTATCAGAAGACAGGTCTAATTTATCAAGAAGACCTACCCGATAACAACAACAATACAATCGAAGGTAAACCAAAACAAAAAACTGTGTGTCAGATACGATTATCTGAATTGTAAATGTTAAACATAATGTTGTAAATTACGTGACAAGGTGAGAAGGCATGCTTTTATGCTCCATTAATACACTGACATGCTGTTTCTAACTGTAACTACAGTAACAGGCCTGTATATAAAAAAAACTTTAAAGTGCATCATATCTAACACATTTCATAAATAAATCCATTTTTATGTTTTGCGAATAGGAGTTGTTTAATGTGATGTGCACACTAAAAACCCCAGCACATTTCATGTTTCTCAATCTGCTGCTTAATACGGCTCTTCGCTTACTGCATTCAAAACGTGTAGTAACCAATGCGATCAAAATAACTGCCTACTACGGCATAGTACAGTCATATTTCTTTTGAATTGTTCAATAATTCTAATTTCTTGGTTTGTCCTTACTGATATCTAGTCAACTTTATTTTAACATACGGCAATTTTTGGGCTGACTATTGGTGCTTTCAATACAGTAAATATTAACATAATTTAAATTTTATAAACATTCAACTGCATTGATTACTTGATTTGACTGTTCAGATTTTTGTTACAATTAAACATTCGTAAGTCAACATGATAAATAAAGGATATTAGTAAATTATAGTAAAAAATAGTGCAATTTCATGCATTCTTTTTTTCAACTTACATTTTTAATAAAAAACATTTTGTTTAGATACAAACCTTCGCTAAATCATACAATTTTATTGCGTCCTCGTATTCACACATTTCTTCGAATGCTATTGCAGTGTTTCTAGTCAAAAACAGAACATTTGCCTGAAATTTACAAAAATTTTTTTTTAAGATGAAATAAGTAATTATAGAAAGGTTATTAATAAAAATAATCATGGCATGCAACCTATCTTGCTGACATAATGGAAGCAAATTAAAATTTTTTTTTTCATTTTACAATCACTTGAAAATCTCATTTCAATATTATAATCAGTGTTAAAATCTGTATATATTAAATAAAAATTACATTTAAAATATGAAAACGATTCCTGAAATATGAAAAAGTGGTGATCTATAAATCGGTATCAACATTGCTTTCTAGATAAAAACACACCTCCCTCTCTTTCTTGCACTGTGCCAAATCTGTTGTGTTGTGACAATGATATACTCGATGTATTTTGTATATATTGTTTTTGTTCTTAAAATATTTGTTTTATAAGTATTTTTGCTATTTCCTGCCATTAGATTATTATTTCCAAATATATATATATATATATATATATATATATATATATATATATATCTGTTAGGCTATGTGCTGTGATCTCAGTTCTCTCGAATGTTGTCGGCCATTACCTTGGATCATACATTGTGTTTACAATAACCTGTTTTTCTTTTAACTAAGCCACCTCGGTGGCCTAGTTGATAGCGTACTGGGCTTTCACCCTGAGAACCCGGGTTTGATTCTCAGCTAGGGCTTGGCATTTTCATACTATAAATCATCCCATCGTCTGCATTAGCCCAAGTGTGCACAATAGACAGACGTTAAACTAAAAAAAAAAAAAAAATCTTTTGAATTATGAGTTGTTACAGTTCTTGTCTTGAATTTGAGAGAAAACTATATTATTTCTCTTAATTACACCCTCAGGAATGGCTCAAAATGTGTAAGTTTTCCTATGAAATAAACAGTAATTGTAGTCTATGATCAATCAGTATTTTAAACAAAAGCTTGTTTTATATTTAGTTTTTTTTACATATATTCTGAGACTAAGCAAATATTTCCTATTTTGGATGTAAAATATAAAAACACACCACATTGTCCACATAACAAGACCTATAACCCTTTAATCAGTTTGACTCCAGGAGTAATAATATACTGCTTTAGTTCGTTAAAAAAATCATATGAAATTTATTTGCAAAGGTATGAATAAAAAAAATTAATGAACTTTTTTAAAGGATTTTTGTTATTTTTTATTTTAAAAACTCAAACATTCGCTAATAACAAAAAATAAACAATAAAAAAGTAAATGAAAATCAATTTAGAACACAATATTGTTTATTAATATAATACATGAGGGATCAGTATTTGTTTATGTTAGTGACAGTAATTTAGACATGATAGAAGCGTGTAATCTACAATAAATCTGAACCTCAAGGCCAAATCCACAGTTAATTCATTTACTTTCCTTATAATCTGTTGCTCATATGTCCCATAACTGTAGGTAACACAAATGAACTATCATACTAAATGAGGAAAAACCAAAACGTAAATGACAGCTGTGCCACATATGGCTATATCTTCTGTGATCATAAATAGTCATATTGAGGAAAAGGTTAAATGAAATATCAAACATAATTTTATTTAAAAATCAAATGAGTAATCTGAATCAGTTATTAACATTAACCAACTTTTATTCAAAAAATGGAATAAAGTTGTCAGCAACATGTGTTGAGAAAAAGGGTTGTTTACTCGAGAAATTATATATGATTAACAATAATGCTGTTTAGTTTGTTTCTACTGCAGTTTAAGCTAAATGTAAAATAACTTTTGAGTTTATCACCTTTTTAATATACGAGGTTTGTCCAATAAATACGCGAACTAAGGTCATAAAAACTTTATTTTACAAAATTTCATCTACATTGATTTTGTCCCCTTCAAAATACTCTCCATTCACTGCTATGCACTTATCCCATCTTCTTTTCCACTCTTCAAAGCACCCTTGGAAGTCCTCGGAAGTCAGGCTTTTCAGTCTCCTATTCGTTTCTTGTTTTATTGTGTCCACATCTTCCCAATGCTGTCCCCTCATCACATTTCTGCATTTAGGGAATTGAAAAAAGTCGCAGGGGGCGAGGTCCGGTGAATAAGGGGGATGATCAAGGATAGTGATTGAATTTGTAGCCAGAAACTGGCGAACAATCAAAGCCGAATGTGCGAGTGCATTGTCTTGATGAAGAATCCATCCATCGTTTTGAGTCAAATGTGGTCGCACACGACGCACTCGATCTCTCAAACGCTTGAGAACGTTAAGGTAGAACTCAGAATTTACAGTTTTTTCCTCAGGAAGGAATTCATGATGAACAACACCTTTGATATCAAAGAAAACCAGGAGTATGACTTTGATTTTTGATCGGCTTTTCCTTGATTTTTTTGTTCGAGCTTCACCTGTTGCTTTCCACTCCATGCTTTGCGATTTCGATTTGGGGTCATACTCGAAAAACCACGATTCATCACCAGTGATAATCCTATTTTTAAGAATCCAACATCATTTTCCATGGAATTTCTCCAGTCAGTAACACATTCGACTCTTCTCAACTTTTGATGCGGAGTCAGCAGTTTTGGCACGATTTTCGCACAAACCTTTCTTAAGCCCAAATGCTCGGTTAAGATTGTGTGCACTGTTGATTTTCCTAAATTTAGTTCTTCAGCTATCATTTGGACAGTTTTTCGGCGATCAGTAAGGACAAGATGCCGCACACGATCAATGTTTTCATGCACACAAGAGGTTGAAGGTCGTCCAATTCTTGCATCATCCGTGGCTTCTTCTCGACCTTCTTTAAAGCGCTTAATCCACTTGAAAATGGCTGTTTTCTTCATAGCATTATCACCATAAACAACTCTCAACATTTCAGCAATTTCTTGGTAATTTTTACCAAGCTTTACCAAAAACTTGATGTTAATTCGTTGTTCAGTGAATTGGTCAACTTCCATATCGACGAACAAAAAAATAATGCAAAACTAAAAATAACTCTACTCGCAAGATCCGCACAGCGTAACGTTCTGCCAAGCACTGACGGCTCATTGGGTCCCAGACAACACGTGAGGCCAGTGGGCGTGGCTTAACTCTCCGTAATGGCCACCATATTCGACCAGTTCGCGTATTTATTGGACAAACCTCGTATTTGCCGATCGTGTTATCCATGGTATCCACACCACCTAATTATAAGGAATTCTGTGTATTAGGCTATTAGAAAAATAATTAACTGAATACTAAGAAGGACATGTTTTCTTAGTGATAGGGATTGCTGACATGTTCCACTAATTATTAACATATTTCTGTAGATAGTTTCATACTCAGATAACCAATCAACGTGCACAATCATGTGTTTGTTAAAAAAACAAATGTTTCAAACAACAAACAACTGCTTTGAATTGTAAAATTTTCATCCTGCTTTTCTGAATTCATTGCATAAAAATCACAATCTAAAACTAGATTACAGATGTTTTGTTAACATACCTATAAATAAAAATCTGTGGGTGCAGGGTGACACTTAACCAACCAAATTACAACAAAATTAACCAACTAATTGCAACTCTTCAAACCAATATATCCTTATTGTTTTAAGGATATATAAACAATAATGACATAGTTAGGAGGTGCCACATCCCTCTACCTGGGACATAGCATTCAGTTCAATGATATCAAGATCAAAAATATCCCTTACAGAATATTTTGAAAAAAAATATTAAGTAAATCTAATTAGCTATTTTAATAAACACAACTAAAATACCACGCTTTAAAGAATAATATGTACATACTAAAAATATTACTGTATATGATTTGTTACAACAAACCTTTGCTATGAAAATGAAAATTTTTTCATTGTCTTTATAAGGAATTTTTTGTTTAACCTTTCGTATCAATTGATCACCATTCATCACAGCATCCACATTATTCTGTAATTAAACGACAACAAATTAATTCGTAAATCCATTAAAACTTTTAAATACCTATTTTACAGTGTTCAGATATTAAACTATAGTATTTTTAACTCAGAATAAGTTATGCAGTGGTTATTGTGCATGATTAAAAAGCTATATGCTATATAACAAGTGTAGAACAATGAAGAATGTGATTTTAAAGAATATAAATCTATTTATTCTTCAGGATACCATTTACACGACAATGACAATGACTTCAGGAAAGAAAATTAAATATGTAGGTTTAAGCTGTTGATTATTTATGGACTAGAGATTTTATACCTAGTCTTGAGTTTAACCGTACAGGATTGCCAAGCCGCCTCGGTGGCCTAGTGGATAGCGTACTAGGCTTTCACCCCGAGGACCCGGGTTCGATTCCCGGTGAGGGCCTGGCATTTTCATACGCTATAAATCATCCCATCGTCTGCATTAGCCCAAGTGTGCGCAATAGTCGGACGTTAAACACAAAAAAAAAAAAAAAAAAAAAAATCGATAAATGCAGTATACTGTAGGTGTTACTAATACGAGTTTGGTTTATGAATTTGCATTAACAGATTACGTAAAGGTACTTTACTGCTATGAAAAACTATCAAGATTAAAATCCAATTATCGGCATTGTTTAAACAACATTTACTTGTTTAAACAAGTAAATGCAGCCAGGCATAGGCGTCATATGGGAGAATGGGGTTACCAGTACCAAGGATCCTCAAGTGGGGGGGGGGAAAAAAACCAAGATTGGCCAATATGAAGCTAAGGATGCTTTACATTTAGATGGCTTTGGTGAAAGTATAAAGTAAAATAATTTGGCCACAAAATTAGGATGAAAGATGGTAAGAATCTTGTGGAACAACAAGGAGAATAAGGACTGAGGGAAGACCATGGCTGCAGATTGATGCAGAGGGCGGTCTTTGAACTTTTAAGTTAAGAAGGTGGACACAGCAAGCAGAGGCATGAGTGGAACTCTGTTTCCTACTGTATGCCTATGGTCAAAAAAAAAATTTCCAGTTCAAGCGTCATTATTAAACAATATTTTTTCATTTTAAGTAGCATATTTGTTTGCTATATAAAGTGGTAATTTGAGTACATAGTTCAGTTGGACCAAAACGTTAGCCATAAAGAATGGATTTGAGTATCCAGCCCTGAAGGGAATAAGATGTTAGATTTGAATACATATTTTGAACAACCTGTTCTGTTGGACCAAATGTTTAATAGTTAATTATTTTAACTATTACACATGTGGAGCAAAGGTTGCACATAGAGGATTATAATTATTACCATTAATATAGTGGCAAATCAAACGGCAAAGTTTGAGTCTTATGTTAGCAGTTGCAGATTGAAATAACAAAAGTTCAGATATGGATTGTTGGTTGTTATAACAGTTCATGTATATGCACATTACATTAAAAAAAGAGTGATTCAGTATGTTAATCTGGCTAATTATAAAATGACTAATTATAGTAATTTAATCTCACCGTTGGAGTACTCATTAAGCTAAGCAAGATACTCGAAATAACACAAGTATCAAAACAAAGTCCTGTAAAGGTTACGTGACTACCACATTAAGAATCGGTTGTGTTGCCACACAATCAGAGAAAATGACTACTAAATTCTTGTTGAGAAATATTATTAGCAATAAAATCCGTTAGTATTACTGTTAATGATTGAAAACACATGGCTAGAAATAGCTTGTATGGACTCAGCTGAACACGCACAGAACTCAGGCGAGAGTTGCTAATGCAGTGGCGCTACAGGCTTTCGTTGTGGGTAGATATCCCAACGTGGGTTCTTATATGAATTCCGTTTTCGAAAATATGAAATTCAGCCAACCGATAAATCAAGCATTCTGATTGCTTCACAAGAAGCGTGGAGATTACAGGTAACGAGGCTAAAACGAAATCGTTAGCTAAGGCTGATTCATCCCGTGTGGCATGATGTCAAGAACTCTTCGATTGAAGAATATAACGTGTTTGTTATTGAATAGACAGTTAGCAACTGTCAAATTTCAAATGTTTTGTTTACCCAGAAATCATGGGCGAATGGCCTTAACAATACTGAATGATTAATCAAAAAATACCAAACAAAGCTATTGTATGTCTAAAAATATGTTAATCATGTTATTTAAAATAAAAAACTATTGACTAATACTGCAGCTTGAACCTGGAAACGTTTTGGTTTAAAATGTAAAAAACTCTGATAACTGTCTTGCATTGTAAACGGATGGTTTTCCTTTTGCAGTAAAATTGAGAAACAACAATTCCATTTGCCTTGTTTTCATCGGACATGCACATGTGATATAATATATTTCATGTGTATATTATGCACATTTCTTCACATTTTTTTGCCACCTAAAACATCTTCAACATCCAAGAAAATTCATGCTGAAGAGATTTTGAAATTTTAAGGTGAAAAGTGTAATAAGTAATAAATATAAAAATAAAACCAATAAGTCGTAGAATAACCAATCACCCACCTTTCTTACTACAAAGTAATCAATAATTCCATATATACGGCGGTTGTCTGAATCTAAGCGACCCAAAATTAGTTCATATTCTCGAGTTGTTGTTGCAAGATGAATTACACAATCTGCAAACACGTTGTTACCACTAAGTGCATTATAGAGTGTCCTGTAATCAGAACGCAAAATCTGTACTTTCATACTGTATGAATTTAGTAAAAATTGTTTTACACACATACACACACACACACACACACACACAAATTTTAATATGTGATCCTAACTTTATATATATATATATATCACAAAATTAAATAATGAGACTGGCAATGTAGCATTTGATGTGATAACAATGGGGACAATTGACTTTGATCTTGGCGGCAGATGAAAATGTGATGCACCTTCAGTATGAGTTTGTAGTTTCTAGTCACTTGGTTGCCCATAGCGTTTGTTCTCATGAATCAGTTTTTTCTAGTGCACTGTAAAAATGAGTATTATCAATATCGAGTAACACTGTGCTATAAAGTTTTGCTTCAGACTTGAACAGTGCAATGAAAACTTTGACAAAATTTCAACAGGTTTACTGAAATAGTGTTTTGTCAATGACTCAGGTCTTTGTTGATTTAAGACATTTTTACAAAGAAGAGATTTAATTAAAGATTAACCATGCAGCGGAAGACCTTCTTCTTCAAGAACTAATAAAATGTCAACAGAATCCAGAATCTTGTACATAGGTCATTAGTTAACGATCAGAATGATCGCAAAAGAATTGAATTTGACTCATACTAGTTCATCTTCATGAGATTTTGATTGAAGTGGGAATGAGAAAAATCTGTATCAAAATGGTTTCAAAAAACCTTTTGCAGGGCCAAATGTATATTAGAAGGGAAAGATAACTTGACTTTTTGACTGATAAATTGACTGAAAATGATCCTCAATTTCTAAAAAGTGTATTACTGGTGACGAGTCTTGGAGGTGTTCCAATACGACCTATAAACCAATAAAATGCCAGAGTATTTGAGCACACTTCAAGCTATCCAAGGTTAAAAAAGCAGTAATCAGCAAGTAGAAGATCAAATTCATGCTGATTTTCTTTATCGACAGCCAGGAAATCGTCCACAAAAAGTGTGCCAAACAGTAAATCAACACTTTTACCAAGCCTTTTAAGACATAGAAAAAAGGATCATGTACATAATTTGGACCAATATAATTTGAGTTTATAGTGCTAATATACATGCAGATTTTAAAGCTGATTAAGACGGTCAAATCAGAATTTCAAAAAGGGTCAATACTTCCAGAAATTCGCTTCCATCATATCAGTGACACAGCTGCATGGCGCGATTATTAATTACTGATCGGCCCAAAGCCAAATAACAAGTTTCAAATTGCATACTCTTTATATCATAAAACTATTATTACAGTCATAAAAATAAGGATTTAGACAATTTACAACCTTTCAATTACACTATATGATAGCGTATTTCAAACACTGTTTGAAACTTATAAATCCTTTCTTACTTATTCACCTTTGTTGTTATAAGACTCTCAAAAATAAAACTACAAAACTTTTACCTTAAACAGAAGTAATAGTGCAAAGCTTCCACTACATGCTGATTTTCAAATTTACTGACATAAGGTTTAATGATGCGAGTAAAATTAATGCGGTGCATTGGTTTCAGGTCATGCGGATCCTTGACAACTAAAAAAAACAACACATTATAATGTAATTAATATTCCAAACACACCCACACACACACACACTCAGCAATGTACAACTGTGCCCATCAAGTGGGGGAAAGCATCAACAAGCACACATATGTTCAAACCTACCACGGCATGTCTACTGTTTGAAAGTAGCAGTCCGGTTATTTAACTGTGACACTTTGTACTGCAAGCGATTATTTAATGCAACTGTGGACAGTGAATTTAATCTGATGAAGCTTGGTTTTACCTCTCTAGCTATTTAAATAGTCAGACTAATCCTCACATTGGAGAATGCAAAATCAGCACAGTAAATGTTTGAAGCTATCTCGTCTGTTGGATTTGCCTGCATGTAACTTCTACCAATGGGAATATTTTAGTAAAAAAATACTGCTAGATTAATACAGAGTATTAAAACAATGAACATTAAATCTTTTATATCTGATAAACAGAAGTGCAACATTACAGTCAGATAGATTTTCAACATACAGTTTCCTCTCAGTAATCCAGCAGATATATACAGATTGAAAAAAAATTAAATTTAATGGAGGTTAATTAAAAAAAAAACATTTTAGTAGCTATACATATAGTGAATGAAAAAATGAATACACTATTACAGTTGTATACCCTATATTACTAAAATCGAATATAATATGTAGTAAAAAAAAATTATTAAAATAAGATACAGTGAACTATATCATGATACAGTATTGCTTTTTCCTATAGTTCACATAATCTTAAATGATTATACTGATTTGTTTTTATCTTTCCCTCTCTCCACTAGTCTTTCTAAAAATGCTGGTCTACCGGAAAGATTACATTGGGGAAGTGCTGGATTATACGTAACTTATTACATTTTAATAGAATTACGTATTTTTGTGTAAATAAAATAAATTTATCAAGGGGAGACTAGAGGCGTGGAAATCGTGGAGTGAGAACAAGACACTGACAAATCTGGAAAAGTAAAAAAAAACAAAAAAAAAAAAAAACAAGCACATTAGACATTGAGAAGAGTTAGAAGAGAACAGGTCACTGAAATGGGGGGAAAGAACTTCAGGAAGAATAACAAGACAATTTTATAGAGCCTTTAAAAATAAAATCAATGGCTACATGACACCGAGCCTCAATATCAAGAAAATGGATGGAACCCTGGCCCTGAACGATAAAGACAACTGTGAGATCCTTGCCAAATATTTCGGGGAACTCCTCAACTGTGAAGCACCATGGGAAAGATTGGGGACGGAGAAGGATACGATCCAGAATACCGACTCTGAACCACCAGATGAGGTGCAGATAAGGGAAGTAATAAATTCCCTGAAGAACAACAAAGCATCTGGAGAAGATGCAGTAATAGCGGGATAGCCACTGACGCCTTCATCACTGAAGCAGCAGAATTGTTCCGGAATATCTGGAGGACTGACTAGTGGCATTGATACAACCGCTGCATAAAAAAGAGTCAAAAACGGAGGTTAATAACGACCAAGGCATATCACTTTTACCCGTCACATACAAAATTTTTTCTAAACTATTACTGAATAGACTGGAATCACAAATTGATCCAAAACTGGGAGAATGTCAGGGTGGCTTCAGGAGAGGGAGCTCATGTCCAGAATAAATACTAAGTCTGAAAATGATAATCAAGTATTACACTTCACGACCAAAAGATATTTTCATCTCATTAATAGACTTTAAAAAAGCATATGACTCAACAGATAGACACATTGATGGAAATACTGAGGGAATATGAAGTCGATCAAAAGACACAAAACCTAATTAGGCTGACATTGAAGAACACTATTTCCAAGGTGAAATTCTCAGGAGAGATCAGCAAACCCTTCGAGATAAAAACGGGTCAGATAAAACGGGGAGATAAAAAACGGGTTTTAATAAAACAAGAAGCAATAACAAAGATATATGAATTAAATTACACAAAGAAAATTTTAAAGACCAAATGTGGGCGAGTAAAGGTCACGAAACGGTTTAAATACCTCGGAGAGATCATCAGCAACAACGGAAGTGATAAGGAAGTAATGGAAAACAGGAAGCTTCAATTGGAAAGACTAAACTTCACCATTAAAGATGTATAGAACAAAAAGAACTTGTCCATTAACACATAGAAAAGGCACTATAATGCTGTGGTAAAACCAGTGGTCCTGTACGGCGTGGAAACGTCAAACCTTCCAAATCTGGAAAAACTATCGAAGACTGAAAGAAGAATATTGAGAAGGATTTACGGCCCAAGAGTGGTACAAGGAAACTACAGGCTACGATCAAACAAGGAGAAGGAATAGAAGACCTAGAAACAGCCATCAGGAAAAGACTGCTGAGGTTTATGGACACATGGTCAGAATGGTTCCAACAAGGATGAATAAACACATTTTTGAAAAGATATTCAACTTGAAGAGTCAGGGAGGATACAGCCAAGGAGATGAAAGAAGAACTCAGGAGATTGAGAATCACGGATAAGGACTGTCAGGACAGAGACCAATTTAGGGAAAGACTTTCAAATATAAAGGTTTTTGTGAAGGAGAGTAAGGAGCACAGGGGAGGATGGACAGAGGAGAGAAGGGCGAAGCACTCTGAGGGAAAGATGGAGGAAGAGGAAGAAAATGAAGTAATATTTGTGTGGTCCTTAGTTTGGCCTGTCCGCAGAGAAGAAAAAATAAAGCTGTACATGTGTATTAATGAAGTGAGCTGTACATTACACAGCCATGTTTAAAAGACTATAAAACACACTTGTCTGGTTTATTGTTGTTTGTTACTTCCATCTTAAATACTACAAATACAAAAAAAGACAACAATTAAGGTACAAAAAAATCATTTACCACTGAGGATTATAAATCAATCATAACTGGATGTTATTGTGTTATGATTACATAAAACAATGTATTTGAAATTTCGTTTTAAATGGTTTTCCTACTATTCAGTTTTGATTTAAAAAGGACAATTTTTAAAAATAAATCTAAAGATATTTAAAATTGCTCACAACATTGTCATATTTTAACCAAACTGCTTTGTTATATATTTTCTACACACTTACATAATGGTGATTCTGTTGTTGCAGCTAAGGCTAGTAAGCATTTCTCATGAAGCACTATAGCGACATGTACACCATGCACATACAACCTTTCGTTACGTAGCAAAAAATCAACTGCAGCCTCAAACTGACCAGTCAGGAACAGCATTTGGAAGTAAACATGAGGCTGTTGACTGGCATTAAAATGACTTTCACCTGAAGTAAAATGTAAAAAAAACATTATTAACTTTTCCGCATTAAATTTTTGTTATCTGAGGCCTAGAGAACAAACTACCGCTTGCACTTTTTCAACGCTAATACTTTCAACTTCAGTGACACTAATGTTGTGTAGTCGTATTTCCTGTCTTAGTCTTTTTATCAAAATCAATTTGTATTTGAAAACAAAATACTAAAAGTGCATTCAAAAATAAATCTAAATCAAGGTTTTCAGGATCAAAATTATTAAAAAATTTGTCAGCATATCACTCCCGAGTCACTGTTTTGAAGTTATTATAATCCTCACCCATTACTTTTTTCACTCAATGACATTTCAACTAATTAAAATAAACATGTTTTCACATTATTCTCTGTAAAATAACATTACCAACAAGATTATTTTAATGTTAAACTTTTATTTCACCTAAACGTATCCATTTTTAATTTAATTTTTTTCCATGTTTGGATTTTTAGAATTTTTAAACACTACCATTATAGTAGTGTAAGCATAAATGACATAACAGGCTTTTAATTAAGATTTAGTCACTCATATTTCTTTTCTAACATAAAAAAATAACAGAATTATAAACAAAACAATTTTTCAAATATAATTTAAATAATTTAGACAGATTTGTGATTTTTTTTTTAAATCTACTTTCCTGATCTACTTAAAAAAAATATGTCACAACCACAGTCCCATTAAAGGCAATAAATATTGTGCACTCAGTCATAAAACTGTTCCACATGGAATGAAGTTAATTCACTTTGTTCTTCACAAAATAATTTCAGCTACCGGATTGTTCAGTCAAGTTTATTTTTTTATTATTTTAAGGCGAAAAGCACATTAAGGTTATTATCGCCTCCCTAATTGTAAGTGTGAGTGTAAAGTGTTAGTCGCAAGTGTAGTGTTGTAAGTGTAAGTGTGTGTTAGACTCGGGTACCGCACTTGGACTAGAGGGACGTCTAAATCCTCTCAATAGGTGCAGCTAGTCTGCAACCCCCTGTGGGGTCAGTCAAGTTTATTTAATCAATTTATCACGTTAGTGATTTTATAAAGAGTTTAAAAATAGTTTTTTTTTAAATATTAACTCTGACAAAATTTAAATGTACACTTCTGTTTGCCAATAACTAATGACACAATACAGTTGTTTATGTCAATCATGGATTGGGGCAGAGTTGGAGAGATGAAGAACTGAGGTCTGGTATGAAAAATCCTTCTATATCACACTGTTTCTTGAAGATTCTATTCACTTCCGGTATAGCATTCTTGGTATACACTTTCAACAAATATACAAATATACTTCCTGCCTATTTGATTTGTGGACTGATTTAGCACATTTTTCTTATTAGTCGATTCCATTAATGATTCTCAGTCTTTTCAATGCCTTCTACTTTATCTTTCACTATCGATAACCTTGTTTTCAATTTATCTACGAAAGAATTTTCTGTTTAGCTATGAAAGTAACAATTATCAACTTATCTGTGAAAACAATGCAATCCTACTGTCTTTTTATTAACAAAAACATGAGAAATGCTAATATTTTTGCAAAAATGTATTACATAAAAAACACAAGTTTTATAAAAGATTTAACAAATGCAACACACTTACCATATTTTTCAAAAATAAGCCTTTGAAGTTGTGCAAGGCTCGCATATTGGTGAATAACTCTATTTTTTGAACATACAATTACTTCATGAATCTGATTCAATTTTAACCACAAATAATCGTCCGCAGTCTTTATAATTTCAGAGTGTTCCTCAGTTTCATTACAGGCTGATAGGATGCAGAACACCACTCTGTAAATTGTACAGTTCACAATGTTTTACAATTATTAATGAAATAACTTTAAAATCATACATCAGATGCATTTCAGTGACCACACCGCTATCTTCAATGAGTTTTACAGTCTCTTAAACTAAATAAATGTTAATGCATTTTGTGTAATCCTCCTAATCAGTAGTAATCACCAATAAGTGAGCAGGGTTTTGTAGATATTTTAACTGCCGAGGCTGGTTTGTACTAAAATGATAGCTAAAATAAAACAATGATACAAGTAATTTATAATTTTACATTCAAAAGTGAGGGGGGACAAAGTTTATCGCGTCCGCTGCACACTTTAAGCTGTGCGTGTCTCCTGGGTAGTGCTAAATGATCAACAATGACGGCAAATGCTTCCCAAAGCCAGAACAAAAACCAAATGAAGCAGACAACAGGTACAACATAAGCATTCAACCTGTTGAACCAATAAATAAAGCCAAGGACAACCCAGTCACTGTTGCACAAATAACTTTGGAGATTATAAACAACCTTGATGAATTACTTCACGAATCCTGGTAATGTTTTCTGAATATCTGACAGTTGATAGCTTACTCAAACACTGGTTATATTCAACAAACACATAGGTCTATTTAAAATGCATGAATACTTGAAAATTTGCATAGTAATTCAATGGTATTCCATGGCATCACCATTTGATACATTTCAGTTATTGTTTTACAATAAAAATTTAACGAAAACTTGGCTAGAATGTTTGAAACACTACCACCAACAACACACTTTGTGTTCAGCTGTACTGTCTGCACAATCATGTGACTTGGCACAAAGCGAACCAAAGAATGACTAATAATTTCCCTAGCAATGGGTTTCACACTATGAATGGTTTATAAACTTAACCATGTAACCCCAATATTAAGAACTAGCTGCATAATAATATTTTTTTTCAAAATTGGATCTAACAATTTTGCTTAAAATACAATGAAACGTAGCCTTAAAGGACATAAATAACGTGATTTTTATTTTAAAAATCTGGTTTGAAAGCTATCGGCAAAAGTAAGTTTTGAAAAAGTGAAAAATTTTCCTGATAGTGGGGACTGATGAGGTGGTTACTAGACACTAGTTTCTAAACTCTTCAAGGTCCAAATGACATTTAAGGAGGAAAATTGAGTGGTGGGAAATTCTAGAGACCTTGTATGGTATACGGTATATCCGTAGCTCCAAAATAAAGTAGGGCACTTACTAATGCTGTGGTATAATTTGAGATACGAGTGAAACATGTTACGTTTGGGCAGTATGCCACAGTTTTCAAAGCAGAGGTAATGACCATACATGGTTGTGTTTGGGAGAATTTAAAGGGGGCTTTTAAGAAGGCCTGAATTCATATTTAAGTAAAGACAAAAACATTAGGTTCTCTTAAACTCGACAAATTCACAGATAGCTGTTATGGTCTTTATACAGAGTGAAAATAGAAACACTAGGTTCTCTTCAACGCAATGAATTAACATATTACCATGTTAAACCAATGCTGTGGAATCAAAGCCCCTTGAATTTTTTAGAAAACAACGTTTTTGTGGGTTTCAAGGCTTAAATTCAATTAAATTTAATAAACTGCTCCATTAATACATTAATTAGGGAAGTTGATTTAAGCTGTCATTAAATTATTAGTGACAAAAAATCAAAAACATTCCTAGGCATATGCAAAATATACCATAATACCAAATTTGGGCATTAAACTTAAATTGGCGTGTAAGATGATCCCAAAGCATACATCATTTGAAAAAAAACTTTTTTTATAATTACTCAAAATTTATCCATTAAAACCTATATATTAAGTTTGTTATACCCCGATAAAATAACACATGCAGAAAACATATATATTACAAAAAGTAAGAAAAACCAACATTTTTCAAGGTAGAAGTTACCTGACCTCTTATATGGATCTGTTTCATTGCGTACACGGCGCTTGTAATAGGTGCGAATCAACCTTTCCCGTCTAAAGGATATTTTGCGCTTAATAGATGATTTCATCTCTGCCAAAGCTTTGCATATTTCTTCAAATCCTGGTCTGAAGCAAATAATATATTTAGTTAATTCAAAAATGTGAACAATATACTCTTACTTTTTCCTAAGTTTAACAATAAAATATACTTTTTTTTACTTTCCCTCTTTACAAAGTATAAAGAAAGTATAATGATGGTGTTGGTCTGGTTTACTCATATCACAGAACCATGTTTTAATTTGTTTTTTGAGTTTTTTTTATATAAAAAAACTTTAAAATACTATTATTTTCATCGAATTTTGTTCAAATGTACATAAAAAAAGCCTCCAAAAAAATCAATTACTTTTGAAAATTTCTTTTCTTTAAAACTGGTAAATGACTTCAGTTCTAAATCATCATAAATGATTCATTTTTTAGCAAATTTTATAAACCAATTTTTTTATATCTGACGAACTGGACTTCTTGAGGAAACAATTTAATGTGCGAGATTTTCTAAAATATGTCTGCAACATTTATTTATTCAAAGCTCTTCTGAGTACACAAATAAAATAGAAATTATTAAATAACTTTGGACTTCAACTAGAGTAGAACCTACCATTCCATTTTTTTTATAAAGTTTTATTGCAGTACAAAATCACTGCCTGCATAGAATTTTGTAGAACACCAACTATAAACTGCTGAACTGTGGTTGCAGGAATGCAAAGTAATAACGATATTGACTGAAAACTAACTTGCTAAACATGAAAGTAATTTCAAGTATTTGGCAGGCAGAAATAAGCAAGTCTCATGATTACTATTTCACTTATAAATAAGTAGTTCAACCATTTGTAACTACAAAATAAATAAAAATCTACATATTAGTTTGCAGAAAAGTAATTTGTACTTTCCAGATTTTATTAATAAATGATGCATAAAAACTGCACAAACTTTCTCACATCCAATTGAATTACATACAAGAGCTATCCATAAAGTAAATAACATTATTAAAAAAATAAATTAAAAAAATCATATACACTTTAAAGCTACGCAGTACATTACACACTTTTCTACATATACTTTTATAAGTACGTTTTTAAATCATTCCCATTCACATTTAGGCATTTATCATGATAATGTTAAATTTAAATGTGTTCTCTGTAACTTCAATTATGCTCGCTTGAAATATTGCTTCATTATCAGAGATATGGGTTGCTAGTCAAATTTTCATGTGGAGATAAAAGCACAATGGTAGTCACTTAACGTTAAGATATGAGCTGTAGGAAAATCTGCCCAGAGCCCAGCAAGAGGCTCTGGACGAACACTGTCCATGCGGGGCGGCATCGTCACGAAACAGTTAGACTTTTGTGCTGAATTTACTTTAATTTCTCTACACAACTTTTGCAGTTCACGCAATAATAAACTATAAAAAAATTGAGAAACAGCCACATGTTATATGAATCAACAGTTATGTTCCAAAAATTTTAACTAGGAATATACCTTATTGAAAAATCTGTTATCATTTCCTTCTTCCTGATTTCAGTTTCCTTGCTAAAATGGTTGCAAGCACTTTCTTGGTTTTCTGTGTGAACCAGTGTGTTCCTACTCCAAAGACTTTTTTTTATTAGGATTATGACCTATTCTTCCCATCAGTGGTCTATGAACTCACCTCATAAAGGCTACTGCGGTTTCGAAACTCTATCGTTTCATCTTCAGGCCATACAAAATGTTAAAAATCCCTCTGTTGAGGTCGTCACAAAGTCAAACAAAACATTAGAACATACATCACAAACACTGAGCACAATTACACATTTAAAATATCCATCATGAAATTCGGCTTGGCCAAGCTACACACGCGACTCGTATGTCGTTACATTCCAGACTGCGGAGTCTCCATCATTAGTAGCGCGTCATTCGTTGTTATCAGTTACGGTGCGTCTGTTGGTTTTTGTTACTTACTCAAATCACTTATCCTTAGAGTGATCATGTATTAAATTTGATTTAAATGAATGTTTTTCATTGAGGATGTTCTGGAGGTCTGATTTTTTGCTCTTGTAAATCTCACTCTTCATTTGCATCCATATAACTACTTTTATGATACAAATGTAATATTTCCATGTTGGTATGGATGTCTTCAAATTTATGGTTTTTGTCCATAAGATGTTCTGCGAAAGCCCAGTTTGTCGATAATGCTTTTCTGGGTATGTGCTCTTTAAATCTTTTCTTAAAAGAGCGAGATGTCTGACCGATATACAAGCTTAGGCAATCACTACATTTCATTTTGTATATGCCAGTTTTTTCAAAGTTATCTCCACTTGTATTTGCAACTGGCTTCTTTAATAATGTTGATAACTTATTACTTGTTCTGAAAGAGACATTTATATTTTCTTTGTCTAATTCTTTTTTTAGGGTGTGGCTTAAAGTTGAACCATATCAGTGGAAATGTATGTTTTTTTATCAGGAACGATTTTTTTATTCTTGTTTTTGTGTTTGGCAATAAGCCTATCAACAATTGAGCTTTTATATCCATTAGAAACAGCTATGTACTTAATGATGTTCACTTCATTTCCATAGCTTCCTTTGTCCATAGGGAGTGAAATTAACCTGTGTACCAAACTATTGTAAGCTGCCATTTTTATATTGTATGGATGGTGGCTTTTTTGTCATAATTAAATGTGTAAAAGTCTGAGAAAATATTCTTTGAGGTAAGAGGCTTTATTGGGCCTTACTTCGCCTCTGTAAGTAAAATAAAGAAATAAAATTAATCCGTCTCATTCTCAGTAACAATAACAAAGAAAGCAATTATCGTGTTTGTTATTCACCTTAAGAAATATCAAGCCGCCTGTCATCCACTGAGTTTGGTGTTTATCAAAACTTATGGTAGCCTAATTTCTGTATTACAACTTCATGTTGTAAGCTCCATAAAATATAAAAAAAACCCAAAAGCTTCGTTATCGTAAAATAAAAATTTTCACAAATCTTGTTCTTGATTTTCTCAATCAGTTCAGCTATCAGACTGGTCTTCATCATGAACGTTCATAAAACCATTTGTGAACACTATGCACTAATGCCTCACTGTACTTTCAGTCATATCTTTACAATATACTTCACACAGATGCTGAATGTTTATAAAATTTTTCAACAAAAATCATACAACTGATAGCATTTTGCAACTGCTGACGTTTTGAATTGCAGCAGACATTTTAAAACTTTATCATGAACAGAACAAAACCACCAATAACCTCAAACTGTTACAGCTAGATATATAACGAGTGCGAGATAGTTTACTGACTGGAACAAATGTGTGTTGCCTCCTGAAATGCAAGTTTCATTGTGGACAGCCCTCATATTTAGAAATGGCTAATTAAGTAATAAAGAAATGTTTATGGTGTTAGGAGTACGGAGTCCATCGAACGATTTTTTATCGGTGGTTCATTATAAAAATTACCTTTAATTATTTGATATGTGTTACCTTACAACTATTGTTGGTGGCAACCCCAAGAATGAACACTACTGTCTTATGTGAAATGAAACATTCCCTAAAATATATATTAATCCCTTCTACTAAAATAAAAAAGGGGAAGAAGTGTACACCAATAATCGTCTACTTACTTTTAGTGCCGATTTGCCACTTCTCAGCACCGCCCGGATGGAACAGAAAAGTCACACAGTCTTCACAGAAAAGTCACCCGGAGTAAACTGACTTTCCGGCCCCTCCAGAATCGACTGTTCTCGCCCTACTTCTTCCCCATGCTTTTGTTTCAACTGTTGTTCTACATACCTTGTTGCTTATTGCAACAGGCAGTACATCAGCAGTTTCGTAATTTCGCCTATGTTTTTTTGTCGATAGTGTTCATTCTTTGGCTGTGACCTCATTATCACATTTAAAACTAGTAACTAAAAATTAATATTTTTTTCTAAATCCTAAAATGGTTCGGTCCTAAAATAAATTTCTTTTGTTTGTGTTTCTGCAAAAAAAAATAGCGATACTTTTTTTAGTCTTACCCAGCTAGTTTTACACATTTAAATGCAGCCTGAAGATCGCCACATCGCAGGCAATAGTATACAAGAACCCAAAGTGGAAGACCATCAATTAGTACAGGGTCTAATCCTAAATATCCTCGAGGCACACAAATGCCTACAAAGCTCCGTACTAGTGCGTAAGTGCTACGCTTCTTGTCATACTGTGAGAATTTCAAGCTTTTCTGAACAACAGTAGCCATGTATAGACGATACCTGTGAATATAAACCAAAACAAACTTCACACTTGATTTGTACTCCAGTATCTTTTTGATATAAACAATATAAAATTTAGAGAACACATGTAAAAAAAAAGTTACACAAACTCAGCACCAAGAAAGGATGTTACATCTAAATCAAAATAATATTTTATATCTATCAAAATTTGCTTAATGCCGTGATAGGACGTAAACATTTATAAAATATATAAATTTCATTGGTCTAAGATTGATGAAAGAAAAATAGAGGAAAACACTTTAAGATTGCTACGTATGCCTAACAGTTATTGTAAAAAGTTGATTCAAAATTATGATCTGGTTGATGGATTAAAAATTTAAGTGAAGAATGGAAAATAGAAAGTTTAATAAAAGTAGAAGCAGTAACTGAATAGGCAGAGGAAAATAATTAAAAGGTACAGTAAGTCCTATACTTATGAACTTAGTATGTTTGCAATGACTATTTGGAATTCGAAAAGTTCGTAACCTGGAAAATATAATGTTCTGGCATGCGGAACTCAACATTTTTAACTAATTACAGGAATAACATAGAATTAAGGTTGTTTAAATAAAATTCTAAAAATAAATAAATATGTGAAATATAATTTACAAAGGGTGAGTTACAATTTTTGAAAACTACATATTGTGTTTATATTTTGACAAGAAATACTATTTATCTTTCGTACTCAAGCAATATTCACCATTTTCTTTCTCCTTTGTCAGAACTTTATTTTCCAATGTAATTGACCTTCTTCAATTACTGAAGAGACGTACTTCACTATATTTGTGTTTTCCACTCATTTTCAGTAAAAGTTATGTATTTACAATTAACCTACTTAGTTTAAAAATAACCCAATTTTAAGGTACAATATGGTAATTAATCTATATGTGACACAATATTTACAATTAATATCTACATGATTATAATTAATTACCAGTAATTTTTATACAGTTATATTTACAGGTAATTTATACACAAAATTATACAATGTGATACCTAAATATGTGCAGTATAAAATAGTATCAGAACAAGACGTAACAAATAAATAAATTATTAATTTATACCAAAACCATAATTAAACACGGCAATAATAAAACCAAAAACTAATACAATGTAACAAAAAGTGAACTGTACTGACAACTGAATGACAATTTTCGTTATTGTCAACAAATGATATAACCTGAACAGAGAGGAGTAAGTCTAATTGGATTGGTTCAAGATGGTCTTCTTCCTGCCCCCTGTCAATTACCTCATTCCATCAAGAGTTAAATTTCTATTTTAGTTCCTGGACATTTCTTCACAACCAGAAAATATATGTCTGTTTTTTTTTTTTTTTATTTCAATTGTCTGTTTTATTTTCTTCTAACAACAAATTATTTTACAATTTTACAACTGCATAGGTACAATTACATTATTTAGTATGTTTATCAAAGAAATCTAAACTTGTAATAGATTTTAAAAGAAATTTCAAGGGTTAAAACTAGGTGTAACCCTAGTTTATAAAATACAACATAAATGTGGCACTGGGAAGCAACATATTTACAAATAATTTGTTCCAGACAAGCATGCTAGTAGCATTAAAAATCTGAGTTATTTATTAAAATCACTTGGATGATGAAATTTCAACAAGTTTCATCAAATTTAATGTCCAAGTTTAAACTGAAAATGATACTTTTTGTGCTGTTTTTGTTACCAACAGCATGAGACAAACTTTTCTAAAATTTTTTCAATCAAACTACATTTTTATACTGAAACATGACATTTAAACTTACCGAAAGACAAAAGAAATGCTATTAAGAGCTAACACATTTATGTTTCACAGATGTGAAAAAAGTGTTTTTCAAAAAAAGAATCTAAATATATTTACCTGTTTTCTAGAAAGTTACGAGCTTGTGCAATAATTTTCAATTTTAACCTTATAGATTGGCGAGCTGCCATCGCCTCCCTCATCTTAACATGTGGGGGTATTTGGGTCATACATTTCACTATTGCCCACATTTCATTCAGATTCTGTAATATTATATTAATTTATTACGATAAACGAAGAGTAACAATATTATAGAAATAAGTTGAACTATACAATTTTAAAGTAAATAATAACAAACAGTGAAAACATTTAACACAGACTTCTTAACTTATCACTAACACCCAATCTAGATCAATTTAAAAAAAAAACTTTTAACATTTAAAGGCACAAACAAAATATAAAGACCGTTATTACACCAAAAATTTATATTTTAAATAAAGAAAACCAAAAGTAGAAAAATTATAGCAGGTTGATTTCTCAAAAATTATCTGAAACAGAGTCTGTTTCAATTTTTGTAAGCTCACTACTTTTGAATTTTTAAGGTGACGAGGTTGAGGTTTAAAATGTCACTAAAGTAACAATTAACAGAGAAGCATAAAGGCAAAATGACCAACAAAACTTTAAGTGTTGAATAACACAATAGATATTTCTTTTATTTTGTCAATAACTTGAAATGATATTCAGAATTGAGAAAACAACAGTTTAACATTCTAACAAACTAAAATATTGTGTGTGTGTGTGTGTGTGTAATAAGAGAGAACAATTTCTTTCATTAAACACTGACCGTACTCGTTTTTCATTACGATATACAAATACCAAAAAAAGGAGTATCAGCCCAACAGAAAAGACTTAACCTTATTTACCCGTCAACCTTTGGGACCGAGTAAAGATCGGAATGCATAAAAGGTCAGATAATTTCAGGAACAAAAAAAAACTTTATTAAAACAAACAAAATACAGTACTACGTATGTTTAAATACATCATAACTACTTTTAAAATGCATATAACTTCCTGTTTTAAATGAACTGAGAAGACGGCTGAAGTGAGACTTGCTGGACAGAAAAAAGTTATCGACTTCTTGAATAGGAAAGACTGAAATTCACTAATTAATTACTGTAGACATGTGTGGTAGCACAGATCTGGTGTAATGAGTGAACTGAATAGTGCAAAATAGTGCAGGTCTACTGCACTATAGAATTTAGAGTAAAATGTACACACAAAAATTTGACAATCAAGTAGTAAAAATTTAGTTATTATAACTGTGCAATATTCAGTTGTTAAAATTAGGAGGTTCTAATACGTAATCAGTGATTGGTTGGATTTATAGTATCATCAGGTGCTGTTATAACTAAATTTGAAAGTGTATTCAGTTCAAGAAGGTATCACCTTCCGTGAAAATAAAAGGTGACTTTTTGGCCAGACTTTATTATTATATTGTTTTCACAATATACATTTTAAATTTTTGTATAATTGCTATGACTTATCCATCTTCCTTTTCATTTGATAAACAATCAATTTGATTCACACAACAGGAAGGAAACAAATTGGACCAGAAATCAGGATGCAGGGCCTACGAAAACCTATTGTATTATGTATTTATTTTCTCATATATAGACTCATTGTACTTTTTTAAATTGATCTTCTCAAACCAGATTTGTTTCTGCAGTAAGTACATCAATTCATCAAGAATATTTAAGTGTAAAAGTGGCAATAATTTCAAAAAGTACAACAAACCTGCTAATAGTACACAACATAAAATACTTTAGTCTAAAGGATTTATTGTTTTGAAAAAACTTTTGCTTACCTTGTCTTTATTTGGAAGCACAGCATTAGAAAACTTGTCTACTAAGCTAGGTTTTTTCCCTCTTAAAATACTCTCATTATACTCTACTAGAGCCCGAGCGTATCTAGCTTCATCTGGATTTAAAAAAGCAGATTCCAGCGAACTTTCTTGAAATTCCGTTCTCTAAAATAAATATAAATTGTGCAAAAACATTGTATAAAAATTTGCTTATAGGGAATAAAAAATTTAAGTTTTTAGCCAGGGATCTGAATTTTTCAGCTATTAAGCAAATCATAAATGGCTAAGATAGTTATTTTTTGTTGTTTTACATTTACTCCCAAACGATTCTTTTTTTTTTTTATTTGAAGTTTTATAAACTGATTTCAGTTTTGCATCTTGAGAAATCACCCAACATTTTAACATAACTTATTTTCAGAAAGCAGTCGTCTTAGATTTTTTTTCAGTAGTCCTACATAGAATTTTAAGGGTGATATATTACCTAATACTTTGTTTTGGTGCATAAAAATTAAATTTGAGCAAAATTTAACCAAAATTGATAAAGCTATTTCTCAGGGAAAAAATACTTTTTATGTAACTTAAATTTTGAATTATAAAAAAAATTAAGTCTCAGTGTTCAACATGTCCTTCCACTATACTTAAAACTTAACAATAAAAAAATATATATTTATTTAGAACTCCACCAAGTCTTAATAAACATGTTGTGAATACCAATAACCTTTAGTAGATATAGTTTATCCACTGCACGCTGGAAATTTATCCAATTCACGGAAATGAGAAAGCAGACAACCTAGCAATGAAAGGGACAACAATCAACCATAACACAGAAATCTTATGAGAGAAAAACTGCTAAAACTGCTGATATTACAAAAAATATCAACAATCAGACAAATTAACTACTCTTGGAAAATATGGAAATAAAGGGGGAAATGTACAAAGCAACAGGTGCTAAACCTGGGCAGTATGGAAAAAAATTTGTTCCCATACTTCTGACTAAAGAACAGAAGGATAACCATGTGTTAGTTTGTACAGAACTGAAGGTTCATCTTCATGCAGATCCAGACTTCATGGCCGAAATTGTGTAACAAGGGATGAAATCTGGGTGCATGAAATGAAAATTTAGTGTTCTCAATGAAAAACCAGTAACTCCCCTCACCCTAAAAGGGCACATCAAAGTCGAACATCAAGGCCATACTCATTGCTTTTTCCAATAATGAGGGCATAATTTGATCAAGAGTTCATTCCAAGAGTAACACTTGTAAACTCCAAATTTTACAAGGATGTTCTCTAATGTTTGCAAAATAAAAAATGAGCAATGACTTTCTTCTTAACCACAACAATATGCTGGGCCAAATACCACTTCTAATTCATGAGTTTTTCGCAAAAAAAGTGTTCCTGTCTATCAAAAAAAAAAAATGAGGACATTGACGGATCAGTTAAACACACTCTTCTGAAAGAAGTCTTCCAGAAATGCTTGCAGTCATGGAATCAACACTAGCCAAGGACAGTATTCTGAAGGAGATTAATTCAAATTTAATGTATGTTTATTACTTTGTAATAAAAGTATTCACCATACCTTTTTTCACACCTAAATATGATAGATATATTATTAATTATTCCCAATAAGAGCATTCTGATTATAAAATACTATTATGGCTTCAGATTTTTACTGAACATTACTTCTATTTTAACACTGCTGCATCAATAACTGCATCTTACAAAATGAGCAAGTTATAATACAGTAATTAATTTATAAATGTTTAAAATTACATAACTACAAATATATAAATAAATATAAATATTTAAATATTATAAATATTATAAATAAATATAAGTATAAATATTATTATTACAATAATAGTTCCTTTATAGCCTGGAACACAGACGAGAAACCATCGACAGACAGCAGAACATACAAACTGAAACAAGCGCAATGACTCACCCGGCCAACCTACAAAAATAAATTGCTTTCAATGAATGTCAAATTTCGACATTATAATTCCGTTGTTAAACCTGTGGAAACTTATGCCAGTGAAACACTCTTCAAGTTGAAGATTAAACTGATAAACTGCAGAAAGCAGATAGAAGGATCATAACAACAATCATTAACAAGAAACACCAAGTGAATGGCCAATGGAGATTACTACTGAATGAAGTGGTATATCGAGAAAATGAGTCAATAATAGACACGATGCAGAAAAGGAAAATTGCTTTTTTCGGCCATATAGCACGCCTTCCAGACATTCGACTGGTGAAACAGCTATTTCTGGAAGATTAAAACGCAGAATAATTGGTTCAAAGAGATCCAGAGTGATTTAGAAGAATTAAATTTGACGGTGCCTCAAATTGAAGGTAGAACAGAGAAGAGGATTCTAAGGAATAAATATCTGCGATTCAAGCTAACAACATTTGAACGAAAGACCTATACAATAACTGATGAACAAAGGGCAGCCAGGTCGGACAGGATGAAGAAATTTTTGGAACGGAAGAAGAGGCTGAAATGCTAGTCTCTCAATAGCGATGTTGGACTTGGAGGTGTATGGACCGATTAAAGTGCTCCAATGAACAATCAATCAACCAAAACACAGGAAAAATTAAGGAAAAAAAACAGTTCCTTTACTTCTGATGCAAAAAAAATTAATTGAAGTGCATACTTGAAAATATTTTTTTAATTACCATGTGTATAGCACTTAGTCATACACAAATAAAAACAATAAATAATTGTCATAAACAAATAAAAAAAAGTAAATATAAGTAAAATAAACCCAAACTCAAAAAAGTATGCCTAATTAACTGTAGAACTCATGGAACTTTTTGGCTCACTGATTTTTGGTTGGATAGAGAATGAGGCCTACCAAAATAGTGCATTTTTTTGTGAATTGCACACACAACCAACAGTTTTATTACTTTTGCCTTATTATAAACTGTATATGTCCAGTTGAAAATATATTTTAAATAAGAAGACAAATGAAAGTTGTATAAAAAATATTTTATTTTTTTACATATTATCTAAAAAAAATGTGGCATTCAGGCGACTAGCTGACAGAAATGCAAACTTAAAAAATTGAAATTGATTTTATAGTGTTTCAGATTATAAACTATTAGAGAGGTTGACGTTTGAAGTTACAAACTGTTACCCATTTATTCTGTTTAAACACATCAAACCTACATAAATAATTAAGGTGTATGTAGGTTAGGTTAGGTTAGAATAATGGTTCAGTATACTTAAAATGCTATAAAAGTATTTGAAAATATGATGTAATCAGTTTAAACCAAACATTGTAATAGCCTAGCTTGGATATGGTTAACTTAAAATTTAGGCAAAGTGGAAAAAATTCAATAATAATTAATCATGACTGCTATTAAAAATTTTAATTCTAGATATAATCACATAAACACACAGTAAAAACATCACTGGTAATACTGATTAAATATGATAAAATAACCAAACTTAAAGTAAAATATAAAGGTGTTTATAAAATATGATGAAATGTTATTTATCAGGTTAGAGTTGAAACAAATGGTAAAATGAAATTATGTGAATTTGAGTAGATTTTAGGTGATAAACAAAATTTTGTACATAAAAAAAAAACATTTGGAAATTACTGTTAACCCTTTCAGTGCCAACATCCGGCTAACTGTTCATTTTAGGTTTGAGCAAGAATTGCCAATGTCCAGTTAGCCGGATGTTTTTATATAGTGCAAGAAGTGCCGACGGTTGGTTTACCGGACGTTTAGAAAATAATTGTTTAAAATACTACAAATATATTTTTCTATAAATATTTTATAATGTATTTGTGTGTGGGTGTGTGTGTACGAGATTTATTTCCAATATTTTAAATTTATTTGTTATTGCAAATTCCAATGTAAACTTTATGAGATGCTAAACATTGAAACACAAATTAGACAATTAATATAATTTATGTTCAACTACAGTTCTGTGAAATGTGACGACAGTTTTTGAAAAAAAAAAACTATAAAATCTACATTTTTTAAATATTTTTAAATGAAAATTTCAGTGTTTGTACAAAATCAAATTGTCTTTCTAGTGATATAAAATTGATTGACTGTACTACTTTTTTTGTGGGCTTTATTTGGGGATTTATTCTGAAAAAAACTTTAAAATATTAAAAAAAATGATTTTAAGGTACATATTTTTAATTTTTTTATTATTTTAAATTGTCTTATACAGTTTTCTAAGCAGCACTATGTTTTAGTTCAAACATTTCCCAACTGAATAAAAAAAAGAACTGCAAAAATCGGCCAGTAAACTAAACTAAGTTATAGTTGTTTTAAAAAAACCTTTCAAACACTCAAAAAATCGCCTGGCACTGTACTGTAGAATACTGTTACAAAAAATGACAGGCACTTTTGGATACTAATTGCAAAAAATATTTGGCACTGATAGGGTAATATTTAAAAACATGGGAGCCGCCTTGGTGGTTTCACTCCGAGGACCCGGGTTCGATTCCCGGCAAGGGCTTGGCATTTTCATACGCTATACATCATCCCATCGTCTGCATTAGCCCAAGTGTGAACAATAGTAGTCGGACGTTAAAAAAAAAAAAAAAAAAAAAAAAAAAAATTAAAAACATGGAAAGTGTATTTTTTAATACAGTTGATTAATACAGCCAATCTAGAAAGGTGGTACAATTGTTATTGAACTAAAATCATAAGTTACAAAATGAAAGCCAACATACACCACAGGCAGAACAAACACTGCCTACTGTATAGACTACTAAATTTTGGATTTATAATTACTAAAAGGCTGAAATAATTGTAAACATAAGTATAAAAAAAATAATAATAAGGTTAAATAGAGTAGTTACTCAGTTGAGAGCGATGCAAGAAAATAACTTACTGGTATTGTGGGAACTGTCATTTAATTTACACTTTCACAACATTAATGCATAGTTATTCAGTATAACTAAATTTTACAAAATCAGCTTGTGCCATCTACAGATATTAAAAGTTATATTTGCCTGAACCTGTTGGATGATTTTTTTAAACTATGTATTATATAAATGTTGTTGTTGTTGTTTTCCAATGGCTTCCGCTGGCTCACGCCATCTTTGATCTTGCTTCCCAGTAGAGGCCAGGGAGGTCTCCTCTTCTCTATTATATAAATGTTAAAATGTGGATTTGTGGGAATCCCTGTTTTGGGCTTTTGAAGAAAAGTTTCATTTGAAAAGGATCTGCATCAATGGTGACAAGAAGATGAAAGTTAGATTATGTAAGATTAAAGGCTGAGAGGAAGGTCCAAAACATTTAATTATTTAATATAGTATTTATTACCTCCTTGACCAGTGGCATGTGCACAAATTTTTTCTTTTTCATATCAACTCCAAGTGTTGAAATACTTTCTTTTGTTCGTTTTAGGAGCCAATCCTTCATTAGAAAATATTCGTTTATTTCATCATGAAATTCCATTGACTAAAATCAAAACAAATAAATACTAATAAAAAATAAAATGGTAGTAGTAATACTATTGTGGGATGTTTACTGTATATCTAATATGATACAAGTGTTCACACTCCTCTACTTTAGATGAACTCATGCGTATCTAAGATAAACTAATTGTGCACAAGCTTCAAAGCATTCATGTAGTACCATTCACATCTCTGCTACTAAATAAATGTCACTTTAATAATATAAAAAAGTTAGATAAAATACTGTACAAACTTTCTCATGTGTATTTAAATTATTTACAAATTTACACAAAACACTGGTGTACCCACTTCATTACGACACACAAAGAACGGAGTGATTTTACAATAGTAATCCAAGAATACACTAGCTCCTCTAGACGAGGCATCCAGTTATTGAACAGGAAAAAATACTCATCAGATAAACTATGAGACAACTGTATATGAGACAAAGACTTTAAATCGTTTATAGCTGTGATAAATGATTTTATACAGCAGACATAGTAGAAACGGATACCTGATTATTCAAAATTCGGATTATAAGAATTAGCAGTTGCTTAGAAGTCGAAAACTTCATAACTCGAAAAGAACGAAATTAAGTGCACAAATTTCAAACAATGCATTTGTAAGGAAACACTCAATTAAGGATATACAACAAAATTATACAAAGATATACATTAATTTGTAAAATATAATTTATTTTAGAGGGGCCATGTTTTAAAAAACTACATACAGTAATCACTCACCAACCACGGAATCACCAATCGTGGATTTTGCGTCTCTGCAATAACTTTTTCTTTCTATTTTACTGTACTGTAAAACAAATTTGATAAACCGCTATTTCAACTGCCATACTGTTGAACAATTCTGAGAATGAAGAAGAGAGGGACAGAGAGGTTTCGTTTTTTTAGCAATGGGTGTGAGGATAGTTTTGTTTGTGTCTGCCATATTTTCAGTAGTTGAGAAAAAGGATCATGTACTTAAAATTGCCAGCTTAGCGACTACATGTAACATTTAACAACATGAAACTTGATTTATGTGTACAAATCAGATTATTTGTTATACAGGCTCTAATCAACAACTATTCAAACAATCCTTTGATTGTATGACTTATGAAATGGGTGTAACTTTCTGTAAACATAACATCCCATACATGTTAACAAGTTCTAAGAAATCCACACTGACAGATTACACTGTTACATACATAGAGATAAAACATGTTTTTTTCAAGTTTCACAACTTTACACTAAATTTATTTTTGTACACCAAAATTTATTACCTAAATAATAAATTATGATTTCTCCATAAATAAATTACTTCTGCCACTTTATCCTTATTGAATTCGGCAGTGCATTACTATAAATTAATCGCTGAAATGTTTATTTTAATGCACGCTTTCATATACAGCAGATTCTCAATTAACCGTCATTTTCAGGACCATTAGGGTGATGGATGACAGAATAGACTTAAAACACCTATATGGAAACATGTGGTCATTTTGACTGTCATATGTATTTTGAGAGAACATTCATGTTTTCATTTGTTTATGTTATCTTCAAGATAACAAATGTTACATAAAATCACAAAAACAATTAAACCCCTCAAACCATACAAAGGAAATAATATACAGGATGCAGGCAAGGGAGGCGGGAAGGTATTATGAACCACAAGTGTCATGGTAAAACAGTATAGAAAATATATGAAAGCAAAAATGCCAATCCGTCAAATTGACCGATGTTTCCCTACAGGTGTTAACAGAAATATACCACCTGTACTTGAAGTGTTTCTACCTCATTACACTATATGATAAGATTGTTCAGGGTAGCAATTAGTGTCAGCTGCCAGTGTTTATATTATAAATAAGTTGTGCCCAGTGACATTGTTTTGTTTCCTATAGAAGGTTATTTTTATTATTTATTACAAATTCAATGGAATACTGTTTAAAAATGTCACATAACAGAATGAACATGATAGTTAAAAAGGTGACAGAGGCTCTGTGGCCGCCAACACAGCTTTAAAACTTTTTGTATACGCCTTAAATCACTTCACCTTAAATCGACTCCAGTGCCCTTGACAAGCTTCAGAATCTTCTATGTGTCCTGGTTGAACTCCTGATCTGGTTGCTGAGTTCCACAGAGTCTCACACTCAAGGAGTATATGTACTGCAGTTTCAACACCCTGCCCGCACAAATGTCACTAAGGTGAGATTTGTAACAACCCCACCTTATATAGATGATAGATGATTCTGGATGTGGCAGTGGCCATGTCCTGTAATAATGGCGACGACCTGCCTCAGTTACCTCCTGTTAAACTGAACAAGTGTCCTTGTCAGTGCAGGGCTCCATCGTTTGACATGCTCTTCCGTAGCCCATTTCCTTACTGCTCCTCTTGTACTTGTGTGCCCACTTACCCATCCTAATTGCACCATATTACTATTTGACAGGACGCAGAAGGAGCAGAGTAAAGTCCATACCAACTTGGATGTGATTCCTACAGAGCTGATAGCCTGTAATCAGTGAATATTAGAATGTCCTTACCTGCAAGTCCTTCCTCTAATATTCAATTAACACATACTGAGACTGCACAAATCTCAGCTTGGAATAACATGCAAAACCTTCCAAGGCTAGCATTAAATGCAACCCCAATGGTTTCACAGTATCCTCCATATCCAGATGGTTGATCATGCAATGATCCGCCTGTTAACCAGATAAGCTGACCTGGATGTACCGGTTGTTTTCCAAAGGTGACAGTTAATTGAGACTCTACTGTACTTAACAAGTAAATACTAAACCATTTGACTGAATGAGGTACACGTACACCTGTAAAGGTTATTATTTTAATGTAAAGTATTAATACTTTTGTTTTGTTGTAATTTGATGTGACAGTAATTTGACAATTAAGTGCATTAAAGGTTTTGAGTTTCAGACTGTTGTTCTACTATACTAAATAAACAATATACAATATTCTAATAATGTTACTCTACTTACACGGATATGTGAAGGTTCAAAACCAGCAATGAGTCCATTTTGAATCTCATTTCTTACAAAGCTTTCAATGTCTGTGTCTGGAATAGCCTCAGCAGTTTCAAAAGTGCTCTTGGTATGCAACGACTCAAGTTTTTGTGTTAACTGCGGTAAGTCTACACCTTTGCTTCCCAACAGCAAATTTCTAAACAAATTTACATGATTTGACTATCATACATAAATAATATTTAAAATTCCAATAACTTCATTCAGTGGCAGATAATAAATTTATAATCACAACTTTTTTTTTAGGCTTCTACAAATGTACCATCATTTTCCCACCTAAAAGCACAAACTTTATAAAACTTAATTGTTACACTTAATCTGAAACATAAAAACAGGTACACGTCACCTTACCACAATATGTATGAGGTATATTTAAACCAAATTAATAAAAATCATCACTTCTAATTTATAAAGGTTTTCAGAACTGATTTTATTACTTTTTTTTATAAAACATAATTTTAGTCATCTCGGCAGGATCGTTAAAGAATTACAGTGCCATTGATAAGAAAAGAAAAGTGATTTAATTAAACATATCCAATTGATCTTGTAGAGAACACCATATTGGAAACAAGCTACAACACAAAACCTTATTTGTTTTTTTTTAATCCAATTTCTAGAAATTTGATATGATCACAGCCCCAACTGGAATGAATTTCTGGGACACAACTACTTAAAAAATCAAGTCATTTAATTAATAATGTGAAACAAACTTCATGTATTAATCTTGTCAGTGGCAATGTCCTGTTTTACCGGACATTTTTAAAAATGCCAGAAGTGCCAACATTCGGCTAGACTGGACATTTGAAAATATGCCAAAATATGATTGCACTAATGTTAAGGAAGAAAATGGGGAAAGTAATATTATTGTTATTTTTTAATATCAATCAGCTAAGGAAGAATAGTTTGCATTTCGCATATGTTACAGTATATAAAATGAATCCACATATCAATACTTGACTGCAAACTTCGATTGAGTCACCTGTTTCAAGGTTATTTAATTTGATAGTGTAAAAATATTGTAATTTTTTAATTTAGTAAGATATTGGCCAAAAATGTTTACCACATATAGTGAACATTGTGCCTTTGAGTGATGTGCAAGCTTTCCAGGTATACATTTTTTCCTGCCTGATTTCTTCAAACAAACTGAAAATTTCTTCAGAAATTTTTTTAACGTATGTAATGTTATTTCATTTTTTTTTAGTTTTTTGGTAGATTATAATGGATTTTAGATTAGTAGTTATTACTGTTAAGTTTATTACAACAAAAAAAGAAAAAAAATCATGATGACAACTTATCAAATAGCAAAAATACAGTTTTTTTAATGAAATCCATACAAAATTCCTAAAAATGGATTGGTACTTTTGTGTTACAATGTGGAAAAATACCAGGCGCTTCTGGGCAATGCATGCAAAAAAAAAAAAAAAAAAATGCCTGGCACTGAAAGAGTTATGGTATTAATTCATGTACTCATATTAAAGTACATTCATATTAAAGTAGTTTTTTTTTTTTTTGTATTTAACGTCTGACTATTGTGCACACTTGGGCTAATGCAGACGATGGGATGATTTATAGCATATGAAAATGCCAAGCCCTTGCCGGGAATCGAACCCGGGTCCTCGGGGTGAAAGCCTAGTACGCTAACAACTAGGCCACCGAGGCAGCTCTTATTAAGGTAGTAAAATCACATATAAGTATATTAGCACGAATACCAAAAATGTAAACAAAAAATGTAGGATTTTTTTTATTATAGCCTAATAATACACAAAAATATAAAGTTATAAAAATAATTTATTTAAAAGAATGCTGAACATAACATTATTTTTAATCAAAGTGAAGCTACTCACGCTTGTATTTCCTGTGTACCAGTAGTAGTCACCCTAGCCCAAAGTTCCTGTGATGCTTCTAAAACCTGTCTCGGAGTTCTTTCCACACGTGGCAGCTCTCCAGTTTCATCTACTTCTGAAGCAAGTTGTTCAACTGCATTCACAAGATCACTAAAATCTGTTTCCGCCATCGTGACCTAAACTGTTGCAAAGAGTCTACTATTGACTACATACACAATGGCTACATTTAAAAGTATCTAGACAAATAACGTAATAAACAGCAATGATGATAAATTCAGATGTAATAAAGGCTTTAAGCTTTGCAGAGGCTGAAATCTATGAGACAAGGTTTCATAAAATTTACGGTTTTTTCAAAAAACTCAATGAAATTACAATAATTTTTGTTGTTGTTATTTTAAGGCACAAAGCACATTGAGGCAATTGTCGTCTCCCTAAATGTAAAGTGTTAGTAGTAAATGTAGTGTTGTAAGTGTAAGGGTGAGTTAGACTCGGGTACTGCGAGGAACGTCTAAACCCTCTCAATAAGTGCAGCTTGTCTGCACCCCCCTGCGGGGAAAAATTACAATCACACAAACTCAACACATGCTTATCTAATTTCACTCACAAATACAACCAATATATTATCACTTGCACTTTTCACAAATTAAAAAAAAAAATATAAAAAAAACTTAAATGTCTGGATTGAAGCTACATTTATTACCCCATTTATCATTACTGTAACAACTTGAAGAGTTTTAAAATTGAAGTATTATATGAAAGTAGTAATAGATGAATAAAATAGCAAAAATAAATTAAAGATAAATTTACTATCCTTGAAATATCTAACAAGTTATGAATCAAGGATAATTTAGGTAAAATGAACTTTTGTCACTGTTGGTAATTTTTATACCAAAACAATAACCAAAAATGTTAAAGTGTGGAAACAACGGGAAGTTAGAGGAAAAAATGAAAATAAAAATGACAAACATTACCTCAAAATGACAAATATGCAAAACTAGGTAACATTATTTTTTTATCGCAAAAACATTTTCTTTTTAAAAGACTTAAGAACCTAACTAATACAGTTGTTGGGTGAAAAACCTTACTGATACGATTGTTGAGTGAAAAACATAAATGTCATGATTGTATATGTTAAACCTAACCTAATATTGAGTGTTACGGCAGTGGTAATGGTTTCCCTACAAGAACTAGCAAGATAATAACTAACTTATTATAGTATAGTGTACATCAGCAATACCTTCGTAGGTGACACCATAAAAATCTACATAGTAAATTTAGCACGCAAAGTAAACAGCAATGTCATCACAATATTGTTTCATTAAAAATGGCTTAAAATTATAACTTATCGTAATAAATGTAATCACTTAATGAATATCTCTTAATTCAGTAATAAAATACATAACAGAAAAATGCTGTAAAAATCATAACTTTGGTAAAAGTATCAAGAATTCACAAATATCATAATCATATATATTATTTCATGAGTCAACATCCCTTTTTCTCAGCACATACTATTTGTACAGGCATAAATGAGGTCTTTTTTTAACTGGCTTCTAACACTGCAAAACTATTTCATGCTAAAACTTGGTTTGTGGAAAATGTTAACAAGAAGACTCTTTTTAACTGTCATAGGCAAAATGTCATCATGGATGCGCATGCGCGGCTTCACAAATCAGACAATATTTTGTATATTTTTCGAAGCTAACTTATTAAGCACGAATAGACAGTCCCATTACAAATGTCACTTTTTTGTATAATGTGCTTAGAAAATTTTCAATATTTACTTAAAAAACATTAAACTTATAGGTTATGTCGCCCTACTGACAGTCCCTTATTCCTGCCCGTCGTAAAACCCGGGACAAGCATTTCGAATACCAAACACATGTTTTGGAAACAGTTTTTACAAAAATATATTTGTGACATCAAGAAACAGGATTGTATTTACCAAATGCCGTCTTTACTCACGGACAATTGAGTGAAGCCTTTTCAAAGGTAACTTAATCAACTAACATGTTTGTATCCATTAAAGAAAATGAAATACAAAAATTACAAGAAGATTACATTCTTACATTAAATATTGCTTATAACAAGGTATTTTAATGTAAGAATGCCCTGTAAAAATTTCTATTAAAAAAACCATTATCTGTATATAGAAATGTATATACTACAATGACTCATACATTTGTGATTATTATTTCAAACCAATCGCTTTTCGATTTATTTTTTAAACATATTTCCCTTCCTTCCAACTACTGCCCTAACTCCAACGACTACTCTTATTCAAAAAGCTGGTTTACTTAAAACTTTCATAGTGCGAAATGTCGCACGGTTTCCCTGGTTTACTATAATGCAACAGTCTAACATTAACTACTTTCGGTATTTTTGACTATTTGGGACTTCTGCAAAAGTTAGAAAAATTTTCATAACTAATTTTTGTTTTGCTTTTATCATCAGCTGTATTATTTCATTGCAAGATTAACCCGTGGAAGTTAAATCTGTTATGATAAATTACGATTTTTAACCATTTATTACTATATTAGCCACAAGCTATATTCTGACATAATCGATGTTTACTTTGCATAAAGCATGCTAAATTTACTAGACGAGATTAATAAACGAAAGTCACTATTCGAGGTTCTGCTGATGCGTTTTCACTATAATAATTCATTTATTACCTTGACAGTTCTTTGTACAAAAAAAAGGTGGCGTGAAGTTTGATATACAATCCTACAATTTGAAGTTGAAAAAACCACTTTGTGGGGTAATTAGCTAAATTTTAATTTCAATACAAATTTGGCAATTATAAGCAAAGAATTCACCATTTTTACAAAGCAGCGTCAGCTTTATATCCAACGAAATTAAAATATTTACTAACGTTAGTACTTTTTAAGAAATAAAGTCAGTTTTATATGTAACAACTGACTTTAACACCCAACAGCCACGTCGTTAGGTTAAACGCCCAAAAGCCGAGTCATTGGGTTATCAAGCTGTTTTGGTAATTCTGCCTGTGTAGGACTTTTTGCAAAAATCATGATTTTAACTATTTTTTTTCTTCTATTATGTGCTATATCATTAACCTGCAGAAGATTAAATTTATTTCAATATATGTATGATAAATTACAATTTTTAGCCACTTATTACAGAACTATATTTTGATGTCCATTTTTACTATCCACCATAATACTAGTTAGTTACAAAGGTTTGTATTTTTTAGGAAACACAAGTTATATGCATAACAAATGAGAAACACTCAACAGCCGAGTGAGATTAGGTACAAAGTTCTTTTTCACTATAATGTTTGTTTTACTATAATAATTGTTTAAAAAAAAACAATTATATTTTTTTCATTAATAATAATGCATATTTAATTAATAACAACATCTATTTAATGTACCGTTTTTGCCATTAAAAACAGGTTCCAATTTTCATGCAAGCTATTGTTACTTTTATTTTCACTTTGTAACTTCCTATTGTTTCCAGAATTTAATATTTTGGATTATTAATAAATATATTATATATTTATTTATTTATTTATTTATTATATATAAATATATTAATAAATAATATATTAATAAATATTACCAAAATTTTTAAAAAATCGCAAAAACTCAGTTTTACCCTACTTTTTAACTAGTCTCAAAATTACAGTTTTTAGACTGAATAACTTTTTACCAACCCATTTGAGCTTACCTCTTACAGTATCCTAAGTACAATTTTACTAAAGTAAGCCTCACTGTTAATAAATCAGCTTTACAGATCACTGTGAGGTTTTGACCCAACAATTTTCATTACTGTTACGATAGACTTGTAGGAAAACCAAATTTTTAGTAGGCATATAATTACGAAACCTTTACTTTAAAAACTAACCTCACTTTTAGGCCAACATAACTACTATTGACATTAACAACTTTGACTTTTCGTATATTTAATAACAAAATAAATACATAAACTCAACAAGTGAAAAATTTACACGGATATTGGTACTCTCCTGTCATTAATACATAAATTTCAAATATTATTATTACTATAGCTACTGTTTTTTCTCCAATTTTCTGTTTTTCCCTCCACAATCTAGACTCAAAATCTAAATCACTGATCAGCATTCCTATAAGTAATGATTGCATGAAATGTGGTAAACAAATCAACATCACTGCCAGATAAATTTCATAATGTACTAATGTCATATTCTTAAAATTATTTTTTATTTTTTTTAGCCTACGTGTATATTTTGTTATTAATATTATTACAACAAAAATAATGTCAATAATTACTCTTTTTAAGTGTTAAATTTTAACACACTTTCTAATTATCTTACCAATAAAGTCTTAATAGGTATCGTTTAAAATGTAATAATGAATAAATAAACTATGATTATTTATTTTATGGGAAAAACAACGTTATTTTTTATTTCAATTTCTATATCGCTATTATATCACTTTAGCAACTCAGGCAGATATAATTTCTTAAGCAAGTTATATAATTTAATCTGTAAAACAGATTATAGAAAAAAATTAGTATATTTGGTTCTTTTTTATATTACCTCAAGTTTAGTATACAATATGCCATAATAACAAAGTATAATTATTACCAGTTATACAATAAAAGTAAAACTTATGTTTGACTATACTTATATTTATGTTAATTGATATATATATATATATTCCGCTGCAAAAAACTGGAAAAATATTTTTATATAGGTCAACCGCTTTGAAAACGGTATACTAATAACACAGTAGGACAGAGAGAAAATGTGCGAGTGAGAGGTAGAGGTCCCACTTTCTCATCACAGTTTCCTCCAGAAATTCTCGCGTAGACTGTTTACTCGGTGGTTGGACTATTACAAATTATACAGTCTATTGAGCAAAAAGCTGAGAACTTCGTTTACAAGAAAATTGGAAAATAAAGACGACATTCAAACTGGGAAATATTTCATTTACAACAGTCTTTATATCTTCTATATATTAAAAACATACTGTAAGTTTTTAACATATTATTCTTTTTGAACTTAAGGATTTAGAATTTTTATGCTTTTGGAACTATAGGAGAATTTATATATATATATATATATATATATATATATATATATATATATTTTTTTTTTTTTTTTTTTTTTGTTTAACGTCCGACTATTGTGCACACTTGGGCTAATGCAGACGGATATATATATATATATATATATATATATATATATATATATATATATATATAATTTTCAGCTGGACAAACTGGAAAATGTGCTATAGTCCAGCCAGAGAACGACCTGCAGGAGAATTTCTCGCATATTTAGGAGAATTCCCCTCCACGTCCCTCCAACAGTCCAGTGACTCAGAGCCTGCCAATCTGAGTAGTACAAATTCTTACTACTCAGGGATAGTGAAGGAAAAGGAGGGAGCTATGGTGAACACTTTTTTTCTCTTTGACCTATTGCTGTTCTTGGCAAGCCGTTTTTTAAGCAGCTGACTCATAAGATAACACAGCCTATAGTTTAAAAAGTTGAACCGTATGTTAAGAACTTGCAGCATATTAACCTGCAACATATTGCAGTATGTTAAGAACCTGAAAAACACATATTTCTCTTTTAATGGCCAAGAAATAGGCAAACCAATCGTGCTCCTACCTGTACCTTTTTTTACCAGCAATAGCTAATACCTTTCATGACATTTTTTGAGCCAAACATTGAATAATTCTATTCTTATACCTACATTGTTGATACATTATGTTGACGACATATTCAGTACCTATTTTTATCTTCTAGAAACAATTGTGTAAAACGTATGTACACTTATTGTCATGTCAATGTAATTCCCCTTTTTTCCACCCAAGAAGGAATATGTATTAAGAAATAATATTTATATTAATACATAAACACTGAAAACTGATTTGACGAGATTGGATTTAGTGAGAGACCATGTACAGTCGAGTCTGGGTTATCCAACCTTAGCTCATCAAATATTCAGTGTTCTCCGACATATTTAAAAAAAAAAACAAGAATGTGAGCCGCAAGCATCTAGTTTTCGTTGTCATCGACTGTACTGCATCACCCATAGTTTTCTTATTGTAAAATAAGAAAGTTACAAACTTCTTTACATCATAAGAGTCTACTTCTCTACTAAAGGACTTCACTTTTCTACTCTAGAACTCTACTTTTCTATTCTAGGACTCTACATAGCATTTCTAGTAGCTTAACTGTATTTTTAACATTTCATCAATGCTAATAATACTGATTGTGTTTTTCTATCAACATTCTGAGTTAAAATCTTAATCAAATTTATTACATCTTGTGCATTAGAAACTTGTATTAAGACGGTTGACTGATAGATTTTTGTATTAAATTTATATTTACATGATTAATTTGTAAAATCTAACTATTTTTTGTTTTTTCTGGATTTTTTAATTTTTCCATATTATTTGACATGTTTGTTTACCCGACGTCATGGCAGCCTGTTTAAATTGGATAAGTGATACTCTATTGTACTACAATTCACCACAAGCAACTAATGTGGGAAAGTGCTTGGAATAACATAGAATCAGTTTCAAAAATATAAAGCTTACAACTTCAGCTGATAGCCGCATGAAATGAAATCAAAGAACTGAAGGGATTGAGAGCTTCATTGCAACACAAGCCACACTAGAGGTTGTACATATAAAAAAACGGCCTGTTATAGGTCAGCCAAATAGAAAATTTGTTGTGGTAGCCTGCTAAGAACACCAGTAGGACAGAGAGAAAAAATGTGTGAGTGAGAGGTCAAGTCCCTGCTTTCTCACCAATACTCCATCTTTCTCCTTCACTGTCGCTGAGTTGTAACAGTTTGTAGGCTCAGATTGGCAGACTCTGTGTCACTAGACTGTTGGCGAGAGGTGGAGGGGAATTTTACATGAACGAGAAATTCTCATGCAAGCCTTTTACTAAGTGGCTGAACTATAACATTACCAGTGGGACAGAGAGAACAAATTTGTGTCACAGGTTGAGTACCCACTCTCTCACCACTGCTAAGTAGCGAGTATTAGTGTATCTTATACGAGCTTACAGTTCATAAAACATCAAGCGTTAGCTCACTAATCTCTGTCTTTCATTGAATTTGATACAGTAAATTAAACAATTTGATTTATAAATTAAACAAACTTTCTAGGAAACATATGTTCAGGAAACAAACATTCAACAAATTAATATTATGTGAATACAAGATAATAATCATATAAAATAGTAAATTATTTCCCTAACTAAGTAATTAGATAATGAATGCATGAACGTTTTTACACTTTTAATAATTCAAGTAAAATTTTGTAAGAATACAGATCTTTATTAGCTTTACAGTTATCACAAAAATATTTCTTCAAAAATTTGTGAATATTGTCAGTTTAATATTTTAAAAGGTACAGAAGAATTGAATTTGTTTTTGCCGTAATATTCTTAGCTGTTTTTACCAAGTCAAATGTAACTTAAAGTTTTCTAATATCACCACGCAGCATGCATAATAGTTTTTTGGTTGGTCAATATTTTTAAAATATTTAAAATAACTTCTTTGTTTTTTGGTATGCATAAAGAACATTGTTTTACTAATGTTGTATACAAAATGTGGCCCTTATATTTTCACAGTTATATTGTTTAAAAAACAAAACAAAAGTGGCTAGAAAATGAAACATTTCTGAATTTTGTTTAATGAACTTTGTTTGTTTTAACTAGGAGAATGAGCTCTGAGAATACCGTATACAACACCCTGTACTGTACACAAATTTAAATACAAAATCATCATTCTAATTTATCTTTTATTTAGAAAATAATATCGTTTAATTATTTTCGTAAATTCCAGTGATGTAAAAAATATCATTCCCTGGTCTGTATAACAGAATATGTAAATGAACAGAACGTAGAGCTGGCACACATAGAAAAGTAATTTAAACCCATGACTTATATTTTACTACGTAATACGAACACAATAATAATGATGCAAGTGCAGCGATAAAATAAACAGTAAACAGTTAGTAGACTGGCAGGCAAGTGGGCTAGAAAAATAATCAAGAGAAAGCCATTACTTTTGTGAATCATTTTTTAAATACATTTAAACTAAATGAGAGCTAAAGTTATGATTTTAATATAAATTCTCATAGTGTGATATAAAGATTCCACTGGTCATGATTAAAGGAAGTAAAAAATGCAATTATCTATCTTATAACAAAAAAAGTATTTGAATATGATCTTTTAATGGAGGACTTCTAAAGATATAGCCATATGTTAAAATTTCATTTATCTGATAAATATTTACATGTTAAACAAGATGATGCTTATTCTCAGCTAACAGATATTAAGGTAGGAGTTCCAAAAGTTAGGGTTGTGCAACCAATACTCTGTCTTTTGTACACTAGAGATATTCCAGTTCCAACATTGCCAGATAGTTATTGCTACACTTACAGATGATAATGCTGTTTTGTCTATAAGCGATACAATGAAGCAGTCGACTACAGATCTTCAAAAACAGCAAAAGTCATTGTTTCTTGGAGCAGGGAGTAAAGCTCAGTAATTTTAAATCTGTCTTAAATGTTAATTTTGCAAAAAAAATCTGGATATTTCCATGGATGGTTTAGTTGAAATATTTTTTTTTTAATGTCAAAATAAAATTAAACAAACATTAATGCAATTTTGTCCCTTTTTTACCAAGCTATTACGCCTCTTATTTTCTTAAACAGTTAAGCATTTTTAACTTCCTTGTAATAGTCCAATGAACACAAAACACTTGAGACACTCAAGATAAAAATATGTTTATTTCATTTAAAACTATAATTATTATTTTGTCACTTATAAAGTGATGAGCATAATTTAAAAATAATGGCACATTCAGGCCTGTGCCTAGCAATATTACAAGATCTTTGGTTTTTAGCTAAGAGCTCTTATGTACTCTTATAGCAGTCAATGTCTCTCTACACGTGGACAATCAGCTTCGTCCGACTTGTCACCACAGTCATCGATCCCATCGCAAAGTCCTGCTTTAGCAATACATCGTGTGTTACTGGAAATAAATAAAACAAATGACAGTATACCCACTACATAACTATGAACAAAAATAACTTTAATAAAGCTGACCATGTAAAAGTCGAACAATCTCTAATAAATATGCAGTTTAACCTGGTTTCTGTTTCTGCAAACATTTTAAATACTTGACATTAAATATATACAAAAAATATAAAAATATTATCTGATAATTAATAAAAACGTTGTTTATATAACATTGATGATAACTTCACTTATCATGTTTTAAATGAAGAGTTTCAAAATAATTGTTGTTAACATTGCTCTTACAATAAAAGAATGCTCTTACAATAAAAGAAATCAAATGTATTATATTGAGTAAATGTACCTGTCTTTCTTAGCTTTTTTCAGTGTTTTGTTTGATGCATTACCTCCGTTATCAAAACCTTCTAATAAACTACTCCAACCAATTTAGTTGTATATCAGTGCAAATGTTAATAATGGAGGTGATGGGAAAACATAAATATAAAATTAACAAATCTAGGAAAGGCAAATGATTGATAGCAAACGATGATTGTTATGTTTACTTAACAATAACATTCCTAGTAGAGATGAAAAAGATTATATTAGGAACTGAAACCAAAACAAATAACTTTCACTTTTAAATTAACATTTCAACTTGAAATTCACATATTTTATTGTTGTCTATTTTCCGTACAATTTCTCAATAAAAAAAAAATTAGCATAAAAACTTTTTTATAAAGTACTTACTGTATAAACTGGTATTTCACATGTGATATAAGAAACATTCTAAACTATGCAAATTTTAAAAAAACTTCCCCATTACTTAGCTCTGTACTCCATTACTAGTTCTTACAGAAGCAAAATAATTTGCGTCCTTAATCAGCCAGTTACGCAAACTGAAGATTCAAATATTAACATCAAAATATAGAATATTGTAAGACAAATTACGTAATTATTGTTAACACATGGTTTTTTTGTGAGTTTACCATAAAGTCAATCATTATTTAAGAGTTTAAAAGGCTGCTATTTTTTTGAACTGAGTATTAGAACTTGAAAGTCTCACAGATACTTCATGCCAAAAAATTGGCATGCATTTTTTCTATAAATGTTGGTTTTTTATTACTTTTTTTTTCTTTTGATCTAGTACAAAATTATGTGCTCTGTTTGATACCCTACATTTTAAATTTTTCAATACATATACAGAATGTCTCTATACTCAACATAAATTTAGCAAAGTCAAACCTTATTTTAAGTTCATTTAAGAACTAAACTACCTGTAACTTATTTAATTTAACCTTCTTAACCAATAAAATATCTTCTATCAAACTGTATTTTATAACTTATATTTGTGAAAAAAAATCTATAATTTGTGCATTTTACAGAAATAAATTTTATAATAACCATGTAACATTTGCCCACTTTGCCTCACTGAATAAAATTTACCTGCATTTCCACTCATGCCTTTTGCACTCTCCTCCACATCCAAACGGTTCATCTGACTGGTCTCTGCAGTCTGGAAACCCATCACAAAATCTATGGTTGGGAATACACTGGCTGTCGTTGCACGTGAATTGCTCCGATCCTAAACAGTCTAAAATAAAACGTGTCATCAAAATAAGATGTATCTTAGCAAAATAAATGTCTTTAAAATGTTCAAAATGTGTTATTTCAACTAACACCATTAAAAAAATAGTGTAACAATTTTGATACTGAGAAAATTTTATATACAAACAACTTCGCATTTCATAAAACAGCTCTTGGCCTACTTTGTTCTACGGTGATGTTCTGTCACAGTGATGACACTTTATGCTATGCTTTTTTTATCTTCATAAAAATCGTCAGTAAAATCATAACTTTTTTAACATATTTTTTTGAAAATCTTATTTTACCCTTACAATTAGTGCTAAAATCTGTATAAATCTGCACTTCAATTTTAATATTTCAGTGGATATATAAATTAAATCCTTATTGCTAACTATCATTGTCATTTTCCTATTTCCATTGCTAAATTACAATGGTGGAAGCACATTTTTTTAAAACATATACATTATTTAAGAGTTTAAAAGGCTGATATTTTTTGAACTGAGTATTAGAACTTGAAAGTCTCACAGATACTTCATGCCAAAAAATTGGCATGCATTTTTTCTATAAATGTTGGTTTTTCCTTACTTGTTTTTTTTTTATCTAGTACAAAATTATGTGCTCTGTTTGATACCCTACATTTTAAATTTTTCAATACATATACAGAATGTCTCGATACTCAACATAAATTTAGCAAAGTCAAACCTTATTTTAAGTATTGAAAATTTATTTTTAGAAAGTTCTATACTTACTTAACTATATTAAATTTACTTTTACTTCATTAACACAACTTTTTTGTGGACACGGATAAATACAAGTTTTAAATTGTATTATAAAGTATTACAGTAAAAGAATTTGTGCTAACCATGCAATAACTTCCATTTAACATGCATAACAAAATGTTAATACAAAGCTGTTAAAACAAAATGTAAAACAAAAATTACTTTATTGGAAAATTCCATGGTGACACATTGTGCATATAAAACACACAGAATATTTATGTATTAGAATTATAAATCTTGTATTATTTTAATTGGCAAGCAACATTGCATAATGATGGCATATTTAATATGAAATATTACTACTTAACAATGCTAAGCAAATAAAGAGATGAAATGGTACACAAATATAAAGAAAAATGAATAAAAAATTGTAGCAATATGATGAATAAAGAAAAAAATGGTAATGTGTAATTCTCACCTAATTATGTACAAACTAATGTAAATTTTAATTGTTCCAGTAAAACACACACACACACACACACACACACACACACACACACACACACACACACACACACACACACACACACACACACACACACACACACACACACACACACACACACACACACACACACACACACACACACACACACACACACACACACACACACACACACACACACACACACACACACACACACATAGGCCTAATAAATAACAAGAAAAAAAATTAAAATTTGGTTAAAAACATGGTGTCAAAATAATATCATTGAAATAAACACTGCTCTTGAAATTAAAAAAAAAGGAAAATTCCAATTTTTCTTTTATAAGCTTTTGGTGTTTTTATTACCCCATTTTTCTAATCTAGCCTATTAATTAAAATTTCTTGCATGGGTGTTTGTAAAAATGCAGTTATTAATTTCTCACTATTGATACACAAAGTATGTTGAAAATACAGAGATCATTAAAAAAAATCTATCTTGTGGTTTTGATATCTGTACATATTTATTTACAGATCTTCAAGGCTTAGAAAAATATTTTTTACTTGGATATCTGACGTTTTGTGTATCTATTCATATCACTGGATATTAAACAAATTGACTAATTTTAATTAATTTTTTCTTGTAAATATTATTTCAAACCCTTTTTTGGACCCCCTTTAAAAATTAGATTTTTTTTCAAAATCGTCAGTAATGATTTTTAATAAACTTTGCCGAAATACAGTCTTTACGAGTCAATACTCAAATAAAACGTTTGGGTTGCTATTTCTTCTAGGATCTGATTCATAAGCTAACTACAAAATCAGCATAATATCTCTAAAATGATTCTTCAGAATTTGTTCAAATTTTAATCATACATAAGACATAATACAACAACAACAAAAAAAATCCTAATTGCTATCAAGGTTTGTGTTTTGTTTAAATTTACTCTTGAACCATAAATTCCTTGTATTTTTGTAAAAATAGCAAGTGGATATAGAAAAAACACTTGCTGACTTCTGGGACAAATTTGGTGTAGTCAGATTTTCACCTCAAAATAACAGTGTTTTGTTAGTTATTAAGGAATCAATACCACTAACATAGTTTAACAAAATTTTGAGAAATTATATTAGTGATTAAATTTTCCTTCTTATACTTTAGTTTCAACAAGTACCGACTATGTGTTTAATAAATTTTATTAATTACTATTTGTGTGTAATTAGTATAATATTATAGACTGTTATAAAATATATGATAGACTAAACCAAACCAAATCACCTTTTACGAACACTACACAACAAACAAAATGAAAATATAAACTAAAAGAACTATACAGATGAAAGATCCAAAACCCCAGTCTTAGTGGATCTACAACTTGTGTTACCAAATTCTTCAATACTACTTTGCAACAATTCATGTGTCACCCTACCAAATTACAAGTATTGTCGCTTACGAGTTGTACAGTTCAGTTCATCCGCAGCGTCCCAACAGTCGACTACAGCATCACACTGCTTGGAGATAGGCAGGCAAGACATTCGGTTTCCACAGTGAAAGTGTGTTGTCAAATTACATTCTAAATAAACAATATTCACTTTTCTAAGCTTTATAAAACTGCAAGACACAAGTTAGGGTAACAGTACACAGTCCAAGTGTCCCTTTTCCTGGTTATTATGATGTAAAAATAAGTTTGTTTTATAAAATAAAATTAGTATTAATGTTGAGTACTAAATTCTGGATATTTTCAGACATTTTTTTATTGATAACTTTTAATATGAAAGAAGCTTTTAAAATAATATTTCATTTTTCATATGTCATTGGTTATTTGAACTATATTTTAACAATGTCCCTTTAAAAGTTGAACTTCAAACTTTCATATCAGTGTATTTATTTAATTATAGTGTTGTAAATCTGTAATAAGCAACCAGGATACCCGAAGTCTGCATGAAGAAAGATTAATTTAGTATAAATAATTGATAAATGTATTTATTGCTCTTTTCTTCCATATTCAAATATTTTTAATTATATTCAGGATTTAAGTGTTATTTGGTTTTAAGTGTACCATCTTTTCATTATTGTAACTAAACTGGTATTCAGTATTAGTAAATTATAAGTAATAATAGCTACATTTATAATTCTCTTAAATTTGTTGTTAAATGAAGCAAGAAAATTAAGTTAATTAAAAGAAGGTTAAAGTCATAACTCAAGAAATCACTGTTAATCCTCATGCAATAAAATCAGTTTGTAGATCTAAGCATGCAAGCAAAGAAACATTATTTTTGTAATACAATATTATTAGCTTTTATAGTAATTCTACAAAATAAGTGTCATAAAAACAAAAAAAATTAATAGATGCCTAGAATAAGATAATTATTTAGAAATTATTGTAATATAGTAGCTTATGACTATAAATCTAGTTATTTATATTTTTATTAGTTTCTGAAATGTAGATTAACATAAATAAATATTGTGAGTATTTTATTTTCAAGAATATACTGTTTATAGTTTCAAAAATATTTTCAAAAAAATAATTTCCAATGTGGTAAAAATTTGTGCAAAGATCATTTGCATAAATGCACAAAATATAATGGAATGTATTAATAATATGATATGTGGATATATTATGTACCTATGAATTACATACATAATAAAATAAATATAAGTCAAAGTACACGAAAATAATAATTTAATGTTGTACACTTTTAGAAATAAAACTGTATTACGTAACTTCAGTAGAAAGAAAATTGTAGCGAAAAAGGCATAGATAAAGTTCAAGGTTTTAAAGAAAATTAATTTCCATGAATGCAATACTTTATTACGTAACTTCAGTAGAAAGAAAATTGCAGCGAAAAAGGCATAGATAAAGTTCAAGGTTTTAAAGAAAATTAATTTCCATGAATGCAATACTTTATTACGTAACTTCAGTAGAAAGCAAATTGCAGGAAAAAGACATAGATAAAGTTCAAGGTTTTAAAGAAAATTAATTTCCATGAATGCAATACTTTATTACGTAACTTCAGTAGAAAGCAAATTGCAGGGAAAAGACATAGATAAAGTTCAAGGTTTTAAAGAAAATTAATTTCCACGAATGCAATACCATACCTATTTTACATAACAACAGTGAAGAAAGGCTTCATTTACTAATCACTTTTTAACAGGTTAACAAGCTTACACTTGTAAGGTTTGGATGATATAATGTTATGTGTATTCTTAAATGGTTCTAAATGAAATTTATCAGCATTAAAGTTTGTCTTACAACAGCCTTTATCATGTTTTCTTAAAAGGTTTCCAGTGCGTATGAAAATTATTGTTGTTGAAACTGGAAAATGTAGTAAATGAAGTGATTAATCCATTTCGGCAACTACTAGTGTTTTTACAGTGCTTTACAAAAAAAAAAATCTTTGGCACTACAGCCCTCTAAACAACTTTTGGGTGAGGGCACATCACAATTCTAGCCATCTGAACAGTTGCCTGTTGTAGCTCTTCAGTTTTGCCCCATATTGCTGAATGAACACACAACAGAACTAGTATCTGCTCACTTATTGCTCTTGCACCTTACAGGACATGTCATTAATGTGATCAAACCCATCAAGGATCTTTTTTACGGCCTCATTTTGAAAAATTCTGATCCCTATATTATTCTTGGGCTTTATTAACTGGGTACTAAATTACCATTGGATTGTAATAAATATTGAAATTCTTTGAAAACATAAAGGAAGAAATGTTGAAAATATGCAGTGATTTTCTGCTCTAAAGGCTAAACTGTAAAAGGTTCCTAAATGTTTTTATAGGGCATTTTAAATTTTAACAGCAAAACTTAATTAATATACCTTATAAAATTTTAGTCAGATCATTAGCTTACCAACCACGTTTTACTTACCACAGTTAAATTCATCAGTATGATCATAACAATTAAAATGTCCATCACACCTTTTCTCCTGTGGGATACACAGCTGGTTTCCACACTGCCATTCATCTTCTAAGCACTTCGAGTCATCTAAACATCTAAAGTAATAAAAATATCATTACAGTATATTAAAATTTAAGTAATGGCCCTTCAAATTAATTTAAAATTTGATTTAAATGTAAAGAACTCTTTCTAAGTAGGGAAGTAAATCCACATAGCAAATTTAAGGTTGATTATTGATCAAGTTGATTATTTGTCTATTGAGTCTATAATAGATAGCTTTGGTATCATTCCTTTTTTTTACAGACTCGGGGGAACATTAAACAAAAATATATTATCTAAAATATGCAAAAGTCTCTACAGTAAAAAGGTAAAACATTATTTTTTTTCTATCTGTTTAAAAACAGGTTTTTTTATCTAACTTACCTATAAGCATTCCCTTTGATTCGTTGGCATATTTGAATATTAAGCTTACAATGGCCACCACAACCCGTTGGGTCTGCCTGGTCAATCATTTTCACGCAACGAGGCACAAGTTCATCCACTAAGGCAACACACACTTCTGCTTTGCCACAGTCACAAGCTGTACTCTGTGCTTTATCTGCAAATTAGTTCCCAAATCATAAATAGAACTAGAATGTCAGTGAACTTACTTTATTTATATATATTTTTTAAGTTAACAATTAGTTAATTTATGACACTGTTTTAGAAGTAATTTAAAACATCACTGAACTTAGTTTATTTATATCCATTTTTTTTTTAATAACAAATAATTAATTTCTGATGCCACTTTATAAGTTAATAATAATATGAGTAAACTTGCTTTCACTTTTTCAGTTAACAGTTAATTTCTGTTGCCAAAAGTAATAATTTATTATGAAACTAAAGCAAGATAAAACTACAACTGGTTTCACAATCAAAAACCATATCGAATGTGACTTTCATTGAATTTGGCTATTAAAGTAGCTATAGACCGAACCGCTCCACTTTGTTCCATGATTTCCATTAATGTTGGACAAAATGACGACTGTTATTTTGTAAACAAATCTATATAATCTTTCTGAAATATATTTATCTTTGGGTAGAAGTTTAGTTCAGATATTATAATCAGAAAGTTTGCAGCAACTTTGATCCGAAAAGTATAAGCTCGCAAGCCAAGTTTATAGCTGCTACACAATTGGCTTTTATCATGCAACTACACTTGTCTAACTGGTATTAAGTGAAGTAAACTATTTATAGATGAGATCCTTCTGTTTCAGTCTGTATTTTGTATCATCTGTTATCTCTGATAATATACTTGAGCAATTACATGTTAATATGTCAAATAGTTCATCTGGATCTTTCGTAACAAAATTATGATTATTTAATTAAACTTATTGACTTTTTAGTGGTAAAAATTTCGAATTAAAAGTTCTATGATGTTCAAATTAAGTTGCATGATGTTTGATTAAACTAAATTATTTCATCAATTGAATATTTTTACTTACCTGTGACAATGGTTATATTCATGTCTATAGTTGGTAACATTGTTATTAAATTATCACTTGTATCATTTATTAAAGACTCAGTAATATTTAAACTGACTGTACTGTCCTCATCATTCATCATAGAATCATTCCAGTACTGATCCGTTTCATTCAAATCAACACTAGTAAAAACTGAAATTGTGTTTAATACCAATTTCTCTGTTGTTTGTGTCACATTTACTTCATTAGAAAATGTTTCACTTTCAACTCTGTACTCATCGTTAAGGCTCACTATTTCTTGAGGCTTACATGGAGCAGACTCTATATTGCCATGGCTATGAGGTATAAGCAAGCATGGCAATGTACTGTACAAATAACTACCACTTTGTAAACTACAGTTTCTTGTTCGTGTGTGAATGTAGCCAATTTCTGGATCAAAATAGCAATCACTCCAATCAGACCAGGAAGACCAGGCTATTCCATCATTAGTTGCTGAAATGCAAATATAAATTTAGTATATCAATTATAATACTCATAGTAAAACAAAAATTCAGTACTATGTTTCTTTGTACAAGGTTCCTAAAATTTTTGTCTTTTAGCAGACATTTTAATAACAAGCGTTGAAAGGCGTTTTGTAGATAAATAGAACAAACTGAACATTAGGACAAAAATTTCACTGCTTGTTTAATTAACTTATTACCTAAATAACATAAAAGCTAGTATAATTGTTATGATAAATTGGCTCTTCCTTTCCAAATAAAATCAAATTTAAATAATATACAGGCCCTTTAAAACTACTTATGCTAAAGAACATTGGCACTATATTGAATACCATTTACACGAATAAAGTAAAAAATAGTTTACAAAAAAAAGTACACAACACTAATTAGCCTATTACTTTCTCTTAATTAAAATTTTTTTGTAGTTTTCTCAAAATCATCATTATTTTTTTCTCTTTCTATATAAATGTGTCAGCTGAAGATAACAAAATATACTGAAACCATACAAATCAAGTAGGTATACTATTCACAATTGACAGGACAACAATTATCTTGTTTGATTTAGCTCAAGTAATGTATTTTATTTGAATTTGATTAATAACCGGTTATTTAGTCTTGATTATTTTATTGTTTGCATGCACTACAACAGTTATATGTTACTGGATTGCACTTTACAAATAATATGATGTGTTCTTGTTAATGATTACTAATTCAATTCCTACTATTAATTCACACTCTCCTTTATATATATATATATATATATATATATATATATATATATATATATATATATATATATATATATATATTGTTCAAATTTTCAATTGTTAATAAAATACTTTCTATTCATCCACTCAAGTTCAAATACATTTTTTAAACTTCTAGTAGATGACATTTGATGCCAATACAGTTTTTTTCAGATATTAATTCAATAATTAAATTTATTAATTAATTTTAATTTTATGTGGGAGAAAAAAATTTCCCTTATATAAGATATTTAGCAGGATATAAATTTAGGAATAAATTGTTGACCTAAGTATGAACTGACTTTAATTATTTTTTTATATATTACTCGCTTTATCATACCATTCATTTAAGTTCTGACTAAAAAGTTCATCTTTCCAAAACTACCTTTAATAAGAAATATTTAAAAGTGCTGAAATGCCTTTCTTTTTTTCATCTGCTACTTATAAAACTTTTAAGAGTATTTTTCATGATTCAGCAATGAAATTACAAAAGAAAGCATACATTTCAACATTATACTGCAGCACCCTCATAAGCAAATTCATTTTAGTAGGGCCAACAAGTATAATTCTGCAGTAGCACAAAACAAATGCTTTTACCCAGAAATCCAATAGACTGTATGTCAACACTGAAGTTGCCCAACCAGACTTGGTTGTGGTGGTGGTACAGGCCTCGAAGAAAAGCCATCCCTACTTTGCTTGATGTAATGTCGTCAGATGTTTTCAGCACCATCTGCAGGTGAACAAGTAAACCAGGGCTGAAGTCTGTCACAGAGGTTGAGTGGTAAGGTTCTGCAATAGAGCTCATAGAAAACAGATTATCCAACTGAAATAAAAACAAAATTAGAGAATCATTACAATGTACTTAAAGTATACAGTATAAGTATATAGTATACAGTATAAATACCTTAGGTATAAAAATTTGCTTGTATAGTGGACAAGCCTCCACGTAAAGGGCTTTTACATCTCGTTGGGGCTTTATTTTAATCTTGTGGGAACAGCTTCACCAATTCAGGAGGGTAAACTACTTAGCTATGAGAGAGATTGAAATAAATGACACTAATGGAAATCATCATATCAGCTTTTTAAACAAATTTTAATAAAAACCTAATATATTTATTATTTTATTAAATTTTTTATCAATACAGAATAAAGAAAAAGAGTGAATATAACACCTTGGATAGCTAAGGCCTACATGCAATAGACTAAAGCCTTTACATTATAAAAAATCACTCAAAACTATCCACAAACAACTGAGCATAACCTTAAAAAAATATAAATTAATATATAACACTTAAATTCTGTAATATTTCAATAAGAAATGTGAATATTTTTAACAGATTATATAACAGTGAACAATGAAAGCAAAACTACATATGTTAGAGTGGTTTAACGGACATAAAAAACAAAACCCAATTCATTCTTACATAAAATGAAGATGCAAACACTCTAACTTGTCACACTTAACACTATAAATACATCAGAGTATGTATTGTTTTATCTCCTAATTTTCATAAGCTATTTGTTTACATTTTTTTTATATTTGTCAATTGTATACAGATTTCACATGACCACCTGGTAATTTGGAGTAAATTATACTTGCAATATAAAAAGGAGGTAGTTGTGTCATTTGAATACTTCATGTTTTGTTTATATTAATTTGACATGTTACTATCAGGCGGTGTGATAATGTTTATTAGTTTATGATTTTAAAATTTTCCATTTCTTTTGCAATGTGAATTTGAAAAAATACCGTTTGGCACAAGTCAAAATGTGAAGTAAGTTTAAAGATTGATTTCTGGTCACAGGCCAGCGTGAAAATTAAGGTTAAGTAATACCAGGAAAGGAGAACTACACAACATGTGATAATTAACTGACAAATTATTATTATGTTTAGGAGATTAATTTCGTTACCTTAATTCATCCAAGATCATTCCTACAAGACTTCGCTAAGCTAAAGCATTTTAGAAGATAGGTAGTGAAAAATTTGTGATAATGAAAATTTTGTACTTGAAGTTCACAGCAGTGTCATATTTATTACGCTTTACAAATATGGCATTATATCTTAATCGTTTTCAAATAGCTTTAGAAATTGCTGGTGTTCAGTGTCTCTTTACTATATTTTTGAATGCTAAATTCTTAATTTTCTTAGAAATAAAATAGTAAATGTTCAAAAAATAAAAAAAAATGATTGTAATACTACCTCTATTTAAAATCAGATTTAGAGTCCTGTTACATTTACGCTTTTTGTAACAAATTATGAAACAAACCTAATTTTTTCTGATATTTAACATTATTTTTTATAAGAGTGGATGTATAGGGACTGTAATCTAGCAATGTGGTTTATTTTAAAAGCAAAAGTTTTAAATCATTTTACCTGTTGACTGACAAGTCCACCGAGACTTTGAAAATCCTCTGAAGTTTTGTTGGACAAAGACTGTCGAAACTGTTCATTTGTAATACGAAATTCTCCACTTATTAATACCACATCTGAAAAATATTTTATTAAAGACTAAATTAAATATATATATATATATATATATATATATATATATATAAAGAGATACATTTACATCTCACAAATCAAGGTAACCATGTACTAGCCACTATACAATTCACTTAGCCGCCTCGGTGGCCTAGTTGATAGCGTAGGCTTTCACACCGAGGACCCGGGTTCGATTCCCGGCCAGGGCTTGGCATTTTCATATGCTATAAATCATCCCATCGTCTGTATTAGCCCAAGTGTGCACAATAGTCAAACATTAAACACCAAAAAAAATACAATTCACTTGTTTAGCATCTAATCATATAAAATAAGTTGTAGTACCAAACAAATGAATAATTGTATTGCTGTAGATTAAATAAACTGACTAATAATTCAATGAAATTTTACATCTGTGTTTGGTTTTCCTATATCGCAAGACCAAGTATTTAATTCTAGAAAAAGAATTGATGTCCGCAGTACCGAAAATAAGATTTGTTTACAGTGTACAAATATATATAAATTAATCTTTCAACATCCTCAGGATTTAGATTCTTAAGAATATCCTATGGATAACAAAACTATGAGGCAGTATAAAGACATGTGTTCAGGTCAGTATTATTTTATGATATACAATATTTAATTTTACACATTTAATTAAAAACTAAATTAACACAATTAAACACATTATTTTTTAAGAACTTGCAGCATTTTCCCCAGAAATTAGAAGATATAAGAACTGCTGTGGGTGAAATATATAGCCAGTTTTTATGTCAAAATTTTATTTCCCAGTGTTCCTGTGGATGAGATGCTCAATGAACTTAACAAATATTGTAAACTGCCTCCTTACATCTTTGTTCTTATAAGACATAGTCTGAAGAAACAAAATTTCTATTTCAATAGCCAAATGTTGTATACAGACAAACTAATAATGCCTCTATGGATTCCTCTGTTTCACCAGCTATTTTTTTATAATATTTTTGGTTAAAAGGCGCTGAATGATGCTATTCTTCAACCTAAGTTGCTGATATGATATGTTGACAACACATTAATCATTTGATCACACAGCAGACCCGACCTTAATAACTTTTTCTCTTTCTTGAATCCTAGAACAGAACCCCACAGAGGGGGTGCAGACTAGCTGCACTTACTGAGAGGATTTAGATGTTCCTCACGGTACCCTAGTCCAGGGGTCTCCAAACTACGGCCCGAGGGCCACATCCGGCCCGCGGACAGATTTTGTCCGGCCCGCGGAGAGAAAACTTTGTCCGGCATACTTGAAAACTCCTTTTAGAGAACATATTTTTTATAGCAAATTAAATTTAGTTTACTGAAGTATTCTAATTTTATGTTGAATAATTATTAATATGACATCTACATTGATATGGTCATGGGCTAACTACTCATAACATTGTTGTAGGCTTATTGTTTTGGCCCTCGGAACTTACTGGAGTAATCAGTATGGCCCTAAGGCTGGAAAGTTTGGAGACCCCTGCCCTAGTCTAACACACACTTACAATACTACTTACGATATTTATGACTAACACTTTACACTCACCTTACATTTTGGGAGGCGATAATAGCCTCAATGTTCTTTTCGCCTTAAAATTTAAAAAAAATCCTAAAAGTATGTGTGTATATATATATATATATATATATATATATATATATATATATATAAGATTTATAAAACGTGTCATCTGTCTTTTGTCAGTTTTCCACAAGCTACATTTTTTTTAATGTTTTTTTTTGTGTGTTTAATGTCCGATTGTTGTGCACACTTGGGCTAATGCAGACGATGGGATGATTTATAGCATATAAAAATGCCAAGCCCTGGCCAGGAATCGAACCCGGGTCCTCGGGGTGAAAGCCCAGTACGCTGTCAACTAGGCCACCGAGGCGGCTTTTTTTTAATTATGAATATATTAAGAAAATATTGAATTTAAATAAGGATGATTAATTTTAAACTTACCAATCCATGTGGTTTTATTTTGTCCTGCCATTGTAGGTTGAACTGGAATAATAAAAATATTTTATTAGCCTATAAAATTATCAAGAAACATTAAAATAAATGTGATTAATGTAACAATTAAATTTTATTGCACTTCCTACATTGATACTACATATTAGGTAAATCTAAAAACATAAGCAAAATTTTGATTTTGTGTTTTGTTGAAAAATTCACATTAAGCCCAAACACCTAAAGAATTTTACCTCAGAAGCCACATGAAGAACTTGGTGTATAATTTTATTTTCCAGACATTTGTCATCTTTTGTGTATATAGAATAAATATGTGACATTTAAAGGTATGGATCAACTCCAGGCCCATGCTGGCTGTTTTGAGTGGAATGACAGATTAAATGATAAGTGTGATTCTATTTTCTAGGCAGGAGATAGTACCTTAAAAGCGCATGTAAAACCATAGCCCGGGAAAAAGTGTGCTACTTCCTCTTCAATCTGAAGATGGATAACATTAATAAATCCAGTAAAGTATATCCAGCAGTAATGATTTAACTGTTTAAAAAAAAACACTTGATATTTTCATATTGAAATTGTAAATCGTATAAATTGATATACATTTATTTTAATAGGGAATCAATAAGTGGCCTCATTAATCAATATCATGCTCTGTTGCTGTCTTATTGTTATTTTTATCATTATTAATACTAAATAAAACAAAATTCTTAATTACAAATTTCCTTTTTATGGCACCAAAGACTTTGTGCAATCTTTTTATTTTTTCACCCTTTCATTTTGAAAATAAAATTGCTGTAACTGCTATATTTTATCTTCGTTTGAGCCTGGACACCAAACTGTTTTGTAATTTTTCAACTTCTGTATGCACTGTATTATGTTAGCAATACACAGATCACACTGTGGTACAACAGCCCTTGAATAGGCACCTTTGTCTCCACTTGATTTATCCAACACAATCTGTCTCTAATTTTTGACTTCCAGCAATCTCAGGTTTATTCCACATCTGCAGCACATCTGCAATTCATTTTGCCCCGACCACAATGCTTCACAATATTCACAATATGTTCTCCTTCAAGTCCTCTGCATTCTTTTGTTTCATATTCACCCTCTATGTAACTTTTTTATCTACGTATAAATCACTCGTTCCAAACACTAAAAGTTCTAATTAGCAGTGTATAAGATTTGGGTATATTATTTTTTGTTGAATTACATTTTGTGTATAGTTCTTTGCTTTTACATTCGGAAGACTGGACTGACAGACATACGCATTTAAAAACATGTTCGTGAGTGTTCATATGTTTATTTATAAGCTTGTATAAAAACATAGGACATATTGCAATTTTTTACAGCCATAAAAAAATTACAAACCGTAAAAAAATTAGACATTTTTTATCTCCAGATCATGTCTTCAAACATTTTATTACCTATAAATACAGCTCAACAGAAACACTCTCTTTTCTGCCTGTGCAGTCAGATTAGAATGAGAAAGTAAATATTTAGATAAGGTAGAAGAATCTTTCTCTCTCCTCTCTCTCTCTCTCTCTCTCTCTCTCTCTCTCTCTCTCTCTCTCTCTCTCTCTCTATCCCCCTCTCTTTCTTCCTCTCTCTCTCCCTCCCCCTCTCTCCTCCTCTCCCTTACAAAGTATTATCAATTTGCTAAAACACAAAATACAAAAAAAAATTATACACAAAAATTATATATTTCATAATTAAATGAAATGAAAATCTGAAATACAATTGCAAAAAGATGAAAACATGGAATTGCATTAAGTGCTGAAGAAGATTTTCCAAGTATTTAGTTAATAAATTATGAATTTACATGTTAAGTTTATACAATAGTGTTATTCTGAACATGTTATCAGTGCATTATATCCCTGACAAACTTTTGAGGTAATTTGAACATTGAACGATGTATTCTGTTTAGTGCAAACATATTGAGATGCAGTCCCCGACAATAGCCTATCATAGGTTAGAGTTTTTATTTTTTCATTTACTTTCATTATTTCCTAGCCAAAAACCAGGTGCAGTAGTTTGTTAAATTATTTACCTGTTTGAAGAATGTAAATAATATTTCCAGAAGCAAGTAACGTAAGCACCAAGGCGCACATTATAGTGGTGAACCTGTGACTAGAACTGACCCGACGTGCATTGACGAACTGCAGCTGCCACCCTCCGGGCCACCATTCCTTCTTCAATTCCGCACTCTTTTCGACATGCTTATGATTCATTTTATCCCACCCGGTCAGGAACTGCGGCTCGTATATAGTGGAGATCGCGCTTTTGGTAGGCGCCTCATTCGTGAACTTCTGAAAATCCGTGTTGCAATCGTACAGGCGCGTAAAACTGTCCGACCACTTAGTGTACAAAGGGGCGTGTATCCTGGGCGGTGACTTTTTGGAAAAGAATGATCGGTTCGATTCGCATTTGTTCTCGTCCGGGCAGCAATGTTTGGGCACCAATAAGGAATTGCAGCGGCACAATTTGGTGGGCTGTGATGCCTGAGTCAAGTGCCAGGACTTGGTGGGCATCAACACGGAGTTGGCCCGTGCTAGTTTCTTGGTCTGTTTGTTGAGGCCGTCATCGTTTTGGAATCCAGGGTTGTCCATTTTTCTGTAAAACAAAATAAGATTATTACAGTTCGTTTTAAAAAAAATACTTTTATCTGCATTACAACTCTAGATGACTATAAACTCTAGATGACTGTACACTAATCTTTTCGTGGAAGGAAGGAATAAAGTATGGAACGTAGTACAACAGATTCTTCACATTTAAATCAGCATACAATAGCATTTTAAATTAAAACTTACACAAAATTTGTGCAAATTTATTTCAACCGTACGATCTGAGATTATGTGCAGGTAGACATTATTACTAAACTCACATTTTTTGACTTAAAAAAAACCCTCCAATTTCGTATTAACTTTCCTGATCCATTATATTTTTTCTAGCCTGTATAAACCTCCTGTACGAGGTGTGTTCAGAAAGTAACGAGAATTTTTTAATTTCGCGGGATTGGAGAGTCCGATTGTCAAACATTTTTTTTTTTATAATGTTGGTATACATGCCCTTGAAGTATGATAAAACTTTCAGCTGTTTTCATTGTTGACTTTGTCTGTGACAATCACTAAGGTTAGACGTGTTTTTATGAGCACTACGATTTTCGTTTGTTAAAAGAAATGGATCAAAGAATTTGTAGCAAATTTTGCGTAAAAAATGGAATAAAGTGTATCAAGGTGTGTGAAATGTTAACAAAGGCCTATGGTAAATCTGCTATGAGTAAAGCAAGAGTTTACGAGTGGTATAAGCGTTTCCAAGAAAGCCGTGAACACGTTGAAGATGACGAACGCCCTGGACACCCCAGCATATCAACAACCGATGAAAACGTGGCAAAAGTGAAATAAATGGTTACGAACAATCGCCGAATCACAATTAGAGAGGTAGCTGATGATGTTGGAATATCGATTGGATCATGTCATGACATTGTTTCCAATGTTTTGTGTATGAAGCGCGTGGAAGCAAAATTCGTTCCAAAATTGTTGAATTTTGAACAAAAACAGCGGCGAATGAAAGTTGCTCAGGAGTCACTAAATGAAGTCAAAGACGATGCAGAATTACTGAAACGTATTATAACAGGTGACGAAACATGCGTTTACGGATATGACGTCGAAACTAAGGCTCAATCATCCCAGTAGAGGCATTCTGGCTCGCCAAGACCGAAAAATGCTCGACAAGTGCGGTCGAACGTGAAGGTTATGCTCACTGTGTTCTTCGATATTAATGGCATAGTGCATCATGAATTCCTGCCACCAGGTGAAAAGGTCAATAAGGAGTACTACCTACAAGTTCAACGCCGTTTGCATGAAGCAATCCGAAAAAAAACGTCCGGATCTGTAGAAAAACAATTCATGGCTTTTGCACCACGATAATGCACCAGCTCACACTTCATTGCTTGTTCGTGAATTTTTGGCCAAAAACAGTACTATAACGATGCCTCAGCCTCCGTATACGCCAGACATGGCTCCGTATGACTTTTTCCTATTTCCAAAAATAAAGAGAACCTTAAAGGGCCGTCGTTTTACAGCCGTAGATGACATTAAAAGAGCATCGCTGAAAGAACTAAAGGCTATCTCAAAGATAGAGTTTGAGAAGTGTTTCGAGGATTGGAAGAAGCGCTGACACAAGTGCATAATCTCCAAGAGGGACTATTTTGAAGGCGACAACATCAGTGTAGTCGCTTTTCGAAAAAAATAAATAAATATTTTGTTCAAAAAATTAAAATTCTCGTTTCTTTCTGAACACACCTCGTACACCGAATAAAGTTAAAAGATCATTTAAAGTGGTAAGGCTTCCGGTCATCTTTAGATGTGGTGACGAATATTTATTAACGAAAAGATTGTCACTTGATCAATTAAAAAAAGTAATATAACAACTAATCAGAGAATAAATATTAAACAGAGAATAAGTACGGAGAAATGAAGCTGTCATTTTCCGGAAATAAATCAAAATAACAAACAATAATAAGGGATTCGCTAAGTTTTCTTCTTCTTCTTCTTCTTCTTCTCACTCAAGAGAGTATTCTCTTAAGAGGGTCTACTCATCTAATTTGTGTACGTCTCAGCTGTTTTCGGTTACTTTTGACTGTACGAGAACAGTGCTATGCTAAGCGAAATGACCCTGCAAACTGTCCAGCTAAGCTGATTGTGCTGTGTTGAAATAGGGGTCTACTTTATTTCAATTTTTCTGATTTTATTTGAATTTGTAGTGTTACTCTGTAACAGTTAGTGTTTTAATTAAGTTACTAATGTTAAGGTTTAATTTATGGCGGAGCCAGAAAAAAAATGCTTGTGTCTTTGTACAAAACCATTTTATTTCATTATTAAACAAACACTTTTAGGCTAACGGTTCGTAATGCCCTTTTAGTGAAATAGTTACAAACGCATAAAGAATGCATAACCTAGTAAAATGAACATATTCTTTGAAGATATTAAAAATATGTTTTTCACAAGAAGGCTTGATGTTACAGTGTGAGTGATTATAAATTGTGGAGATTAATTCCGCGATTTCAATCCCTCTCTTCAATCACAGAAAACTGAATAATGTTCATTTTTCTCTTTTTAAAATGTCAAAAGGTTTGTTGACATTCGATAAATCCAGCAATGGCGTCTTACAATTTGACCATTTCTGTTAATAAACATAAATTGATGAGAAAATGGTATTTGTAAGAGTATTTTTCTAATTTTCAAGGCATATATAACAGTTTACATTTTCAGACATGTAAACAAAAATAGGGTTTTCTCCAAAATAAAAAAGACCATCGCTGGAGAAAAGAAGCTGTTCTTGCCGGGTTTTTCTGAAAAACGAAAGTGGTTATCTCTTTATTCTCATAGTTAGAAAGTATAATTCAATTTCTGTGGGAATTACCTGTATAAATGAAAAGCAAGCGAGAGGCCTGCAGTTTCTAAAATGTGGGAATTTTTGTCCTACATGGGAAATTACTTATTCCCTTATTAAAAACACTTCTCATGATTAATCATGAGATTTCGTAGGCTGTGCAACCAATACTCTGCAGACAAAGGGTCACTGCGAGTGTGAAAACATAGACTAATATTATGAATGAAGGTAAAGAACCTATTATAACTAAATGATGCTTATTTTAACCTGGTCTGTTGGTAACGCAGAAAGTTATAAAGTATACTTTATTTGTTTACTTAGCAGGCCTAAATATCTGACACTTTTATTTTGAAATAGGGGAGCGGTTCAAAATTAAACAAGGAATACATTGTTGGCTCAAGCAAAGTTACTGTGTTTCTTTTCGCCAGATTTAAATACCATGTCATTCTAATTTTTTTTTTATTTTAAGGCGAAAAGCACATTGAGGCTATTATCGCTTCCCTAAATGTAAGTGTGAGTGTAAAGTGTTAGTCGTAAGCGTGTGTTACACTCGGATACCGCGAGGGACGTCTAAATCCTCTCAATAGGTGCAGCTAGTCTGCACCCCCTGCGGGGATGTTATTATAGAGAGAGAAATAATTGCAATCTTCTTTAAAAAGTCGATACCATTACCGATGGTACCTTTACACAACATCAATGCAATAATTTAATTTAAATTTTATTTTTCTAACTTAAGGCTCAGGTGGGTTTTACAAGAATAAAAAACGTTTTGGCGATCCTATGGTGATCCTTATTCTTAAATTTTATAATACAGTTAATGTATTTATTTTATTCATATATAAAACAGATCTTTCTTCAGAATAGTGCATTTTTTAGCAATGCCACCTTGATCTTATGTGATTCTATTTTAATTCTAACCTCGGCTATTTACTACGAAGTTAATAAATTTGAATTTTTTTCCAAACTAAAATAATTTGTTTCTTTATTACTACTTCGCTTTATATTTTCAGATCTTGTCAAAATTTAATAACCAAGTAGCAGTATACCGAACTTTGCTACTTTTTCTGAAAATAAGATTTCGTTCAATGAAAATTTGAATTTTCTCGAAAATAAAACCTCGACAAGTATTAAAAAAACTCTCCAGCTGTTTAGGAGTAAAGAACTAAAAATAGACAATTTTTGCTCGAAAAAGAGGCGAAATTAGTTTCCTTAGAAATAAGACCTGCGTCAATGAAATTACCATATTCATAGGCGCTCCAGTTCCAAAGTCTCACGAAAATCTATTGAGCCGTTTTGTAAAAAAAAACGACAAATACACAATTATTGCTCGGAAAAACTGAAAAATGAATTTTCCCAAGGTAAAAATTTTGACCAATGAATTCCTCGTATCGGATTTTCTAATTTTATTTTTAATTAATTCGTTAGTTTTAATTACCACCTGTTGTTACATAACATGCAATATTTGGAATATTTTCGCATATTTAATGTTAAAAAATAACTTAACATTTTTATCTTTCAAAAACTACTAAAACGATTTTCATCAAACTTCTACATATTATTCGTGTTAACGTCTAGTGTATATAGTGTAAATTTTAGCCTAAGTGCGGTATTAGAAATTTTGATTTTTATCAAAAAGCTCTTGAGAATATATACATTTTACATTTTATTTCATATATCAACCTATAGTGCTATTTTGTTTTGTACCTCCCCTCTAGTTAGTTACAATATTTTAACAATTTAATTTTCTTGGTTTTAACACTTTTAGTTTTTTTTTAACAAAGGCTAGAGACTAATTTTTCAAAATTTACTAAGTCTAATGAATAATTGAAATTTTGAGCAAAATGTGTAAGACATGCGATTTTGAGAAAGAACTCCGAGGCGTTCCAAGCCTACATTTTCTAACATAGGAACTACGTTTTAGATGTAGTTACTAACTGCATTACTGTCATAAAATATTTCGTACATTTGGACGTGCTACAAACCAGTTAGTACATTATACGTCCTACAGTATAACCGAATTACTAAAATCCTAATAATTAAAAATTTCCCAAAATAATGACTGAACAATTTTCTTTTTGTCTCAACTCGACCGTTCGGTATTTGGTTTGTGTGTTTGTTTGTTTGTTTGTTATGCAGTTTTAGCCAAACCTACTGCCCGATTATTTTAAAACTTGGTACCAAGATACCTCGTATAAAGCCTGAACGACGTATGTGTAATATTTAGTCACATTCACTTCCGTTTCAAGATGACGGCCTCTGATTTAACGATGACGGGTATAGTTGAAATTCTTTTTATATTCTTCTTCTTTTCTGCTAGGATTATTATCACTATGTTCGGTATAATGATCTGCCTTCCCTAGCTTCGTCAATTCTACTTTCGTTGACGCGTTTCGGAGAACCTCCATCTTCAAAAACTATATCTATACAGGTCCTATTTTGAAGATGGAGGTTCTCCGAAACGCGTCAACGAAAGTAGAATTGACGAAGCTAGGGAAGGCAGATTATTATAGTGAACACAACGAGAATAGTTGCTATTTTCTGAATTACTGCAAGATCTATTGTAACTTCATAGAGAAAGAGCATAAAATTTCCATTAAAGTTATTTTTTTTTTTTGTAAATATTACGGTTACGGGTTGAATTGGTAAAAAACGTTACAAGCGTGTCTAAGCTCTGTCGTATAGCGGTTGGCAAAAATTATTATTATTTTTTTTTTTTTTAGGCGTAAAGCACATTGAGGCTATTATCGCCACTATAAATGTAAGTGTGAGTGTAACGTGTTAAAGTCGTAAGTGTAGTTTTGTAAGCGTAAGTGTGTGTTAGACTTGGGTACAGCGAGGGACGTCTAAATCCTCTCAATAGGTGCAGCTAGTCTGCACACCCCCTGATAAATAATATACTACGAGGACTATTGTTCTGTGAACTACTAATTTATTTCTAGAACAGTTAATAAGAGAACATTTTATGTAATATTATGGGCACACGTTGCCCGCTCAATACACTCGCCGCTGCAAATTTGCTTTGCTATGCGAAACGTACCCTTTAATTGTAAAAAAAAATCAGTTGCATTGCAAAGATAAAAGAATAACATTACCTTTCGTAAGTGTAGTTTTGTAAGTGTAAGTGTATGTTAGACTCGGGTACAGCGAGGGACGTCTAAATCCTCTCAATAGGTGCAGCTAGTCTGCACCCCACCCCTGATAAATAATATACTACGAGGACTATTGTTCTGTGAACTACTAATTTATTTCTAGAACAGTTAATAAGAGAACATTTTATGTAATATTATGGGCACACGTTGCCCGCTCAATACACTCGCCGCTGCAAATTTGCTTTGCTATGCGAAACGTACCCTTTAATTGTAAAAAAATCAGTTGCATTGCAAAGATAAAAGAATAACATTACCTTTCGTAAGTGTAGTTTTGTAAGTGTAAGTGTATGTTAGACTCGGGTACAGCGAGGGACGTCTAAATCCTCTCAATAGGTGCAGCTAGTCTGCACACCCCCTGATAAATAATATACTACGAGGACTATTGTTCTGTGAACTACTAATTTATTTCTAGAACAGTTAATAAGAGAACATTTTATGTAATATTATGGGCACACGTTGCCCGCTCAATACACTCGCCGCTGCAAATTTGCTTTGCTATGCGAAACGTACCCTTTAATTGTAAAAAAATCAGTTGCATTGCAAAGATAAAAGAATAACATTACCTTTCGTAAGTGTAGTTTTGTAAGTGTAAGTGTATGTTAGACTCGGGTACAGCGAGGGACGTCTAAATCCTTCAATAGGTGCAGCTAGTCTGCACACCCCCTGATAAATAATATACTACGAGGACTATTGTTCTGTGAACTACTAATTTATTTCTAGAACAGTTAATAAGAGAACATTTTATGTAATATTATGGGCACACGTTGCCCGCTCAATACACTCGCCGCTGCAAATTTGCTTTGCTATGCGAAACGTACCCTTTAATTGTAAAAAAAAATCAGTTGCATTGCAAAGATAAAAGAATAACATTACCTTTCGTAAGTGTAGTTTTGTAAGTGTAAGTGTATGTTAGACTCGGGTACAGCGAGGGACGTCTAAATCCTCTCAATAGGTGCAGCTAGTCTGCACACCCCCTGATAAATAATATACTACGAGGACTATTGTTCTGTGAACTACTAATTTATTTCTAGAACAGTTAATAAGAGAACATTTTATGTAATATTATGGGCACACGTTGCCCGCTCAATACACTCGCCGCTGCAAATTTGCTTTGCTATGCGAAACGTACCCTTTAATTGTAAAAAAAAATCAGTTGCATTGCAAAGATAAAAGAATAACATTACCTTTCGTAAGTGTAGTTTTGTAAGTGTAAGTGTATGTTAGACTCGGGTACAGCGAGGGACGTCTAAATCCTCTCAATAGGTGCAGCTAGTCTGCACCCCACCCCTGATAAATAATATACTACGAGGACTATTGTTCTGTGAACTACTAATTTATTTCTAGAACAGTTAATAAGAGAACATTTTATGTAATATTATGGGCACACGTTGCCCGCTCAATACACTCGCCGCTGCAAATTTGCTTTGCTATGCGAAACGTACCCTTTAATTGTAAAAAAAAATCAGTTGCATTGCAAAGATAAAAGAATAACATTACCTTTCGTAAGTGTAGTTTTGTAAGTGTAAGTGTATGTTAGACTCGGGTACAGCGAGGGACGTCTAAATCCTCTCAATAGGTGCAGCTAGTCTGCACCCCACCCCTGATAAATAATATACTACGAGGACTATTGTTCTGTGAACTACTAATTTATTTCTAGAACAGTTAATAAGAGAACATTTTATGTAATATTATGGGCACACGTTGCCCGCTCAATACACTCGCCGCTGCAAATTTGCTTTGCCATGCGAAACGTACCCTTTAATTGTAAAAAAAAAATCAGTTGCATTGCAAAGATAAAAGAATAACATTACCGCTAGACTTAACATTCTCTAAAACATTCTTATTATTTATTTATGTTAAACTATAAACCAATAGTAGCTGCAAAAATTCTGTTATTGAACGAAAAATAAAAATCATGTGTCATGTTTTCTCTTACTTTTTTTAAATTTTAATACGATAATTTGTTAGAAAACACGACAAATTAACAAAGCTAGTTGTTAACAACATAACCTGAACTTATTATAGCCTATCTGCTGTTCAATGAAATCAGCTGATCGTTACGAATTAATATAAACGACAAACTAGCATAGCTAGTTTTTAACAACATAACCAAAAACTTATTATAGCCAATCATCTGTGTTCAGTGAAATCAGCTGATCTTCACGGATTAATATAAAACAACTGATCTTTTAATTTAACCACTAAAATTAAATAACCGATTCATTTCATATATTTAAATCGGTCAAATTTCTTCCAAATTTCCGTAGTGTAGTGGTTATCACTCGCAAGGTCCCCGGTTCGATCCTGGATGGAAACAGTAATTTTTAATTATAATTAATTTAATATGAGACTCGCGACACGCAAAATATACTGTTATATATCTATATATACATGTTCTCCACATCATGCGTCCCACAAAATCCAACGTCACAAGCGATCCCAAAACATGATACATGTTAAAAAGAAACAGTTCTATTTTTTATATTTAAAATACACATGTTTAATTAATTAATTTCCAAAAAAGCTGAGGAAATTTTGAGCTATTGATATTAAAAGAATTATACCATTCGATGTAGTAGTTTCTGAATGTTAGGTTATAACAAACATAGAACAACTACAATAATCATAGAAATAATTATTTTACATTTACACAACATTAGTTTAGTTAAATTAGCGAATGTGGGAAAGTTTGCACTACACATTTAATTAATCAGCTTTCATAGATATTTTGTTTTATTTCTTATTATAATTTAATTCTTCTTCTCGTGTCCTTTCTCGTAAATGCTCTTATTGGCATTACTCTTACTGCTACAGTAGGCCTAGGCCTTATAAACGGAGGATATGTTTTGTTGTTTTAATTAGTGCAAATTCCCTTGGCGACTGACCGAGCAATTAAACGATGTTTTCATTATCTTTATTTGTGTTTTGTTTTATAGTTTATGTTATGCAGACATCCGGCTATTGTGTCGGTCCGAGTGGAACGGACAATGTGTGTGAATACCCTGCTGACTTGTCCTGTAGTCTATGCATAGGAGCAGTGTCTAGTAGGCCTACAACCGTGTCTACAGTAAAATATCTTTCTCATGACTTCAGGCGGCTAGGGTCCTAAATGTAGATTGTAAGAAATATATTGCTGACGGATTTGTTAAAAATTACATATTATAAATCCGTCAACAATATATTTATTGTTTTACGCTGTCAGTAGGCCTACACTCTGTGCTATATGTCTTCTCGTGCAATCGTCTTTCTGCCAGAAATGCACTTCTATAGCCAAGACTGCACTTTTATTGTGTTATACAAACCTGCGCACTTTAGCACCAAACAATAACAATGTGTGGAATACACTTTCGTAGCTCTATCTATGCTATATACTAAACGGTCAGAATAAATTTATCGAACAGTGACACAAATAAAAAAAATTGTGTAAAATTTTTCACTTTTTTGCTTGCTTACGGCTTACAACTGAAGATTTAGATATTTTTTGGATTATTTGGCCTGCATCCGCAACTAATAGGGTGGCCTCTTGTTTTCACTCTAAAAATCTGCATTCCCCTTTCGTGCCACTCAAAACACACATGCTGGCCTACATACCGGCCTATTAATCGCAGTGCTGCTACATATATTTGTGCTGTTTTGCACGACATGTACCAGATATCCTGTAGCCTATTTATTAAAGTTAAGTATATTTTGACAGTTTATATTTAATTGCTCACTTTCCGCAGTTGTACTTAATGTAGGCCTATTATTAATGTTTTGGCAGCCCTGAAACCGTCTACCTGGCGTGCGTGGATGTGGTTATTAAACACGATTTACCCTAAACCGTCCGTGTCAGGCGCCATTTAAAGTCCTTCACTTGACAATCAATAATTCATCCGATTATACCAATTTGTTGAATATACAGTATTTGCACCTTTGAAGGTCACCATCGGGTCTGGTTGCTACGGCAACGGCAATAAACACAAGGTCTGTCTAACTTAACCTAACTCATTAACAGCTGTTGTGTTGTGTAGGTTAGGCCTGAAGTTTATTTTTCCGTTGCCATGGCAATAACTAAACAATACCGGGATTGGTTCATGTTATTTTATCTTCAACGATAAATTTAATAATTTTATTGGCACAGTTCAACAAGGATATTTAAGTTTAAAAGTAAATAACATATAGCATGTTGTATTACTTTGTCTGTATTTCACCACTTAGAAAATTAAAACAGTTAAATTTCGTTCACACATCGAATCAAAAAGAATCAAAATTCAAAAGTTTCATAATTTCCTAACAGGCTATTTATGCCAGTGTTTTCCGAGTATTTTTTATTTTTAGTTTTAAAGCGTATTTTGTTGTAAAATGTGCTATTAAAAAATTTCAGACCCGGGAACTTGGAATGTATCTGATCCCATTTTGAGAGATAGTTAATTTTCTGTATTTATACATATATTCCTATTATTTATTACTATATGTATATATGTATATGTATATATATATATATATATATATATATATATATATACATACACACACACACACACACACACACACACACACACACACACACACACACACACACACACACACACACACACACACACACACACACACACACACACACACACACACACACACACACACACACACACACACACATATATATATATATATATATATATATATATATAGTTTATTTTTAAGGATTTCTTTAAAATAAAAATCATTTTTAATTAAAAATACTTCCTAAATGTGAATGTATATCTATGGGCCAAATTTCACGAAATACAATTTAATTTTTACCATTATAGGTCTACCCACATATAGAGGCGTAGGCCTAAAGGACAATCATCTAAGCAAAAACCACTTTTTTTATTAAGGGAACCTGAAAACGGATACATACCGTACATCACAAAGTTGAAAATAAAAAGACACAGATATCATGCTAAATCTCATATTTTTCTACTTAGCGTTAATGCGCTAGAGGTGCGGTATCGACAGACAGATGGACAAATAAAAAAATAGGGTAAATTTTTCAACTTCGCGACATCTGCGAGGCATATGAGCGCAGGTGCCAAAAAGGTTTTGGCCAGGTGTTTGAATGAAGACGCAATTTATCTTCATTACAGGAAGTCCTTATCACATAGTTTATGCACTTCCGTATCAAGCGTAAAACTGCACACCTTTCTTTGAAGGAATATTACTTCTAACTGTCAAGTAGGTGGGACCAAAGTCTAAATTTAAGATATAGTTTTCCTTTATTTCCAGTGAATACACATTTCAGTTTGGAAGTTTTAGAATAGTAGAGTTTTGTATAGAGTAAGACTTCGTATGATTGTTGGCAAACAAAGGAATCTAACAAACTCGATTTCTTAAAATCTGTTGATCCCTGCCGATTGATTTACTCAATTGTTTCGTCATACAAGAAGAATTATTTTGTAAATAACTGTTTACAAAAATAGAGAAAAAAATAACCTGACCTAAATTTGGATCAAGTGTAGCCTTTTAGAAACTAAAAATAAAAAATCGACAATGGAGAAAATCTGAGAGACGTAGGCCTAAGTGGTTTTCAAAAAAAAAAAAGATGTCGCTCAACGTTGGCACTACCTCGAGTTACGAAACAATGTATAATTTTAAATTTTGAATTAAAACAGTCAATAGTGTTTTCAAAATATTAGGTCTGCTTAAATTTTCCTAACTAACGTTTCGTCGATGTAATAGTATTTTCCAAAAAATAAGGAATAATTTCAATAAGAATATTTTTGTGCTGTATAATAAACGTAGAAAACTTCAGTGAAATAGGACTGAAGATGGATGATGCAACAGACAAATGTAAAATAACACGCATTCTTAAGACTAATAAATTTAAGTGGATAAACCGGAGAGACACAAGAAGGTAGTGATCACAGATGCCGTCAGGAAGCAACGATCTGATCGAATGAGGGATTATTGGAGTGAAAAATTACAGCCCAATGTTGGGAAGAACTGAAATTTAGACTAAAGTGGTCCCATGAGGCCAAAAAATAAATACAAAAAAACGTAGAAAAACTAACTCTGACCGCAGTAACCGAAATAAAATGCAAAACTTTTTTATCCTATACTTTTTTGAAAATCTGAATTCGCCATCACAATCAGCGTTAAATATTTATAAATCAGCACTATAAATTACATTGAAAATACAAAACTAAACCAAAATCAATTTCAAGTTTGAATCAAATTGAACTGAAATGCAAACACTTAAGTGCTAACAAAATGCATACAGAGTGAATCAGAATTGCATAGGCCTAACCATATCTCGGTAGCTGAACATATTGCTACTTATTTAAATTTCAATAAACGTATGTCTTGTAACGCTTCGTGTTCCCTCTATCGGCCATTTTGTATTTAGAAAATAATTACAGCCTAACTTTATAAATTAGATTTTGTATCGACATTTATTGTACCACGTTTTTATGCTACTTTTACCATCATACCAAGAACCAAAATGATTAAGTAATATTCAAAATGGCTGTGGTTTAATTAAAAATTGTAACAATAAAATCTCAAATACTGTTCATTTAGCTAATATAGACAATATTTTACACTTTGAACGATAAACAAAATAGTTATATATATTTGTTTGTAGGTGAAAGGACAACCAAGTTATCGACAAAAAATTAATAACCTTAATTCGTCGGCATTTGTCAACGACACAAGTTTGTCGCCATTTTCAAGTGAGAAAGTTTTTATTTATTGAAAGCTGTACGACTTTTAAAATATTTTGGATTTGGGACGAATCTGAGTCTACCAACAAACTGTGTTTTTAATTTTTTTGTCTGTAACATAGTTCTTTTGATCTTAAAAAGCACCATTTTTACCGTTAAACATTTTTTTACTCGCACATTTTATTTGAAACAAACGATTTTGTGAAATATAACATTAAACATTTCAAACGGTCATTTTAAAAATCTAAATTACAAGGTTTTTTGCTGCTATCATATTGGTAAAGATTAGGCTAGATTAAAAAATTCCTGTTCGAAATTGTGACTCAAAATCAATAAATAAGCTATTTTTTTAAAGGAAATTAAGCAGCTATACAATTTACTTCCGAAAGATTGAGCCATATGAATAAAAAGAAGCAAAAGCTTTAATTCACAAAATCTGAAGCATATTCTTCAATTGATATGAATAAAAATATCAATCAAAAACCTTTTACTTTAGAGTGAAAGTAGATCCTTCTTTTGTTGATCCTTTTACTTCCAGACTGAAACATTTGTTCGTAAGCAAAAGGTAATCATTCATATGGAATGAAAGAAATGCTTTTGCTTCTACATTTTACTTAAAGCAAAACCTTTTACTTCTATCTTTTACTTGAAGCATTTCACTTGGTTTTATTCATATGGTTCAATAACGTGCAATTCTACATCACCCTGAATATACCACGCAAATATAGGCCTAAATGCTTATATTCAGGTGATGAAAATTACATATTATAGAATTTTTTATTACCATTCAAAACGGTGAATATAGACTCACATTCATTCACGTTCATTTTTCAACGAGTAAAATAAAAAACAAACTTCATCCAATTTGTCGCCTAGCCGACTGCATTAACTGTACTTTTATTCCCTAGAGACAGGTTAAAAAAAATGTTTTATGACTTTTATTATGCAAAGCTCAAGATACAGTACTTACTCAGGTTATGAGCTACACTGTGAACGCGTGTGATAATATGTTAATTTATTGCAAAAACTTTCCCACAATCTGCATTACTTATAATAAATCCCGTTCTCAGACCACATACAGTACCGTACAGGTTACTTGACTTATTTAAAATAGATTTGTCTGAGTTAGTGTTACTCGGAGTATAACATAAGTGAAGTTGATTTTTTAATGGCTTCGATTTGAGCTGATTTTTGTCCACACGAAGAAAATTATTTCAGTGAGTGCAGCGATAAATCATTCGTTCATTAGCAATGTATTTTTCGTTCGCAACCGTCGAATCGATAAGACAGACCAGCGGTTGAAGAACGGCATTATACATAATACACTAAGAAGAGATTTTACAGATTTAAATATATGAAATGAATCGTTAATTTAATTTTGGTAGTTATATTAAATTATCAATTGTTTTATATTAATTCGTAAAGATCAGCTGATCTCATTGAACACAGCTGATAGGCTATAATACGTTTCAGTTTATGTTGTTAAAAACTAGCTATGTTAATTTGTCGTTTATATTAATTCGTAACGATCAGCTGATTTCACTGAACAGCTGATAAGTTGAAGGTTATATTGTTAAAAATTAGCTATGTTAATTTGCGTTAATTTGTGTGATCTCATTGAACACAGCTGATAGGCTATAATAGGTTTCAGGTTATGTTATTAAAAACTAGCTATGTTAATTTGTCGTTTATATTAATTCGTAACGATCAGCTGATTTCACTGAACAGCTGATAAGTTGAAGGTTATATTGTTAAAAATTAGCTATGTTAATTTGCGTTAATTTGTGTGATCTCATTGAACACAGCTGATAGGCTATAATAGGTTTCAGGTTATGTTATTAAAAACTAGCTATGTTAATTTGTCGTTTATATTAATTCGTAACGATCAGCTGATTTCACTGAACAGCTGATAAGTTGAAGGTTATATCGTTAAAAATTAGCTATGTTAATTTGCGTTAATTTGTGTGATCTCATTGAACACAGCTGATAGGCTATAATAGGTTTCAGGTTATGTTATTAAAAACTAGCTATGTTAATTTGTCGTTTATATTAATTCGTAACGATCAGCTGATTTCACTGAACAGCTGATAAGTTGAAGGTTATATTGTTAAAAATTAGCTATGTTAATGTGTCGTGTTTTTGGACAAATTATCGTAATTAAAATAAAAAAAAGGAAGAGAGAACATACATGATTTTTATTTTTATTTCAATAACAGAAATTTAATATTTTTCATTTACAGCTGTCATGATAATTGAAGTTCATTAAATACGTGAAAATCTTTTCATTCTTGCACAATTTATTGTTAATTTTAATTATGATACCTGAAATTAGCGATATTATATTAATAAATTTCCATTGAAAAAAATGAGTAATACGTTAATTGGTAAAATACCTCTATGAAGCGTTTTAAGAGGTCGTTAATACCTTATAAATAACTGTGTGCGCGCGCATGTGTGTGTTTGAACCCTGACTTAATTGAGACATTTTCCAATTACCTCATTTAGGCGACTTTCTAAGAAACAGTTTTAAGCTACGGCGCACTTAATGCGGACACTTAATAGTTTTTAACAGTTAAATTATGCCTACTGAATATGTATTTCAGTACATTTTTGCTTCAATTTGATACATACTTGGTACAAATATTTCGGTACAAGACAGTTACCCAGCCAAAACCGATCTGTTTCAATTTCAAATTTCGCTGCTTAACAAAATTTGTCCAAGTTTTTACCAAAAATGTGTTCCTTTACGATGTTATTCAATGTTGTTAGGTTCCAACGTCAGGGAGCCGATCAACGTGTTAGCTGGAGTTCAGCCTAGGAACTGACTAAGGTTACAAAGGCTAAGGCTACAATGTAGGGCCGACATATCGCGTGCAAAGAACAGATCACACCAGCCTGGCAATATGCCGCATATCGGTCTCGAGAAGGTTGCGTTCTGCAGAACTTGATAATATGTTAATTTATGTTTATACGTTCTACATTTAAAAAAACTTATGTTCTTCATTGTTTGCGTTTTCATAGAACAAACGGTACAATAATATTATAGGTTAATCATACGGTACTTAGTTATTGTAGCCTACATGATGTAGCCTAGCTACTGCTGGATAATTTTGTAAAGACTTTTTTAATCCGACAAAATAACCACTTCGTGGTAAAAATATCTTCTGAAAGTTTTTTATCCAAAAAAAATTGTAAAATCAATTTTGGATACCGCTAAGTGTACCTTTCTCGAGTTTAAACATTTCCTGATTTGGTACGTCGAGGTACTTGAGCCAATCTGCCATAATTTTATTGTTGCGTAAACAAGGAAGTCAAGAGTATTATAAATGAATTTTTACACCTTTAATGTCTTTCTTTTCACGTACCCAACCTTTGACTTCAGTGGTCAGCCGCCTCGGTGGCCTAGTTGATAGCGTACTAGGCTTTCACACCGAGGACCCGGGTTCGATTCCCGGCCGGGGCTTGGCATTTTCATACGCTATAAATCATCCCATCGTCTGCATTAGCCCAAGTGTGCACAATAGTCGGACGTTAAAAAAAAAAAAAAAATTTGACTTCAGTGGCGAAAGCACGCTGAATTGTTGAAAGGTTACTCGAGGTAACATTCAAAGTTGATTATAAATGGTTATGGATGATTACGGCTTGGGTTTTTTTTAACCAAAAAGTGGAATTTTGTCAGATTCTTGTGGAACTTAAGGCTCATAATAAGAACTTTTTTCGTAATAAAAATTAATATTTCTCTTGCGACTTAAATTATTCGTGTTTGTATTCATGACGTCTATAGGACAGAACACACTAACAGCAACGAATTAATTAACTGTTATTATTTACCAAAATTGTTTCAGTACTTCATAATACTTCGATTTTTATTTATTTGACAAAATAGAAATATTTTATTATAAAATCTATAGGTTACAGTAGATTTTACTTATAAAATAACGATTGAAATGAAACCTTATTAGTCAGAATTACAAGCTTACAACTGATTATGAGATTTGATACATTTTATAATTTTTAACTCCATTTTGACTTTTCGCACAATAACCTACAAATAAAATATTATTTTCAAATATCTAATAGCCTACCTTTAACAACAGAAAGAAAAATCAGCACGTGTTCTTTAAAACTGGTTCAGTAGTTTGTTCAACTTCAATGGTTTGAAAAAATGTTAATGCACATAACTAAACTTTTTTGTGATATATACAAACGGCAATACCTGCTACTTTAAGAGACAAACTGAACACTTATTTGACAAAATTGGTTCAGTACTTTAGGTGTAGCCGCGTCAACGTTCAAAAAGAAGAAGATGGAGGAAAAGAAGAAGAAGAAAGGGAAGATGGGCGTGCAAGAACTTAATTTCAAGTTTAGTAATGGTAAACAAAATAATTTCAGTTGAAAACATTTAACAATTATGAATTTTCTATGCAAAGTAATTCAAAGTAATATAGTTCTGTATTGTTAATAATCATATAGGAATTACAACTAATGTCAGTTGTAATAACATATAAACTATAAGTAATAATTATCTGAAAATTGAAAACCTCTTCTCAAGGGGCAAACAGCTGATTAGTTATATACCAATCACAAATAATCATTCAAATTAACAATATAAATGGTATTATAACATAAAGTACACGAGTGAAACTCGGGGAGATACCGACAGAAGCGAAGCTTTTGTTAATGATATCTTTGCTGCATGTATAATTTGTTTGAAGATATGTTTACAAATATCTTGTTTTGTTTAAATAAATAAATACGTGAACCTAGCTTAGATATTATTTACTGCAATCATAGTAAAAGATCAGTTGTTTTATATTAATTTGTCCCAACTGATCTTGTACTATGATTGTTTTATATTAATTTGTAAAGCCGCCTCGGTGGCCTAGTTGATAGCGTACTAGGCTTTCACCCCGAGGACCCGGGTTCGATTCCCGGCCAGGGCTTGGCATTTTCATACGCTATAAATCATCCCATCGTCTGCATTAGCCCAAGTGTGCACAATAGTCGGACGTTAAACACCCAAAAAATATATATATTAATTTGTAACGATCAGCTGATTTCATCGAACAGCTGATAGGCTATGATAAGTTTCAGGTCATTTTATTAAAAACTAGCAATATTAACAACAATTATTATAAACGTTTATATTAAGTTCGAATATATTATAAACGGTTACAACGTGCACGTGTTCTCCTTAGACTAAGGAAAATACCGAAACCAAAGCAACACAACGTTTTAATATATTAGGTTACGTGTGTCCTGTTATCGAAAAGGAGGAAGAAAAAGAAAGAGACAAATAAAGAGACGAAATTCGTTTGCTCATTCCATATTTCCGTTACATTCTTCCGTTCGGCAGACTTTTTTCTATTCAACAATACAAGGCTCCATGTTAAAAAGTAACTGACCAATTAATTTTTTCAAGTTATACGTTAAAATTGTACTTACCAGCCGCCTTCCGCAAACGAACAGACTATAGGCATATACTATTCAGTAGACGTGCATATTTATTCTAAATCACACCGTACTTCCTTGCATGCCAATGACAAGAGAACTGTACAAATTAACGCTGAGGCTCAGACTGCTGTATTAGCCTATGCTTATTGTTTGATTAAAAATCCGTGTAGCGGAAGTTATTCACCCACTGTTTGATTGACTTCCGGTCGGAAACTGTTCCGTAAAGCCCAACTTTTTGTTAATTTAAAAAACAGTCACAATAAGTGTAATTTGGAATTTAAATTAATTTGTAATATTCTAGACTTCTTTTATAAGCTGCTTAGTCCAGCTAACTTTGTTCCCTTCGAGTATTTGTAGCCCACTACTCAGGCCTACATGGTGGCATTGGTTAGGTTAGGTAGGTTAACATCACCGTGATGGAAATAAATTTCTGAAGCACTGTTTAAACTAAGCTTGAGTAAGAGTTGCAAGTCAACGTGACTGACCTCATCATGTTAGGTCTTCGAGAAAAATTTATAAATGAAACTTTATGCTCAAAAAACACGTGAAGGGGGAAATGAAATAATCGCGGTACGCATTTGTTTCAATGAAGTGATGGAGGCAAATTTCTAAAATTACTTTTTTGAACTTATAATAATTTGAAAATCTGTTTCCCTCACCATCGTGGTGAGCACTAAAACCTGCACTAGCGTTATTTAACTACATTAAAACTAAACCGTGACTTCCACCAAGTTATTTTCAAGGGAAATTGAAATTTTAAAACGCAATTTTACGCAATTTATAAGAATAACTACAGCAATAAAAAAACCACAATCAGATTTTCAAAAGTACGATTTTTTTTAATAGGCCTATTTGAAATAGCCGCCATTTTGAAACGGTTGCTAAAATAAACTTACTCAAGCTGAGATTTTTTTTGTTTACCAAATTTGAATCAAATCGACATGAATTAGCGAATTATGTTTTTATTTTCGAAAAGTCCATACTTTATACCAGTTAGACTAATGAGGACGACGGATTGGCGTGAACTGGTATTAGCAAGGTATTAATTAATTTGCACTGGAAATGAGCAACTTAACCCTGAACGTCGTCGAATTAGTTTTATTAATTTCTATAACGGTTAAATAGATTTTTAAAAAGTATAAAATAAAAGTTTGGATTTTTAAAGATTTGAAATGACCGCCATTTTGAAACTGTTGAAAGTTGTCCGTGCTATTACCAAAAGTCGATATTGCGCCATGTTTGAAACAAACGGAAACAAAATTGCGAACATGAAATGTTCAGTGACGCAGCCTGGAAGTCAGGATAGCGCTCGTGAGTCAACGTATATTGTTTTCAGATTGTTCTGGCTGTATACATATCGAAATTACAGGAGGGACATAATTGAACTTCTGAAGAGGTCTGTATACCTCTTTACGTGCAAAAACTAAATATCTTCCGACTCAAGTATCACTTAATATTTTATTCCTTAACTACCCTTAAGTATTTCCGGGGTTCAGACCGCTACAAAGACAATTTTCGCCTGATTTTATAGTGATCCATCGCATCGTGCATTAAATTCCGACTGCGCGCGAATTTATATGGGTCCCTTGGTAAAACAAAAATCCGAAAGCAGTGAGGATTTATTTTAATTTTTCCAATTACTGTAGGCCCTGCTCCATAATTGTAAATTTCATCATTTCAAATTTACAACACTGACTTGCATTCTGATTCTTGATATATGATGGAAATCTGATGAAACTATTTGAGAACTTATACTGACTTTTCCGACTTTTGTTGATAGATTCCGAACAGAATTTTTCGTGGATATAGGCCTATACGTTTTGTTTTGCTACTTGAGAAGTAGATTACATTTGAGCAAAATACGATTAAAATCATTAGGACCGATTTTGAAAAAAACCTACTTTCTTATTTTATTGAAAAAGCGCTTGAAAACGATTTTTTGTTTTGTTTTTTAAAAAAATTTTAATGTTATCGATTTATGGGGAAACTACATCTTGCCCAATTGGCCTACCCAGTTCTTTTTACTCTGAATATTTTAAAACAATGATCAGGTACAACAATCGCTCTTGAAGTAGGCTATGTGCACCAAAACTCACAACGATTGTGCACCAAAACATGATCGATAGGCCTACTTCTTTATAGTGAAATGGTAAAATGTAGCGACGGTAGAATTTAAGAAAGTTAGGAAATTTAAACCCAAATTTTGATGCCAAATGATCGAAAATCGGGAAAATCCAACGGCGTTTGTTTAAACATGTTTGTTCAGCATATTTCTTAAGAATTTCTTAAAATGAGTAGTAGATATAGCCTACTGTATACATATATTTTTAATGAAATCTGATAGTAGCTAACAGTATAAAAGGGTACGACGTTCGAACGAAAGACATTAAAGAAGTAATGCAACACAAAATCCGATTTCAAGAAAAAATTGAAAGATTACAACCGTATACAGATCCCCGTTTTTCATAATTGTTACGAAAACATAACATACAATAAGTAGAGGTCTACACATTAAAATAATAAGTATAATTTGTTACTTAATTAATATATAATCCATTAAAATAATTCATTCCTATTTAAAATTTTCTAATTCCGAAGGAAAATTTCTGGATCGATAACGACTCCACGGAAAATGTCTGGGATATTTTTAGACGGACAATTGAAATCAGAAGCGAATGACCGTTGTAAGAAAAAACAAATGCCTCCCAGACAGTTTAAAGATGTGCAGTTCTATAATTAATTTGTTTGGCATTGCAAACACTCGCATTACTCACGTTAGCATAGATCCCTTGTAGGCTACACTTTACAGCATTTCAAAATTGTATTTTCACAGTTTTACATCGAAGACACACACTATGCGTAATTTTAAACTAGGGTAGTTGACGATACTGACCGACAGAGAGCACAATCAACGACTTCTAAGGATAGACTGGCGATGGCAATAAGCTGTACGACTGTACGGGTACGCGGTAAAGGAGGGGGAAGGGAAGGGAGGGGCTGTATATCACGCAAATGTTTATCAAAGGCCTCTTTAATTGTTGCTACTGCGCTGGTACCAGCTGACTTATAAACATGTCTCGACCGGACTAGAAAATCTGCTACCGAAGAATGTTTTACTGCTGCAGGATTAAGGATTTATGCTGTCGAACGTATTTCTGTTGGTAATACGAAACTTGGTCAAGTCATCAAGTTTTGTTGTACCAAAAATATGTTCTTAAAAGATTATGAAAAAAGTGTTAACCATACACACAGAAAAAGGTTGTCACATCTTACTCACATGACCATTAATTTCTTCTGCTGTGTCATAACTGAACTTTTCCGTTTAAAAATCGAATCTTTGTTCTTTGTGTGGTCATTGTGTATAAACGTACTAGAATGGTAACCCTTATAAGAGTTAAGTGTTCCCTGCTGGTGGCATCTTGCGGCAGTGTTGAACTACAGTTAAGTAGATAGTACCGTCTACTTCTTGAAACGTCTCCCCCCCTGTTCTTGCAGCGTTCGTAACGGCAAATAGTTAAATTACTTCGACTTTAGCCGCTAATATCGAGCACGCTTCCGCGGCAGTCGAGTCTAATACACACACAACACTACACTTACTACTTTAACCCTTTACACTCACACTTACATTTAGGGAGGCAATAATAGCCTCAATGTGCTTTTCGTCTTAACATAAAAAAAAAAATCGAGCACGCTTTTTATAATGGTGGCCGTACTTCTAGTAGGCTACTACCATTGGTAGTACCAATGGTGTGGTCGAATAAATAACCTAACCTGATCTGCGAAAAATCAAAAATTATATTTCGAATACGATTACAAATTCCAAACTTTTCTGCCGCCTCGGTGGCCTAGTTGATAGCGTACTAGGCTTTCACCCCGAGGACCCGGGTTTGATTCCCGGCCAGGGCTTGGCATTTTCATACACTATAAATCATCCCATCGTCTGCATTAGCCCAAGTGTGCACAATAGTCGGACGTTAAGCACCAAAAAAAAAAAAAAAAAAAAAAAAAAAAAAAAATCCAAACTTTCCTCTGTGAACGTTTAGAGCGAAAAAACACATCTGTTTATTATGACTACTTTAAATCGTTGTATTGTATTTAAAATTTGGAACACTAATTTAAATAAAAGATCTTCATGTATCGTTTTGGTAAGACTGTAACCCTCTTATACTACAAAATGTAAAAGAAATAAATTACAGATAGGGTAATAAAATTAAAATTTAATAAAAGTAGATAAAACTTTAACCTTTTCCAGTGAGTAATAAGGAGCAGTTGTAGGATGTTGGCTCTAATAAGATTTAGTCTTTAAAGTCTGTTTTAAAATTTTGAGCTAGTTAGGTAAAGTTTTAAAAGTATTTTTGGTTTTGCGGCTAGTAAAAAGAGCAATTTTAAATTCGACACTTGTACAGCCTTACTTATAAAGAAATAATCTATAAGTAAGATACAGTTTTAACTCTTTCCAGTCCATGGAAGCTTTTTACAAGGACATTTTTTTTTACTTTTGGACATATTTTAAGCCTGTGGACATATTTAATGACAAAAATATTTTCAGTTGGACACACAATGTAGAGTAAGATAAAGTGTTTACAGCTTTAGGCTTAGGCACAAGTAAAGGGCCTTAACCCTAGTAAGGTACGTCATTGGAAAGTCTTTTTGAAAATTCACGTCCATCACGTACGATAGCGAGATAACTACGTGCTATGTTACGTGTCACAGTCACAGGACGACGGAACTGGGAGAACAGTTCATGGGTGACAGATCCATACAGCAATGTTTGAGGCCACAGAGTAATTTGTGTACAAGGTCAGTTCTATACTAAAGTAAACAACACATTACATCACTGCCTACTAGATTATGTAAAAACATTTTCAAGTACTGCATGCAAAAAGTACGGCGAAGTTAAAACTTTTGATTTTCAGGTTTTCTGATTTTCTGTCTCTTTTGTCCAATAAAGTGTTTTTGAATTCGGTGGTCGATGCGGCTAAAGTATCTAAAGTATCTGCGCAACTAAAAGGTCTTAGTTCGAGTCGCAGTTACTCCCGTTGCTTTTCACTTACTATTACCGCTGATCCGTCGTCCTCATTAGTATAACTGGCATAAAGTATGGACGTTAAGAAACAATAAATAAATAATAAAAAATAGTGGTTTTATCTTGATGCCTGTTTTGATTAATTTTGGCATTCAGTTGTCGTTTGTTCAAATCTTTAGGCTATTTTTCTAAACTTTGCAAACATTTTAGTTTGTCTGTTTACGACAAAACCTCACTTAAAATTAACAAAAATCTGATTTTAATGAAATTTAGCTCAAACGTAAGAGCCTACGTTTGAGTAGGCTACTTTAATTTAGGCCATTAAGAGCCTAAACAAAACGCCTGGGTTATTAAGAGCCCAAAAAGTTTGTTACGGCAGGTACAGACAAAAATCAAACAATCGGCTGAATATCTAAAAAAATAACTCATTAGCTTTTGCTCAAATGATTTTAAGACCACTTTGTTCAGAAGGTCTTTAAGATTCAAAAGTCAAGAATTTTACAGTTCCGGAGCAAACCGGAAGAACGAAAGTTAATACTTACGCTGTTTGACATCCCCTAGTATATTTTTACATCCTCTACCATAGATTGGTATCCCCTGATATAATTTAATATCGTAGTTTGGCATTATACTCTCCGTATAAAACATCAATTTTATTTTAAACTTCCGTTTCAGATCCTCGGCCCAATTGTGTTTGTCCAGCTTCAGTACCGCACGGCCTATGCGGGCTATAGTAACATCCGAACAGAGTAATTAGCAGTAATTAGTACACGGAACAATGAGTACAGTCTTACATAAAACCAGCTTAGTCGTGAAATACGCACAACGGAAGTTCTGTTCTGTTGACATTTATTTTGCTGATGTTGAAAAGTCAATGGCCGGTATGCGTTCAGAAAATGTCTCATTTTTCCTTCTTGAAAATTAGGTTTTCAATGGTGGTAAGTCGCTTATGAAACTATCTAGCGGTAAACTGGGGAAATAGAAAATTTTGCCGTTTTGTTTAGTAGCCTATAAGAGCAAAAATACATTTTTTTTTGTTTTTAAAAAGTGAAAAATTTAAGAGCAAAATAAAGTATAAAAATAACGAGTCATATAAAAAGGAAAGTTACAAATATGTCTGTCCACTTCGCGTATCAACTAAAAAAGTTTGCACAAATATTTTTACGGGGAGTGTTTCTAATTTACTGCGATTATGACATCAAAACTAGGAATTTGTTGTATTTTTTTTACTTTTCTTTTAACCGAAAATTTTAACAATGGTTAGTTTGCCATAAACACTAATTTATTGGACGAACAAAAAAAATCATAATTTCATTAAATAGGATAAAACTTGACATAATTTTAAAAAATTATACAAAATTTGAGGTTATTTAAGCCATTGGGAGGCCAAAATAGCACTGTCTAGTTGAAAGCAGTATTTCTTTAAACTGTTATAAAAACAAAGGTGACCACTTCTGTGTTCTTTTACTTTAATTCTGCTTCGACCGTGAGTTTATTATCGATTACTTGCAAATTTCAATTGGAATAACTATTATAGCGGTCCAAAATGAGCACCGATCCTGATTTCTAGATCAGTTTTTGAGTGGGATCGTCGAAAATTTCACATTTCGCATTTTTGGTTCGATCTATTCAACCTTGGTACAAAATCGATTTTGGAAATAGCTTACACATTACCCAACAGAAACCTTTCAACAGTTTCATAATGGTCATTTAAAAATTCATAACCTTCGGTTTTAAACTTTTTTCTAATCTAATTTCACAATTGAAATGAATGTTAAAAACTGCATAAAGAATTTTGGATTTGAAAAATTCATTGTAATAAAGAAATTGAATTTTACGGCAGTTAATGTCTATTTTCGTATTTTCAATAGGCTAAATGAAGAAATTGAATTTTACGGCAGTTAATGTCTATTTTCGTATTTTCAATAGGCTAAATGAAGAAATTGAATTTTACGGCAGTTAATGTCTATTTTCGTACTTTCAATAGGCTAAATGAAGAAATTGAATTTTACGGCAGTTAATGTCTATTTTCGTATTTTCAATAGGCTAAATGAAGAAATTGAATTTTACGGCAGTTAATTTCTATTTTCGTATTTTCAATAGGCTAAATGAAGAAATTGAATTTTACGGCAGTTAATGTCTATTTTCGTACTTTCAATAGGCTAAATGAAGAAATTGAATTTTACGGCAGTTAATGTCTATTTTCGTATTTTCAATAGGCTAAATGAAGAAATTGAATTTTACGGCAGTTAATGTCTATTTTCGTACTTTCAATAGGCTAAATGAAGAAATTGAATTTTACGGCAGTTAATGTCTATTTTCGTACTTTCAATAGGCTAAATGAAGAAATTGAATTTTACGGCAGTTAATGTCTATTTTCGTACTTTCAATAGGCTAAATGAAGAAATTGAATTTTACGGCAGTTAATGTCTATTTTCGTACTTTCAATAGGCTAAATGAAGAAATTGAATTTTACGGCAGTTAATGTCTATTTTCGTACTTTCAATAGGCTAAATGAAGAAATTGAATTTTACGGCAGTTAATGTCTATTTTCGTACTTTCAATAAGCTAAATGAAGAAATTGAATTTTACGGCAGTTAATGTCTATTTTCGTACTTTCAATAGGCTAAATGAAGAAATTGAATTTTAAGGCAGTTAATGTCTATTTTCGTACTTTCAATAGGCTAAATGAAGAAATTGAATTTTACGGCAGTTAATGTCTATTTTCGTACTTTCAATAGGCTAAATGAAGAAATTGAATTTTACGGCAGTTAATGTCTTTTTTCGTATTTTCAATAGGCTAAATAAAGAAATTGAATTTTACGGCAGTTAATGTCTATTTTCGTACTTTCAATAGGCTAAATGAAGAAATTGAATTTTACGGCAGTTAATATCCACTTTCGTACTTTCAATAGGCTAAATAAAGAAATTGAATTTTACGGCAGTTAATATCCACTTTCGTACTTTCAATAGGCTAAATAAAGAAATTGAATTTTACGGCAGTTAATATCCACTTTCGTACTTTCAATAGGCTAAATAAAGAAATTGAATTTTACGGCAGTTAATATCTACTTTCGTGCTTTCAATAGGCTAAATGAAGAAATTGAATTTTACGGCAGTTAATGTCTATTTTCGTACTTTCAATAGGCTAAATGAAGAAATTGAATTTTACGGCAGTTAATGTCTATTTTCGTACTTTCAATAGGCTAAATGAAGAAATTGAATTTTACGGCAGTTAATGTCTATTTTCGTACTTTCAATAAGCTAAATGAAGAAATTGAATTTTAAGGCAGTTAATGTCTATTTTCGTTTTTTCAATAGGCTAAATGAAGAAATTGAATTTTACGGCAGTTAATGTCTATTTTCGTACTTTCAATAAGCTAAATGAAGTAATTGAATTTTACGGCAGTTAATGTCTATTTTCGTACTTTCAATAGGCTAAATGAAGAAATTGAATTTTACGGCAGTTAATGTCTTTTTTCGTATTTTCAATAGGCTAAATGAAGAAATTGAATTTTACGGCAGTTAATGTCTATTTTCGTACTTTCAATAGGCTAAATGAAGAAATTGAATTTTACGGCAGTTAATATCCACTTTCGTACTTTCAATAGGCTAAATAAAGAAATTGAATTTTACGGCAGTTAATATCCACTTTCGTACTTTCAATAGGCTAAATGAAGAAATTGAATTTTACGGCAGTTAATATCCACTTTCGTACTTTCAATAGGCTAAATAAAGAAATTGAATTTTACGGCAGTTAATGTCTATTTTCGTACTTTCAATAGGCTAAATGAAGAAATTGAATTTTACGGCAGTTAATGTCTATTTTCGTACTTTCAATAGGCTAAATGAAGAAATTGAATTTACGGCAGTTAATGTCTATTTTCGTACTTTCAATAGGCTAAATGAAGAAATTGAATTTTACGGCAGTTAATGTCTATTTTCGTACTTTCAATAAGCTAAATGAAGAAATTGAATTTTACGGCAGTTAATGTCTATTTTCGTACTTTCAATAGGCTAAATGAAGAAATTGAATTTTACGGCAGTTAATGTCTATTTTCGTACTTTCAATAGGCTAAATGAAGAAATTGAATTTTACGGCAGTTAATGTCTATTTTCGTACTTTCAATAGGCTAAATGAAGAAATTGAATTTTACGGCAGTTAATGTCTTTTTTCGTATTTTCAATAGGCTAAATGAAGAAATTGAATTTTACGGCAGTTAATGTCTATTTTCGTACTTTCAATAGGCTAAATGAAGAAATTGAATTTTACGGCAGTTAATATCCACTTTCGTACTTTCAATAGGCTAAATAAAGAAATTGAATTTTACGGCAGTTAATATCCACTTTCGTACTTTCAATAGGCTAAATAAAGAAATTGAATTTTACGGCAGTTAATATCCACTTTCGTACTTTCAATAGGCTAAATAAAGAAATTGAATTTTACGGCAGTTAATATCTACTTTCGTGCTTTCAATAGGCTAAATAAAGAAATTGAATTTTACGGCAGTTAATATTTACTTTCGTGCTTTCAATAGGCTAAATAAAGAAATTGAATTTTACGGCAGTTAATATCTACTTTCGTGCTTTCAATAGGCTAAATAAAGAAATTGAATTTTACGGCAGTTAATATCTACTTTCGTGCTTTCAATAGGCTAAATAAAGAAATTGAATTTTACGGCAGTTAATATTTACTTTCGGACTTTCAATAGGCTAAATAAAGAAATTGAATTTTACGGCAGTTAATATCTACTTTCGTGCTTTCAATAGGCTATAATTTAAATGTTAAAATGCCAGTATGTGCAGGTTTTGTTGATGGCGATGATGAAATCATAATTTTTAAAAAAAGGTCAACATATTTTTTACTTAACCTTTACTGTACTTCAAATTACTTTTGGAAATTTACTTTAATCAACCTCAGCGAGTCAGTTGCGTGGCGCAAATATTTCTACTCATTGTATTTCCGAACCATAAATATGTTTTTATTTTAAATATGCTACACTGACTTAAGCTGTGATTTTTCATCAATTTGGAAAACAAAACCGATTAGAAAATTAGAAAATTTTGTTAATTTTTCAAAGTGTTTGACTAAAAACGAGCTTGTAAACGAATATTTTTTGAGAAATTAAAAAAAACTTTAAGTATAACAAGTGTGAATCACAATTACGCTTCATATTTCATGGAAACGGTTATTTCGTAGGCATAGGCCCGCACGCAAGCCCGCACACAAACAAGAAAAGCCTTTTCCCCCAACACATACACTCAGCGGGACAGACAAGTAATAACCACTTTCTTGGAATCAGAGGACCTATACAAATGGATAAGCCTATCTCAAGATCGATTTTTCTGTAAGCTAGACTACGTTTTGCATGCAATTACTGATATGAAAGCAAGTAGGTAAAATACATTGATTTTTATGAATAACAACCATTAGGCATCACAATTGCTAAGGTCTGTAGCCTACTTTTGGGGCACAGGTATGCCAAATAGACACCTTACATTGCAAATATGCAATTTGTTCTTATTTCGGACCATTTTTCATGTTTCATAAATTTTTGTTTTTGAAACTCTTCTTATAATTGTTTTAATAAATTGTATTTTATCAAAAACGGCTCTAAAGATTTTCATCACATTTTACTGAAATATAGTACTTCAGTAACCAGACAAATATGTACGCCTATAAGTTTCTACTCCCCCGAAAAATTCGGTTACAGGATTATCAACGAAAACCTGACAAAATGGGGCGCAAATTCTCAAATTAGGTCACAAGTAAATAGAAAACACCGAAAATAAACTTTGATTGTCGTCAGAATTGTTTTGACTCTTCGTTTTTCCAACAGTTAATATTATTTTACGGCAGAGGGTCCTTTGTACTGCAGTTAATATTTACTTTCGGACTTTCAATAGGTTAAATAAAGCAATTGAATTTTACGGCAGTTAATATTTACTTTCGGACTTTCAATAGGTTAAATAAAGCAATTGAATTTTACGGCAGTTAATATTTACTTTCGGACTTTCAATAGGCTAAATAAAGAAATTGAATTTTACGGCAGTTAATATCTCCTTTCGTGCTTTCGATAGGCTAAATAAAGAAATTGAATTTTACGGCAGTTAATATTTACTTTCGGACTTTCAATAGGCTAAATAAAGAAATTTAATTTTACGGCAGTTAATATTTACTTTCGGACTTTCAATAGGCTAAATAAAGAAATTGAATTTTACGGCAGTTAATATCTCCTTTCGTGCTTTCAATAGGCTAAATAAAGAAATTGAATTTTACGGCAGTTAATATTTACTTTCGGACTTTCAATAGGCTAAATAAAGAAATTTAATTTTACGGCAGTTAATATTTACTTTCGGACTTTCAATAGGCTAAATAAAGAAATTGAATTTTACGGCAGTTAATATCTCCTTTCGTGCTTTCAATAGGCTAAATAAAGAAATTGAATTTTACGGCAGTTAATATTTACTTTCGGACTTTCAATAGGTTAAATAAAGCAATTGAATTTTACGGCAGTTAATATTTACTTTCGGACTTTCAATAGGCTAAATAAAGAAATTGAATTTTACGGCAGTTAATATCTCCTTTCGTGCTTTCAATAGGCTAAATAAAGAAATTGAATTTTACGGCAGTTAATATTTACTTTCGGACTTTCAATAGGCTAAATAAAGAAATTTAATTTTACGGCAGTTAATATTTACTTTCGGACTTTCAATAGGCTAAATAAAGAAATTGAATTTTACGGCAGTTAATATCTCCTTTCGTGCTTTCAATAGGCTAAATAAAGAAATTGAATTTTACGGCAGTTAATATTTACTTTCGGACTTTCAATAGGCTAAATAAAGAAATTTAATTTTACGGCAGTTAATATTTACTTTCGGACTTTCAATAGGCTAAATAAAGAAATTGAATTTTACGGCAGTTAATATCTCCTTTCGTGCTTTCAATAGGCTAAATAAAGAAATTGAATTTTACGGCAGTTAATATTTACTTTCGGACTTTCAATAGGTTAAATAAAGCAATTGAATTTTACGGCAGTTAATATTTACTTTCGGACTTTCAATAGGCTAAATAAAGAAATTGAATTTTACGGCAGTTAATATCTCCTTTCGTGCTTTCAATAGGCTAAATAAAGAAATTGAATTTTACGGCAGTTAATATTTACTTTCGGACTTTCAATAGGCTAAATAAAGAAATTTAATTTTACGGCAGTTAATATTTACTTTCGGACTTTCAATAGGCTAAATAAAGAAATTGAATTTTACGGCAGTTAATATCTCCTTTCGTGCTTTCAATAGGCTAAATAAAGAAATTGAATTTTACGGCAGTTAATATTTACTTTCGGACTTTCAATAGGCTAAATAAAGAAATTTAATTTTACGGCAGTTAATATTTACTTTCGGACTTTCAATAGGCTAAATAAAGAAATTGAATTTTACGGCAGTTAATATCTCCTTTCGTGCTTTCAATAGGCTAAATAAAGAAATTGAATTTTACGGCAGTTAATATTTACTTTCGGACTTTCAATAGGCTAAATAAAGAAATTTAATTTTACGGCAGTTAATATTTACTTTCGGACTTTCAATAGGCTAAATAAAGAAATTGAATTTTACGGCAGTTAATATCTCCTTTCGTGCTTTCAATAGGCTAAATAAAGAAATTGAATTTTACGGCAGTTAATATTTACTTTCGGACTTTCAATAGGTTAAATAAAGCAATTGAATTTTACGGCAGTTAATATTTACTTTCGGACTTTCAATAGGCTAAATAAAGAAATTGAATTTTACGGCAGTTAATATCTCCTTTCGTGCTTTCAATAGGCTAAATAAAGAAATTGAATTTTACGGCAGTTAATATTTACTTTCGGACTTTCAATAGGCTAAATAAAGAAATTTAATTTTACGGCAGTTAATATTTACTTTCGGACTTTCAATAGGCTAAATAAAGAAATTGAATTTTACGGCAGTTAATATCTCCTTTCGTGCTTTCAATAGGCTAAATAAAGAAATTGAATTTTACGGCAGTTAATATTTACTTTCGGACTTTCAATAGGCTAAATAAAGAAATTTAATTTTACGGCAGTTAATATTTACTTTCGGACTTTCAATAGGCTAAATAAAGAAATTGAATTTTACGGCAGTTAATATCTCCTTTCGTGCTTTCAATAGGCTAAATAAAGAAATTGAATTTTACGGCAGTTAATATTTACTTTCGGACTTTCAATAGGCTAAATAAAGAAATTTAATTTTACGGCAGTTAATATTTACTTTCGGACTTACTATATTAAGTAAGTAAACTAACTTACTTAATTACTATAAAGGAAAATACTTTCAAAGATATTATAAACCTTAGCATAAGTGAAAAAATTTTTTTTAAAGATTTGAGAATGTTTGTGCAAAAAGTATTTTTTTAACCGAATGATTTTATGAACATATATAATATGTTATGTTAATGTAAGTGGCCTACATGTTTTATGCAAAGGCCGATGTACATATTACAGAAGCAATCATATTTTGGCCGAATTGTGTCAATAACACAGTTTGTAGTGAAATTTGCGTTTATTCACGTTGTATGAATCACCTGCTTACCCTAACGCGGAAGTGAGGGGGCAGACTAGAACACCTTCCCCCCCAACTTGTTTTATCGATACCAAACCGCTCTATATGCCTTGCCTGAACGATGGGGATATTCGACATCCATAAATAAATAAGTTTTATAACATAGAATTTAAGTGCTTATATCAATGCGATATATTTTGGGGTTATGTTTAGTTCCCATGTGTAGCCTACTTTCAAAATGGCCGTCATTCAAAATCTAAACATAAATTAATGTAAGCCTACTTTTTTCTCGATACAATGTCACCATCGTAATCAACGTTGAAATCTGTACAATAAGCATTATCAATTGTCAAATTTCTGATATACTTTTCCTGAGCTTCTAAGCAGTCGGATTTCGTAATTTTGATTCATTTATTGTTAATCGTGGCACGCAGATGTCTCGCTAAAGTGATTAAGGGTTTTCAAAGATTAACAAAAACGAAGTATATCGGTATGCGAATATTTACTGAAGACAAGTTTAGGCCTACTCTATCAGCTTTCAAGTTCATTTTCACTGAAATTTAGAAAAAGGTAATTTATGCAGATTTTAACCCTGAATATGCCTAAAAGAGTCAAATAGTGAATAGGCCTACTTTCAAAATAGTGCAAGAAAAAGAAAGTTCTGAATTTTTAAAGTTTTTTAGCAGTTGCCATTTGAAATGAATAAATAGATTTTTTACTCACAGCTATTATCAAAATCAATTTTTGCTGCTGATTGCAAAAATTAGCGTAAACTTAACACGTTTTGTCACGATTGATGCACATTTCATGGTCCTAAATAGGATGAGTTTTACCTTAATACTTTCTGTAACTCATTTTCCAGTGGAATTTTTGAAAAGCCGACAGTTAAATTTAATGTTTACTCTACCGTGAAATTAATTTAAAGTTCATTCAAGACATTAGACTATTGTATAAGTAGGCCTTACACAGTTGGGACCCTTCACACACCTGCAGCTTAACTGCAAATCTGTTAATACGATAAAGTATCGCGATGGCTGTGGATTGTGGATCTAACAACAGACCGGAAAGTCGGAAAGGCCACCTTAGCCCGAGCTTACAATAGCCGGAACAAATATGGCACATCCTTCAATGGATGTGGCTTCCGGTGATTTGTCACCTCTGACAGTCAGCGTAACCCATTATCCCTCAGTTTGGGGGGGGGCGCGCAACGCAGCTTCAACATCTAAATAACTTGGTTTTGATGTCCGATTTTAAATCAATGAAAAATAAGCGCAAGTCTTGCTGACATGATGGAAACAGATTTCAAAAAACTATTTCAATAAGTGGAAATCAAAATTGGGTGAAAAGTGTATTTTGCAATAGTTTGGACAAGTTCGTTATCCAGAGAAATCCGTTTATAGCCTCAAAATGGCGGATATAAAAACAACTAATTTCTGTTGTTGAACCAAAAATAAAATCATGTTTTATCTTGCTTTTTATTAGACTAACATGTATCATGTTTTAGGGCTGGTTGTAGTGCTGGATTTTGCGTGATGCGAGTGCACACATTTATATTGATATATAAAAGTATATTTTGCGTGTCGCACGTCTCGTATTTTGTTAATTGTAATTAAAATTTCCCGTGTTTCCGCTCGGGATCGAACCGGGGACCTTGAGCGTGTGAGGCGCACGTGATAACCACGACACTAAGGCAATGTAAATATATGAAATTAATCTTTAATTTAATTTTGATAAATATGTACTAATACAATTTTGGTTGTTTTATATTAGTTCGTAACGATCAGCTGATTTTACTGAACAACTGATAGGCTATAATAAGTTTCAGGTTATGTTGTTAAAAACTAGCTATACTAATTTGTCGTGTTTAAACAAAATATTGTAATTAAAATAAAAAGGAAGAGAAAACATGATACATGATTTTTATTTTTGGTTCAATAACAGAAATTGGTTTTTTTTAATTACGATAATTTTTCGAAAACATGACAAATAACTAGCAAATAGCTATTAGCACATAGCAAATAGCTTATGTTTAGCAAGTTTTTAACAATATAATCTAAATCATATTGCCTAACTGGTGTTGAATGAAATCAGCTGATCGTTACGAATTAGGGGGCCTAATATAAAACAAATGATCTTTAACAAATGATACTATAACATAGCTGGTTTTTAAGAAAATAACCTTAAACATATTATGGCCTATCAGCTGTTCAATGAAATCAGCTGATCGTTACGAATTAGGAGGGGGGGCTAATATAAAACAAATGATCTTTTACTATAACATAGCTGGTATTTAACAACATAACCTAAAACTTATTATAGCCTATCAGCTGTTCAATGAAATCAGCTGATCGTTACGAATTAGGCTAATATAAACAACTGATCTTTTACTACAACATAGCCAGTTTTTAACAACATAACCTAAAACTTATTATAGCCTATCAGCTGTTCAATGAAATCAGCTGATCGTTACGAATTAGGGGGGGGGCTAATATAAAACAAATGATCTTTTACTATAACATAGCTGGTTTTTAACAAAATAACCTAAAACATATTATAGCCTATCAGCTGTTCAATGAAATCAGCTGATCGTTACGAATTAGGAGGGGGCTAATATAAAACAAATGATCTTTTACTATAACATAGCTGGTTTTTAACAAAATAACCTAAAACATATTATAGCCTATCAGCTGTTCAATGAAATCAGCTAATCGTTACGAATTAGGAGGGGGGCTAATATAAAACAAATGATCTTTTACTATAACATAGCTGGTATTTAACAACATAACCTAAAACTTATTATAGCCTATCAGCTGTTCAATGAAATCAGCTGATCGTTACGAATTAATATAGAACTGATATTTTACTATAACTTCCAACTGAAATTTGTTCACTCGCATCAGGCGACGCGCAAAATCCAGCACCACAACCAGTCCTAAAACATAATACGTGTTAGATGTTAAATGTATAACGTTTTTAATTTTACTCTCTTTTAAAAGCTGGTTTAATCCTTGCAATTATCCTTATATAAATTAATTTTAAATTACATTTAGAATGCAAAAAATAACCCTGACCGCTATCTAGTTTTTGTAGAATGTCTATTATAATTATTATAATTTTCATTGGGTATAACATATAATACAGCCTATAGTTAGGTTGGGAATTAGGCAGGTTTTCGTGATAGCTTTTTTAAAATACTTTTATATTTTCAGTTTTCGTGCTAAAGGTCTCACTTAAATAATTTAAGTGAGTGTGAACCTATTTACTGTCACTTAACACTTAGTTTTAGAAATGTCGACTAAACTCGTAAAAAACTCTGAAGTTGTTCGTCAAATCAGTTACGACCGAAAACAAATTAAAAATAACATCTAAAATTATGCCATTCACTTTCAGGCAGTGTAGCAGTGTGGGGAGCGTTGCCTGAGGCAGAAAGGATGTTGAAGATCGGTTACAGCTCCGCCAGACATAGGGCCTACCGGTAAAGCGGACAGACTGGAGGACGTGTTTGCTGAAGTTTCGTCACTAACACTAACATGTGATATCCAGATCCGCGAAAATAAAACTCTTTGAAACAATGCTAGTGTGTGAACGCATTAAAGTATAGCCTAATGATTAAACAGTGCAAAAACTTTAGACACATTCTCACGTTCAATTACTTCCCAAAAATATTCGGTTCAGAAGTTGGCGATTAAAAAACCAAAAATTTGTAATTTCTCAAAATTCGTTCATCATATGTTGATCAAATCTTATTTACATTAGAAGATCTATAATTCAAATCAATGATTCAAATATGAAATTAAAGGTAACTTGGTAAAGGTTTACTTTCATTTCTTTCTCCATTTACTCAGGACAATGATTAATTTATATTATTTTTAATTTCTTAGACTGACTTTGCGACGCATAGGCCTACGTTTTCTTTGGGCAGTATGTACTTATTGACTACTTTTGAATAAAATTTTATCAGCATCGTTAGAACCGATTTGAAAGAATTAAGATTTTTTAATTTGTAAGATTGACAAAACAGGGATTAAAAACGAAATTTTTTTGGAAAAAATCAGAATAGTTCTTAGAAACAACGAAACGTATACAAACTACACAAGAATGCAAAATTTAATCATAATTTGTTTAAACGCCAAATAAAAAGCCACGCAAACATTTTTTTTATTGAAGAGGCCTGAAAATGGATTGTAACCATCAAAATTTCATGATCGGTTTTGTTCACGTTCCCATACTTTATATTTCTACACTTTTTACAAAGTTAAGAACAAAATGCGTGCGTTAAAAATTGAACTTACATTTTTTAAAAGTTTTCAGTTAATAAATGTGATCCAGTAAACGGGTATGTAGACAAAGGTTTTACTGCGCATGAGCGTGTGATCACGTGGCCGAAGAGGAAATGGGCAGGTTTCAACCCACTGAGCATGAGCAACCCTTGTTCGGCCAACCACAACTTCAGGAAGTACGTCAGACAGACAGAACAAGACCTTAGAGCCCAGCAAATACTACACAATGGGTCAACGGTTAAATTTGAATAGTTTTAAATATCTTACTAATAACTAAACTATCCAGGATTTTTGGAAAATTGGCTGGCATCTTGTTCCCGTCAAGAAAGGGTTAAAATTGTATATTAATGTTTCAGAGATTTATTTATATAAACTTGCATAGTTTAGCAATGTTCATTCGTGTTTGGCACGTGCTCCTGGTACAATTAAAACAAACCTAACCTTAAAGTTAGCGACTGTTGCTCCACCAGCTGTTTGTTAGAAATAATCTGTAACGAAACAACGTTTCTCCAAAAATCAGTGTCTGGCAGAAATAATCAGTAGTGAAACAACTATTGCCTAAAATACCAGCTGTTTGTTAGAAATAATCTGTAACGAAACAACGTTTCTCCAAAAATCAGTGTCTGGCAGAAATAATCAGTAGTGAAACAACTATTGCCTAAAATACCAGCTGTTTGTTAGAAATAATCTGTAACGAAACAACGTTTCTCCAAAAATCAGTATCTGGCAGAAATAATCAGTAGTGAAACAACTATTGCCTAAAATACCAGCTGTTTGTTAGAAATAATCTGTAACGAAACAACGTTTCTCCAAAAATCAGTGTCTGGCAGAAATAATCAGTAGTGAAACAACTATTGCCTAAAATACCAGCTGTTTGTTAGAAATAATCTGTAACGAAACAACGTTTCTCCAAAAATCAGTGTCTGGCAGAAATAATCAGTAGTGAAACAACTATTGCCTAAAATACCAGCTGTTTGTTAGAAATAATCTGTAACGAAACAACGTTTCTCCAAAAATCAGTATCTGGCAGAAATAATCAGTAGTGAAACAACTATTGCTGGCAGAAATAATCAAAATACCAGCTGTTTGTTAGAAATAATCTGTAACGAAACAACGTTTCTCCAAAAATCAGTGTCTGGCAGAAATAATCAGTAGTGGAACAACTATTGCCTAAAATACCAGCTGTTTGTTAGAAATAATCTGTAACGAAACAACGTTTCTCCAAAAATCAGTGTCTGGCAGAAATAATCAGTAGTGGAACAACTATTGCCTAAAATATCAGCTGTTTGTTAGAAATAATCTGTAACGAAACAACGTTTCTCCAAAAATCAGTGTCTGGCAGAAATAATCAGTAGTGGAACAACTATTGCCTAAAATATCAGCTGTTTGTTAGAAACAAATAATAGTAAAACAACAAATGATACAATTGTCGAGTACCACATATTGGTAAAAGTAACCAGTAGGCCTAGAATATACGTAGATAAACGGATTCAATGATCTGTTTGTCTACTTTCCGTCATAGGTTTCTTATTTGTCATTCTTTTACTTGTCTTTGAGTTTTTCTAGTTAAAATTAATTACTTTTCCTTATTAGGAGTTTAACTTCTATAGTATTTTCAGTCGAAGAATGTTTACGATAATTTTGGTTCGAATCCAACATAATTTTATAGGTTATCAGTTATGCATCACCCTTTTTTAAAGTATATAGAAACAAATGCGCAAAAACACTGTACAAAATTTTATATTTTCATTGAAATTATGTAAAAGAGCCTAAATTACCGTCCATCCGTGATTCATCCAACAAAACAAAACTTATTGGACATTATCACTCGGAATATTCTGGTTTTAGAACTAATTTTTACCATACAATTTAAGACATTAAAAACTGAAGGCAATGTTCTTAGTTTCATATATAAACTTACAATTCAAGATTACGTTGGAAAAAGTAAAACAAATTCAGACGGCTGTTCGTAATATCCTTAAACCTTTATGTCAATTCAGGTAGGACTCCAATAATTTCACAAACTCAAACAAATCTTGGAGACTTTCTGTATTCGACAAATTATCTTCTTTATTGTTTATGCCTGTCGAACTCGAAATCAAACCACTTGAACTAAGCAGGTGTACCACACGCAACATTGATTTTATCAAAAATATTGTACGCTTGAATCGTATCGTATGTCAAGTGGAGCTGTAATCGTTACAACTGTAGACCATCTGATCAAACAAGGTAGTGGTGACGCCAATATGGCGGATTCAGGATGTGCCATCAGCGGAGCGTGGCGACACGATATCATGATAGCAGTGCATAGCTCGACCATCATAAGGAACGTAATATAACAGGCCTAATGTATTCAGGGTTAACCAATTTTAGCTTTAAAAATCAGGATGAGTGTGCATAAATTTCCAATGTCGAAACCCAAAGATATTTTGTGTTTTTTAAGAAAATTCCATGAATATTAACACTATAATACACTGTATTGCACTACTACACTTCTTTTTTTTATTTATTTTTTGGCCTCATGGGACCACTTTAGTCTAAATTTCAGTTCCTCCTAACATTGGGCTGTAATTTTTTCCTCCAATAATCCCTCATTCGATCAGATCGTTGCTTCCTTACGGCATCTGTGATCACTACCTTCTTGTGTCTCTTCGGTTTATCCACTTTAAATTTATTAGACTTAAGAATGCGTGTTATTTTACATTTGTCTGTTGCATCATCCATTTTCAGTCCTATTTCACTGAGGTCTCTGAGGACTTGTGTGATGTATATTCCCTGTGTTTTCCTGTTGATGTTTCTCATTACCAGTTGTCTCAGGATTCTGTCCTCCGGCATTCTTAATATGTGAAAGAAGTGGGAAATTCTTCGTTTTTTCATTACACTGATTACACTTCTTTATCAAAGATCATTTATAAAAAGTAATGTCAACCTCTTATATTTTATAAAGTAAATATCAAATGGAAATATAAAAGGGGCCTCATTATACCAACATAGACAAGTTTTTTATCAAAGATAATTGACAAAAAAAAACGTGATAAGGTAATAAAGGCCTAAGAACCAGAGCCTGGATCACGAAATGAGCGCCGATCATGACTAGAATACGTTAAAGTGTGTTGTAAATTGCATGTGTTTGCTCTCTGGCTAAACATATGTTCAATATTTTCAAGAATAATGAAGAATAAATCAAAAGTCCTTAATTTACTTTCAAATAACGTTATTATAAAACATTTTACAAACAGAGCAGTTGGCAAATCTTTGACGTCTTCTCTATGTTTATAAGTAACATGAAAAAATGCAAAATTGCTTCCAAGTTCCTCTTGGCGTTTCCACTTTTATTTTGTCAAAACAATACAACGATCAAAATAAAGAAAGGAAAGACAGACAACTACAGTAAACACAATACCAAAATTTTCAATATTAAATATCAGAATTTTTATAACCTATAAATCGATAAGTTTTCCGTAAAAAGGCTTGTCAGAAAGACCATTTTAATCCATAACCTGAAACGCTCATCAGAGATACGGAAAACACAAATTAAGGTTGAAACACACTTAATACTGCTCGAGGAGGAAGCAATTCTGTACATGTTCTTTTCACGGACAAACCCTTTCTGAAGCTTTGATTAGAAAATGAACAATAACTATTGTTGAAGTTACCTCTTCAACTTACTGATAAGAGCTAACTGTTTAAGCAATGGCTCAACGTAAGTTCTTAACGAACTACCATTAACCACCAACTGGTAAAATGTTCCCCGCAAAGTTAAAAAAAGTTTTTAAATCACCTTTAAATTCGGCAGAACCAGCCAACTGCTTACGTAGTTTACTGAACAATATCAATCATCGCGCTTGACGGTGGCGTGCCTTTCTCGTCAAAACAGCTGATTTCATTTTCAGATATATTTATTTGATAAATTAGTACAAGTATTGAACTGCGCTTGGATCAAGAAAGATCTTAATTTATATAAGTAGAATTTATTTTATGTGAATTACTAAGGGAATTTTACACATGTGAATTACCTATTTTTTTAAATTATTTTTTTGTGTTTAACGTCCGACTATTGTGCACACTGGGGCTAATGCAGACGATGGGATGATTTATAACGTATGAAAATGCCAAGCCCTCGTCGGGAATCGAACCCGAGTCCTCGGGGTGTAAGCCTAGTACGCTATCCACTAGGCCACCGAGGCGGCTATGTGAATTACCTTCACAGTGTAAGTGCTGTCCTTAAATAGCATGGTTTTCGTTTCGGAATGAATTGTACAGTTTGAACTCAAATAAGTGCGTGGTTCAAGATATACGCGTATAGCTACACTAATGCCTTTTGCCAATACGCTGAACACGGGGAGCAATGTTATTAAAGTCTGCAATATTGGTCTGATTTGATTCAATCTCGCACAGAAATCGATTTCGGTTTAGCAAAATTCGTCCAACAGTTTCGAAATAGCGGCCATTTTAAATCTTTAACAATTTCTAATATTTTTATCTTCGACTTTTTAAAATCTGATTTCAGCGTTAAAAACTGCGTAAATCAGCATTTAAAATTTTCAAAATCCTTTGAAATTATGAAATCTTTGACTGCGGGGTCAGAGTTCACTTTCGTATTTTCATTGTAACGGAAAGTTTAAAATTTTCGTATATGCAGATTTTAGTGCTGATTGTGATGGTGAAATCAGAATTTCAAAAAGGGTAAGGTAAGGATCGCTTTTGTAAAATCGCTTCTATCACGTCAGCGAGACAATTAGTGCAGCAATAATTTAATTTTGTTTCAAGTCAAACCCTTTTTTTTATGAAAACTGCTAAAGTATGATTTCCTTAACATCTATTTTATCGATTTTTAACATTTTTTTTAAAATGTAAGCCTAGTCCGAAAGTACCCAAATAAATCATATAAGTTGCTATATCCCAAAAAAAATCAAAGTTATTCAATAAAGAAAGAAAGAAATAAAAAATTAGCCTGATTTCTCAAAATTGTTTCTTCCGATTTTTTTTTAGCCACCTCGGTGGCCTAGTGGATAGCGTACTAGGCTTTCACCCCGAGGACCCGGGTTCGATTCCCGGCCAGGACTTGGCATTTTCATACGCTATAAATCATCCCATCGTCTGCATTAGCCCAAGTGTGCACAATAGTCGGACGTTAAACACAAAAAAAAATCTTCCGATTTTTAACATCATAGGCCTATTTGATGTTATCTAACTCAAGTAAGTGTAGCACATTTAAAATAAGAAAAATTAACGGTTTTTTAAGTAAATCGAAAAAAAAATCTTATAACTGATTTCGATAAATTAGACCGATTTTCAAAATTGTTGATTTTAAAAGCCCAACTGTATTTGCCAGGAATTATCTGAAAATGAGAAAGTTTGTATAATGTTCTTACCATTTATTTTTTTAATCAGACTGATTTTTAGGTTATGGAATTATGGATTAAAATACTTAAGCTACATTCAGAACTACGAGAAGTTTTAATTTTAATTAATGCAATTAATATTAACATTGTTAAAATTACTTGGAGCTGAATTCATCAACATCAATGAATATGCAAAGCTTTGCCGCTCACTTCCATTGCTACAGAAGGCTTTGGACACGCACATGCAAATTTTTGCTTAGTTTACTGACAAATTCGGCAACGTTGCAGATTGCGGCTTTATCACAGAAAGTTTATGCTAGCCTATATCTCTGAGTTTATTACTAATGTAAGTTATACTTGAGCACGACAATATTCTAGGTTATTATCCATTTTATAAACATTCGGTTTATTTTATTGATTTTTGGAGGTCATTGTACTTAAACGAAAAAAGTACAAGTATCAAGATGGCATTATTTTTCCCGACTTTCGCTGTTCCATATTGTTATGACAATTTCCTTGGCTCGGAGGAATTTAGGATTTTGTAGTTTAATAATGTAGGGTTTTTTTAAGTAAGTATTGGCCGCCTCGTAGGCCTAGTTGATAGCGAACTGGGCTTTCACCCCGAGGACCCGGGTTCGATTCCCGGTCAGGGCTTGGCATTTTCATACGCTATAAATCATCCCATCGTCTGCATTAGGCCAAGTGTGCACAATAGTCGGACGTTAAAAAAAAAAAATAAAATGAGTATAATTAATTATTTAAGTTAATGATTTACAATGTATACTTTCAAGTAGTTACTATTACAATAGGTAGGCCTAAGCGTAGGTCAGAACCAAATTACTTATGGCTTTATTATAGGCCTATACCAGATCTTACTAGGTTTATTTTTGGGAAATATGGATGCAGATTTCAATAATTAAATTTGTAATATTAGTTAGGCTATTGCACGAGTAGGTTAAAAAAAAATAAAAAATCATATTGATTTCTATGGTAGCCGGTTTAAATGACGAAATTTTAAAACTTCGTCACAATAATTGTTACATTAAATTGTTGTTTAATTGTTTACATTTAATTGTTCTTTAATTGTTACATTAAACAACAGTTAATGTAACAATTTTAATGATTACATTTTTAATATTGGTTTCTATGGTAACATATTAAATATTTAAATATTAAATTTCTTTCTATGATAACATACTTAGAAAATTACATTTTAATATTGGTTGCTATATTTTGGTATAAAAACTAATCGTTACTTGTGTTACTTACTTCATTATGATGCTCACAAAAAGACTTTTTCAAAATAAAATAGCCTATTAATTAATTATTTTATAACATTTCGTTTTCTAGCGCATATTAATAATTTATATATAGCCTATATATATATATATATATATATATATATATATATATATATATATATATATATATTTTTTTTTTTTTTTTTTTTTTTTTTTTTTTTTTTTTTTTTTTTTGAACGTCCGACTATTGTGCACACTTGGGCTAATGCAGACGATGGGATGATTTATAGCGTATGAAAATGCCAAGCCCTGGCCGGGAATCGAACCCGGGTCCTCGGGGTGAAAGCTTAGTACGCTATCCACTAGGCCACCGAGGCGGCAATTTATAAATAAAAAATATTCAAGTTATTCAATACTAAAAATTCTGTATCCACATTAGGCGGGACCCAAATTGGTCAACTTCATCGCAACCGTATATTTAGGGACCCTAAAACTACATCAGGAAAACTAAAAACTATATCCACTGCTAGGTCCACATAGAATAGAATTCTAATCATAACATAACTCTTTGCTGTTATGATGAGTTAAAAATTAGTCTGCAGGGGGTGCAGACTAGCTGCACCTATTGAGAGAATTTAGACGTCCCTCGCGGTACCCGAGTCTAACACACACACTTACAACACTACATTTGCGACTTTAACACTTTATACTCACACTTACATTTAGGGAGGCGATAATAGGCCTAATGGGCTTTTTCGCCTTAAAATAACAACAAAATTATAATGGTGTATGTATAATGAGAGACAGTGTAAAATACTGCTTGTGACAGATTTTTTAGTAAATTCATTGAAAATATATATTTTTTTTAAATTGCGTATGTGGCTTATAGGCTACAATGTTAACGCTTGTTAGTTTTTCAGTTTTCTTTAAAATTTATAGCTGACTCAAAAGCAATTAGTACCATTTCGGCATAAAGTAGCGTAATTTTCATAGTCTTCCAAAAATTCTTTAATAAAATTTCTGTTTACATAATTGTATTATATTTATAAAGCATGGCGTGATCGTAACAAATCCAGCGTTGGTTTGTAATGCCCGAAATTTTAAATACCATTGTATCAAACATGGTCAAACTTCAAAACCAATTAGGCCTAAAATTTGCTGCTAATAAAAGGAATTTCCTAAAGGTGCGATCAGTTTTGTAAAACATACTGTATATCCGTGCCCTAGTTCCCAAGACATTCCCCGCCTCCGTCATCAATGCCAAGGTAATTTCGCCATTCGTTGAACCGGAAGTCTTTTGTAAACATTTCCTCTTTCACAATCGGAAGTCCCCTTGTCCTTAATCTAAACCCTTTGAAAATTCTATCATCTCCCTCTCCGTTGGGAATATGTTTATTTGCATTTTCAATACGAATTCACTTGATTTAAGTAGAGGTTAGGTAAAACTTAAAATGCCCGAAACGGTACACAACGTACAGCCATGAGTTCGGCCACTCATAGCGTTCGTATCGATCCTGCACTACCAAAATAAAACGTATCAGTTTCAAGGGCTATAAACACTGTAAAATCGGACTAATTTATTAAAATTGGTGCATTATTAAACTGTGGTCACGTATGAAAGTAATTAACTCAAGGGAGTGCAGTAAAGTTTTAAGTACAAAAAATATACTATTTAAAAGTAACTTGAATAAAGCAAAACTAACTCCAAAGGCCATCATGGTTTTACTAATTTATTGTTTTATTCACAAATCGTAAATGTCTTTTATTTAAAATTTGCTACACTGACATGACTTGTGCATTTTCAAATATTATCAAAATTTTAGCAAAATCTGATAAACCAATTTTTATAAATTAGGCCAATTCTTCTACCCATACATTTTAGACGGAATGGCAAGTCTGGACAAGCGTATATTTACCTAGTTAAATTTATTAACGGAAGCAAGAATAATATTGTTTGTAGCACATAATATAATATACAGTATTTTATTTGTCATGGTTACAGTGTGTGTTTTTAGCATAAAATTTAAAAGTTATTAAATTGCAAGAACCATTAAAAAATTAAATAAAATAAAATTGGACACATTTACACTCCTACTTCCTGAACTGCTGAACCAATTTTAACCAATGATCACTAATTCTATTCATCATTTCAGTATTTGCTTTTTGTATAACAATTTTGAAAGTAATTGCGTTTATAATTATAACTTTGCATTGCTCTGCCAAAACATTTACCAATTTAGATATTTTGTACGTTAACAAACTGAACAGCTGATCTGTGATTACTTTTTATGAAGAAAAACTTGCACTTATACGCTATACAAAAATTAAAAAACAATATCTTTTTAAGTCCTCTGCGATCTTAAAAACAATCATCTCTCACAGTCGTGGGCTAAAATAATTTCTTTGCAAAAACATTTTATTTTCTTCAACAAATAATTTATCATGATCGTCTTCCACGATATTTGTTACCGGTGACATTCCTACAAAAGTTATCCCAATCTAAACAAAAACCAGCAAGTGGTAAAACGTTCCCCCTCCGGCAGACCTACAGTTTAAACATTTGCAAAATCAGCTTTGAATTCCGCCAGTAACTGCTTACTCTGTCCTGGACAAATCAGTTTTCGAAAATGGCGGCAGTCTTCATGCCTTACTCCCTGTAACGACAATGGTGTTTTCCACGATGTACTCCTTGTTTAAAATCACCACATTATTAAACTAAAAACCGCGCTCTTACTTAAGATCAAATTACTTGTAACAAAACCGCACATCACATTATTTAAGGAGGCCTTACCCTGTGAAGCCGAGGAGCTTTAGCAATTCGCATGAGATACGTAGGCCTACTACGTACACAAAACACTTTGTACTAAATGATTGCTTGGTCCAAGCTCATTTAGTTTAGCAAATACATCCGCGACTGAAGTCAGTCAGTTAGGCCATGCTTAGAGGAGGAAGGTTCGTCGCAGCCAAATGCGATAGGCCTAACTGATACCGTTGAGTGAGTGACTGGTTCTTGGCGGAATTCAAAGGTTAATTACAGACTTGACGGGGAACGTTTTACCATCTGGTGGACGACATGTTCGTGTCACGTGTTTAAACCGTTTACGTTTTGTAAAACGCCTTTGTTATTTTTAAGCAAAGAAATAAACTTGAATATTTAATAGGCCTACTTGTTTCGTTGTTGTTATTTTAAGGCGAAAAGCACATTGAGGCTATTATCGCCTCGCTAAATGTAAGTGTGAGTGTAAAGTGTTAAAAGTCGTAAGTGTAGTATTGTAAGTGTAAGTGTGTGTTAGACTCGGGTACCGCGAGGGACGTCTAAATCCTCTCAATAGGTACAGCTAGTCTGCACCTCCTGCGGGGCGTACTTGTTCCGCTATCAGCCTTCAAAATGTAGGAAATAGTGACGAATTTTCTAAAAATTGTCTAAAATGTTTTCCCTAAAATTTTTGTAATATAAAATATAAAGTTTCATAACTTATGTAGTTTGTCAAATTTGAAACGGAAAGTAGGGCCTACTTGGTGTTCTAAAATAAATCGAAAAAACCAAAAATAGTCAACATACTAACACTGCCTTTTTTCTTGTAAACAAGGTTATTTGGTAAGATTGCTACAAACCATAAACGAACAACGTTTAGGCTAATCGAGAAAAGTAGTTAAAAATGAAAAAACTATTGTTAAAATCGTTTTAGTTAAAACAAGCAGATGTTTGAAAATAATGCTTCTTTTAATCATTCCCATCATTTTGTTCGTGCAATTACCTACAACATACTGTAGGCCTATCTTTCTTGGGTAAAACATTTTTTTACGTTAAAAATATACGAAAACATTGACGTATTATTAACTGCTGGATCGATTTTGACGAAAAAGGGTTTATTTTATTAATTTAAAATGTAGACAGTTCCTTTTTAAGACAATTCACATTTTTTATAAACTATGTATAAAGCTGGAAAAACCGGTAAAATAAATACACAATATTATTTAGCCTTTATGATATGACAGTACAGCATTAATTTCCGGAAGGATGCTAAAGCCTTCTAACCGCAAAGATGCTACAAATATGTCACACACAAATTGTTTTAACGACTAAAAACAAATGCCTCTAGAGTTGCCACGAATCGCACTTTGCTGCAGTTTTTTTAACGTCACTGCGTCCCGAAATATCACCCGGCCCTCTGCTGCGACATCCTTACAGCAGGGATCTATTACACCTACACAACATATGGCTAATTCTCGTTAGGGCTAGGGAAGGGTGTTTGTGTTCCAGAAGCCCTACAGCTGGCGGAAGGGTTTAGTCTAAACATGACAAAGTAGTCTAAACAGCTATCCGTACAAAAGTGGTCGCGAAAATGAGGGTCAGATAAAATTTGCAGACAAAATCGATACTTAATTGAAATTGACGATCTTCGAAATAGCACATTTAAAATAGGACATAATCAACCAGTCTTTGTCGGGAAGGATCTAGAGGTTATTTCTGTAAGTCTGTCTAGGCCTAAGCTAGGTTCGGTGATCCTTCACCTGCGTCTTCTTATTCTGCTACTTGCCGGTAAAATTGGAAAAATATATCCTATATATTTTCATTATTAATGGTTTTTATTTCCGAGAGTTAGGTTAAGTGTAACTTATTAATAATGAATATGCACGGCCTGTTGTGCTGTCTGCAGTCCTATTAAGGTTGTTAAGGTGACCCTTTACTCCAAAAAGGTTGATGACCACTTGTCTGTACTGTGTTATAAAATAATAAAGTTCAGTAACAAAAAGTACCATCAGCCTTGCCTAGAACATCATTTTACACTTCTTCCAGGATTACACCGTGATCAGCCAATATCCAAAAGACTTTTGATGAGGGCTTTTCCTAATTTTACTCATATTTGCACAATGATTGCGCCACAGCCTTGATACGGGCAGGTGCTACACTGCTCCGCTCTATGCTATCGATTGTGAAGGCTTAGGGCCCTTACTGTTACACTACAATAGCCTACTTCCGCAGTCTTATAACACGCGATTTTATAATTTGCATTAAGTTAGCTTAGCGTAGGTTGACATAGTAGCACAGGGGTAGTTACCCTTGGAAGTTGGGGAAGGAAGGTTCACTCGGAAACTTGAACTCTGGGTCATTCGACCATAACAGAAAGCCTGAACTATAAGAAAGTCCGATAACACGTTTATAATTTTAGCTACAAAATAAATCGTGCAAAAACTTTACGTTATAACTTGCTCACGTTATCATCATTATTGTCATCGTCACCGCCACCACCATCTTTATTTGCTGACGTAGGTAGCCCATATGTTTGTCTTTTGATCAGTTTAACCTTTAATATTAGACTACAATTTGCAAACAATGACTCAAGAAGATTCAACGTCGTCGGAGGCGAGAAAATATTGTAGCACGTAATTGCATTCGTTGCCAACTGTTGTAAAGTTAAACTAGTAAACGATTTTTTTTTTTTTTAACGTCCGACTATTGTGTACACTTGGGCTAATGCAGACGTTGGGATGATTTATAGCGTATGAAAAGCCCCGGCCGGGAATCGAACCCGGGTTCTCGAGGTGAAAGCCTAGTACGCTATCAACTAGGCCACCGAGGCGGCTAACTAGTAAACGAAATGAACTACTGAATTAAACGAACTAAACACTAGTAGAATAAACAAACTAGAGGCTATAATGTGTAGGCATAGTCTGTACTGTATCTCGAATCAGTATTATTACTTGGATAACGTACGGTAATAGGCCTAGTTGTTTTTGCTTATTTATTGTTGCCGTTGAAGTATTGCAGTTCCATAAGAAGCCGTTAGGAGCGCTGATTGCGAGAACGAACTATATATATTTCGCCACGAAATAGTTCGCGAGTAATTCAGTTAAAATTAGTTAATTTCGACCCGTTCCTTTGTGAACGACCAACCTGTACACTAAATATGAGTACAAAAAAGGAGATTTGTTTTATGGACAAAGTAACGAAATTTTCACTTCTTTAGCTTTTGTTGATGGTTTTACTTAGGCGGAGGTCAGGGTTTATATTTATGTTTAACAATTTACTCGTGTACTGCAACTTTTCTTTTTACAAGCTAAAATACACTTAGCTAAATTTAATCAAAATGGTTAAAACCGTTTTTCAGAAAATGTATATCTTGTGCATTTTCCTATTTTGAGTTATGAAAATACATCTGAATTATGAACAGCTTCGCTTAATGAGCAAAGTATCATCGTATATAAAAAAAAAAAAAAGAAGAAAACCGTTTGATCTGTAGTAGTAGGCTACTGGTAGCCTACACATTCAGACAGCTTACGAAATTATTATAACTGAAAATATATGTAACATTAACTACTGGAAACACGTTTCTGAAATGTTGAACACATCACAAAAAGTTCTACGTTTGCCTCCCAAAATTTTTTAAAACATTTCATGACATACGAGGTGTGTTCAGAAAGTAATGAGAATTTTTTAATTTCGCGGGCTTGAAGAGTCAGATTGTCAAACATTTTTTTTATTATATTGGTATACATGCCCTTGAAGTATGATAAAACTTTCAGCTATTTTCATTGTTGACTTTGTCTGTGACAGCCACTAAGGTTAAACGTGTTTTTATGAGCTCGGCGATTTTCGTTTGGTAAAAGAAATGGATCAAAGAATTTGTAGCAAATTTTGCGTAAAAAATGGAACAAAGTGTATCAAAGTGTGTGAAATGTTAACAAATGCCTATGGTGAGTCTGTTATGAGTAAAGCAAGAGTTTACGAGTGGTACAAGCGTTAACAAGAAGGCCGTGAAGACGTTGAAGATGACGAACGCCCTGGACGCCCGAGCACATCAACAACCGATGAAAACGTGGAAAAAGTGAAAGAAATGGCTATGAACAATCGCCGAATCACAATTAGAGAGGTCGCTGATGATGTTGGCATAAAGATTGGATCATGTCATGACATTGTTTCCAATGTTTTGTGTATGAAACGCGTGGCAGCAAAATTCGTTCCAAAATTGTTGAATTTTAAACAAAAACAGCGGCGAATGGAAGTTGCTCAGGAGTCACTAAATGAAGTCAACGACGATGCAAAATTACTGAAACGTATTATAACAGGTGACGAAACATGCGTTTACGGATATGACGCCGAAACTAAGGCTCAATCATCCCAGTGAAGGCATTCTGGCTCGCCAAGACCGAAAAATGCTCGACAAGTGCGGTCGAACGTGAAGGTTATGCTCACTGTATTCTTCTATATTAATGGCATAGTGCATCATGAATTCCTGCCACCAGGTGAAACGGTACTACCTATAAGTTCAACGCCGTTTGCGTGAAGCAATCAGAAAAAAACGCCCGGATCTGTGGAAAAACAATTCATGGCTTTTGCACCACGATAATGCACCAGCTCACACTTCACTGCTTGTTCGTGAATTTTTGTAACGATACCCCAGCCTCCATATTCGCCAGACATGGCTCCGTGTGACTTTTTCCTATTTCCAAAAATAAAGAGAACCTTAAGGGCCGTCGTTTTACAGCCGTAGATGACATTAAAAGCGCATCGCTGAAAGAACTAAAGGCTATCTCAAAGATCGAGTTTGAGAAGTGTTTCGAGGATTGGAAGAAGCGCTGGCACAAGTGCATAATCACCAATGGGGACTATTTTGAAGGCGACAACATCAATGAAGAAGAATAAATAAATACTTTGTTCAAAGAATTAAAATTCTCGTTACTTTCTGAACACACCTCTTATTACTTGAACGTATAACGGGATGTAAAATAGGAGACTTCAGTCAATAAAACACAAACTAATGTTTTTATAGCCCGTTATACGTTCAACGATGACGTAATCTATATATACACTGTGTAGTCTCTAACAGATAATTTGTACGTACTGATTTTGTATTTGTATGTAGAATCAATAGTATACTACATTCAAACGTAAAATGTAAAGAAAAACGACTGATTTATAGATAAAATCTTTGTTTTGTTAGAGCAGTTTATTTGTATTTATTTACTTACTGAAATTATGTTCGCATTTTATCGATATCGGTCGTGCAAGCTCTATAACAAAGCATGGCACTGCCGATCAACAAAGTTTACCTTAATTATCGACAGGCTGCATTGCACACGTCACGTCCCGCGCAGGCTTCATAATGCAAATACACAGGAGTGCTAGCCAAAAGGAATTTTTAATCTCCTGAACCTTAAAAGGTTAAACTGGCAGTACAGGTGTTCAATATGAGCAACTACGCTATTTTTTTAATGCCAATGCTATATTTAAAAAATATTTTTATTTAGGCAACTCATGACACTGTCAGAAAGAAATGAATCTGAGAAAGTATTGCAGAATTTTCCCCATAAAATCCTTCTAGTATGTGTAAGCATACCGGCGAGCTCTGTCTGCAGCATGTTCACCAACTACAACAGCTATTTGCTATCTACATCAGGGTCGCAAAACAAAGCACCAGCTTATATATATATATATATATATATATATATATATATATATATATATATATATATATATCGAACCTGGCAGCAGATATCAGAAGAAGGAGGCTTCGGTTCTATGGACACATCAGTAGACTCCCAACAAGGAGACTTGCCAACAGAATCCTTAAGTATATACAAGGTGTCAAATCAACAACGTCGTGGATCGCACAAGTCAGAATAGACCTACATGACGCAGAAATAGACTCAACAGATGTTGAAGACAGGAACGCATACAGGAGAAAGATGCTCGGTTGGAAGGTCCCAGAGAATGAAATCCCAAAGACAGCAGGGGTAAAATTGACGGAGGAGCGGAAGAGGATCCATGAGGACAGGATGAGGGAGGTGTGGAGGATTAGAAGGAGCAAGACATGAGTCGGAGTGCTTTGCGTGATCCAACAAGGGTCTATGCGCAAATAATAATAATATATATTATTTTATATATATATATATATATATATATTTTTTTTTTTTTTTTGTTTAACGTCTGACTGTTGTGCACACTTGGGCTAATGCAGACGATGGGATGATGTATAGCATATGAAAATGCCAAGCCCTCGCCGGGAATCGAACCCGGGTCCTCGGGGTGAAAGCCTAGTACGCTATCCACTAGACCACCGAGGCGGCTATATATATATATATATATATATATATATATATATATATATATATATATATATAAACATTTTCACCAATAACATCCACTACATTTCTACCTGCGAAAGTTTCACCAAATACAGCAGTTATATTTTTTTATTTACACCAGGTTCAGAAAAAAAGCAACTATATTTATGTCTACACATAGCATGTTTACGTCAACTTTTTTTTGGTGTTTAACGTCCGACTATTGTGCACACTTGGGCTAATGCAGACGGTGGGATAATGTATAGCGTATGAAAATGCCAAACCCTGGCCAGGAATCGAACCCGGGTCCTCGGGATGAAAGCCTAGTACGCTATCCACTAGGCCACCGAGGCGGCTGTTTATGTCAACAAACATAGCAGCTACATTTCTACAATACCTATACATTTATATATACGTCAGATTCACGAAGCACAGCATCTACATTTCTATCTACCCAAGGTTTACCAATCACTGCATCTATTTCAGTAGCAATGTAACTGTTTGCCTAAGTAAAACGATTATCGGTATTGTGCAGTGGTATGGATTTTTCATAACCTTTACTTAGGCTATAACCTAAAGATTTTTTTTTAAGGCGAAAAGCACATTGAGGCTATTATCGCCTCCCTAAATATAAGTGTGAGTGTAAAGTGTTATAGTCGTAAGTGTAGTGTTGTAAGTGCAAGTGTGTTACTCGGATACCACGAGGGACGTCTAAATCCTCTCAATAGGTACAGCTAGTCTGCACCCCTACGGGGATAACCTAAAGATATATTAGAGCGAACAGAATGCCACAAAATGATGTACAAAGCTATCAGTCTAGACAAAAACTATCACATTTAGTTTTAGTAATATAAAGCTAGTCCCCCAAGTAATCTTGAAGATAGACCACGTAATCTTAAAAGAAACGTGATTACAAGGTATATAGAATACACCTATTTACCGTATATGTATTCTGTTTACCGTGCGTGATTATATGTCTTATCACGCCTCGGTGGCCTCGTTGATAGCGTACTAGGCTTTCACCCCGAGGACCTGGGTTCGATTCCCGGCCAAGGCTTGGCATTTTCATACGCTATAAATCATACCGTCGTCTGCATTAGCCCAAGTGTGCACAATAGTCGGACGTTATACACCAAATATATATATATATATATATATATATGTCTTATCTCCGTCAGCGGTAAGCTGATATCTATCGGTTAATACAGATAGCAATGCGTACATATACACTGTGTTAAGTTTCTTCTGACATTATACACCTCTGGGATGGCGCTAGGGGGATTAACAAAATAATAATGTGTACTTAGGCTCACATTTGAGAAATTCGAGAAGTTTTGTGTAACGACGCGACGGAAGAGGGGCGACAAAGTCAATTAGACAGCTTTTCTTGGAAGGTTTCCTGTAATCCAATGAGAATGTAAATACAGTGCCTCAGTATAGTGTAACTTGTAAAGGCCGGTAGTTACAGCAGTTATGCCACGCATGAGGAAAATAGGGAATTTTTCTCTGTAACAAATTTAGCGAAAAATGTATTTACTTGAAAAATCAGTTGTTATTGCTACGATTTTAAGTAATTAGGATTATGACCTATTCTTCCGTCAGTGAATAGACATTCACTCACCTCGTAAAGGCTACCGCGGTTTCGAAACTCTATCGTTTCATCTTCAGGCCGTGATACAAAATGTTTTTTTTTTTTGTATAAAAAAATAACGTTTTTTATCACGGCCTGAAGATGAAACGATAGAGTTTCGAAACCGCGGTAGCCTTTACGAGGTGATTGAATAGACCACTGACGGGAAGCATCGGTCATAATCCTAATTACTTAAATATGTGGTCCGGTGGCTACGTTACAACTACGATTTTAGTTTAGTTTATATCGAGACTCTATAAGAAATAATTAGCCTATAGGTTTTGGATTTTTTTTTTTTTTTTTTTGACACGAAGATAAATTAATTTTATTATCTTTATTAAGGCTTCCTGCCAACAATGCGAGCGACTCTAAAATGAATACCTGTGCCTAACACTTGTTGTTGTCCAAGTGAGTGGACGCAACATCATAGCCAATACAAGATAAGTGCCTATAGCCAGGAGGCTTAGTGCAATTAACTAGTCAATCAAACAGACAGACCATTTACAGAAGTGGACAAGAAGCTGCCAAGACAAGACCGCGGAGACAAGTCATTCAACTTATACAGTCTGTGTCACTACGCATGATCTCGGAACAAGTTTAGCACGTAAGTGCACGCATATATGTATCTCGTTGGGGAAATCGAAAAATCGGCAACGAAACAACGTAAACTGGTCGAATAACCTTTTTTTTTTTTTAAGGCGAAAAGCACATTGTGTTTATCATCGCCTAAACACAACTACTAACGAAACAAAAGGGCGATAAAACTTAACATTACTTACAAACTAAATAACATTTATAACAAGAATAAATAACTTAAAAACAAAACAATATAAAGGTGGACAAATCAAACAGAAAGATAATAAATATTATGAAACACAATAAAATTACCTAAAACTAGTTAACAAGAATATAAACTATAAAAAATATATAAATACTACGGATAAAAATATAATTAAATATATTGATATATATGCAAGCGCTCAGGAAGGCCAAAACGCGATCAATGATCGACGAATCGTCCGCCAAGATCGCCTGCATACAGTTTCCTAATCCATATACTGTATTGTACGCATGTTTCTCAAATAATCGCAGTCTAAGAGCAAGTGTTTGACTGTGATGCGAATAACCTAATGATTGAAATTCTAAGCAGTAACACATGAGGATTGGTTATTGAAAAATAAATCAGTGACCAGGTAGCTTTCAACGAATCAACAATTCTTAAGCGACAAAGAAAACAGGCAGAAGGAAAATATACGTACTGATAAAGTGCCGCTGTCATTGCATGGCAATGATCCTAATGCAAAATTTCCGAATCCCCAATTTCTTAATTTTTTTCCCCAGAAGGATTTTTGGAATTTGCTATATAACACTAAAAAAAGTACACGCGGGGAATTACAGACAGAAGCGAAATTTTTGTTAATGATATTTTTGCTGAATATATAGGCCTAATTAATTTGAAGATATGTTTAAAAAAATCAGGTTTTGTTTAAATAAATAAATACGTGAGTCTAGTTTAAATATTATTATATGTAGTTATAGTAAAAAATCAAATATTAACTCGCAACGATCAGCTGATTTCATTAAACAGCTGACAGGCTATAATAAGTTTCAGGTTATGTTGTTAAAACCTAACAATATTAACAACAATTAGGCCTATTATAAACGTTTATGTAAATTATAATGTATTATAAAAGGTTACAACGTGAACGTGATCTTCAATTAAAGAAAAACACCGAAACCAAAACAACTCAACGTTTTCACATAATACGCGTGTACCGTAGGCCACTGTTATCGAAAATGAGGAAAAAGAGAGACAGAAATAGAGAGAATAAATTCGTTTGCTAGTTTCCGTTACATATTTCCGTTAATTAAAAAGGTTAGGGATATTTTTTTTTATTCACTCCTCTCGCCAAAGCTAACATCAAATGCTTCGCTTCAAAAATATTAAGGGTAGAAACAAAAATATTGTTTAAAATATAAACAAGAAGAAACAAAAATTCTAAGTCGGCGATAGTGCGTTATACCTGCACGTGATTCGATTTTATTTAATATCTTTGTTTATTTGAATATTTAAGTTTGTAGGTCTACAGAGTTGTACAGACTGCATCGGAAGTGGATGTCCTAATATGTGCGTGGTGCAGGCTTCTTATTATGCTCGCCTGCACCAGAAGCATCCTGTTCCACCTCGCATAGGCTCAAGGACCTACACAAAATAGGTTGTTAACACACATAGGCTATTTGATGATACTTCCTAAACAAAAATTAAGGCATCATCGAGTTCAAAGTAAATTAATAAATGGCAGGCCTAATAAGTGCACTAACTTTCTAGGAAAGCCGTAACCATATGGAACACGCAGCCGATAAAAGCCAAATTGCTGTGGGGGGGAAATGGTAACGGCGAAAATCTAGGAGATCCTGTTTCTCAAAACAGGCTTCACAGATTTTTCTCAAATTTTAATCGTACTTAAAAATCATTTCTAATGTGCTTTTGTTTTAGATAAACTCAAGTTACGTTTTGTTTAGTACAACAATTTGTAAAGACGGGTAAGGTTTTTTCCAGATTTTTTAATTTTTCAAACAATTTTGTACTTTATAACTTGTTTTTATTTAAAGTTTTGTACCTTGATTTGATTTATGATTCTTTGTTTGATTAAAGTCAGTATAAACGCAGATTATGCAATGCCTTACCGACTTATACAACATATCGGTGTTTGAACTACCAAGGTTCCTCAGCAAGGCTATGAGTAACTGATGGACACATGACAGATGACCTGAACTTGGCCTACGGAGGTCAGGGGTCAGTACACCCACAAGGTTCCACAATTAAGTCAATTTGTGTGTGAGTGCGTACGTACTAACGTACGTGTGTCTTCTTCATCTGTAGTATTAGTTTACTACTCAGAAAACATTCGGATCACTTCCGGCAGAGCGAAGTGAACCAGTTCAGTTTAGTACAGCACTTTAAAACCTCGATTTAACTGCGTTGTATACCAATGTCCAGCGGTTCCCAATTAGCATTAAGACACGGACTAATGCTAGTTTAACCCCTAAGTTCAACCAACGAATACAGAATCTATAGATATATAGAATCTTTTTTTGTATGTGTTCATGAAAGTCGTAAGCATTAATAAACATTAGAAATTGGGTATTCCGAAACCTTAGTTTATTTAGGATTCCGACAGCTCGATAATATTGAGCACCTAAATTCTTACGCCGAGAATATTGAGCACCCGAATTCTTACACTCAAGAATATTGAGCACCCGAATTCTTACGCTCGAGAATATTGAACACCCGAATTCTTACACTCGAGAATATTGAGCACCCGAATTCTTACACCGAGAATATTGAGCACCCGAATTCTTACGCTCAAGAATATTGAACACCCGAATTATTACGCCGAGAATATTGAACACCCGAATTCTTACGCTCGAGAATATTGAGAACCTGAATTCTTATGCTCGAGCATATTGAGCACCCGAGTCGCCTTGGTGGCTTAGTTGATAGCGTACTGGGCTTTCACCCCGAGGACCCGGGTTCGATTCCCGGCCAGGCCATTGCATTTTCATTCGCTATGAATCATCCAATCGTCTGCATTAGCCCAAGTGCTCACAATAGTCGGACGTTAAAAAAAAAAAAATATACTGAACACCCGAATTCTTACGCTCGAGAATATTGAACAAACGAATCCTTGCTTTCGAGAATATTAACAACTGAAGCCTTACTCTAGAGAATATCAATTATGCTTGAGAATATCAAATACGCTTGAGAAGCCTTACTTACGCTTGAGAATATTGAACAACCGACCTTGAGCTCGAGAATATTGAGCACCCGAATTCTTACGCTCGAAAATATTGAACACCCGAATCCTTACACTCTATGATACGGAGTAACTGAATCACTGAGAATACTGAACATTCGACTTTTACTTAAATAGATTGCGCGGTTATTGGCGTGTACATACCGGATTCAACATAAAATAGGTATTTAGAAAAGCGAGGTCGTATATTTGACATAATAAAAGAACTCGGAGCATTTTCGTCATGTTTGATCAAGAAAATAAAGAGAAGACAAATTTGGAAATTAAGTTTATAATTCCTTTTAACTTTTCACTGCTTTTACTAAGAACATGGGCACAGATTTACCCAACAAGTACCACAATCAGAAGTTTAATTACTCCAGTGTTTTAATCGTTCATTTAATACTTGTTAATAAGTTAGTTTTTGCAGTCATTTTCGAACTGCTCACAATGTAATGAGTGAAATTATGAAGAAAATTCATAATTTCGTCTAAGTGTTACCGCAAGTTTGACATTGTCAATCTTAAATCAGCACAAATATTAATTTTAGTTCGTTACGATTGTATATTTTTCATGTTAGGCCTACATTAGGCAGAAAATGTTTGTTAAATCTACACGTTGTGCAAAAGGGAAAAAAGCACCTTAAAGCTTTCCCGGCCAATTGTTGTTGGTTACTTTAGACAGTTAACCAAAGTTTAATTAGTTTCTCATCTTTAAAAATATTTCTCATCGTTGCATTATTTACCGGTTGATATTTTTTAAAATAATTGCAACTAGTTCAACAGCTTTCCGATAGACTGCACTAATGACGACAGTATTTAAGTTGGGTCTGCGTACCTTTTAGGATATTGTCATTTTTCTTTGTGACCCCGTGAACCACTGCTGTATGCTGTATTAACGACAGGACGTAGTCCATTACATAGAACTCTGAAATACTATTAAACGGCTTCATTCAAAACAAAACTTGTACTCCTAAGGTTTTAATGTTAATTATTTTGTACTTGCCTCCTATCTGGTGGCGAAAATGTGAACTGTTTCTGTAATATTATGAAGTAAATCAACTAAGAGCAGCAATTAAATAAAGTACGTTTGGTATACCATGCCCCCAGGAACGACTGTAGTAAATATAGCTTGTGTGTGAAAGTTATGACATTTTCGATATTCGATAAATGTTTCTTAATCAAAAGAGCCTTAAAACGAAATGTTTTGAAAAAATTAAGAAACCATACCGACACCTAGGCAAACAATACACGTAGGTCAAATTTCATGTAATTTGGAAGCGTTGTGTACAGATATAAATCAAAGATAGCCTACTTGGATTGACAGGGCCGGCGTATCCGAGGTAATAATTTTTTGTGCCGTTGAACTTGCACCCCTCAAGATTTCAGACTGCAGTTCCTGCCGTAAGCTTTACTCTTGCCGTTAACGCCGATCTCATCGTCCTCATTAGTTACTAGGTTATGTAATTTAGAATGGAACTTTATATTTAATATAAAACTGTATTATACTATATACCCAACCAATCTACTACAAAACTATTTAGAGGATTTGTAGTTATTAAATATATCTCGCACATTGTATATAATAAGTTCATTAGCAAATATTTAAATTATTAACGATGCCATTGTACTACATGCCCAGCTCAGCCATCGCAATTATTAGAGTAATAACAGTTGAATATGTACAAGATTGATATTTTCATATGATGTAATTATAATGTAGGTAAGTGTCCATTTTCGTTAGTATCAGTTATGTTTTAATTTAAATTTAGCAATATGATCAGTAATATAACTAAACTAATACAAATCAATAATAAACACTGATTACCTATTTTGTTTTCACTTCTGTGGACTAAACACCCAATTTTATTTTTGTAGGTTATAACGACGTTTTTATTTAGGAGTGTGTGGACCCGTCTGCTATTTCGAATCGACTACCTGTAAGAATTATACAGATTAATCTGTTATTTGCTAAGATAAAATTATGTTTGATAGGCATAACTCATTTAAACAGATATTGTATGAGAAAACGTTGACCACTCTTTAAATTTTGCACTTAAATATCTCTGCTGTATCTTTAAAAACATTTCAACTTTCAATGCCTTTAAAATAGGATATCAAACACAATTGTATCTTAACATATACGAAGTAATATATATCGTTAATTAACATTAATCTTATAGGAAATATATTTAAAATGGTGGTATGTTCCAAAGACTATATACTGGTAAAGTTTTATCTAATTTGTACTGGCCTCCTACCTGGTGGCGAAAATGTGAACTATTTTTGTAGTGGTTTGAAATAAATCCACTAGGAGCAGCACTTAGCAGAGATGTATGTGAAATTTTAGTTAATTAGTTAAAAGTTAATAATTCAGATTAGTTAGAAGTTAATCTGTCTTATACATAGACTTTAAGCACTACATTTTTCTAAATATACTTATATATTTAAATACACGTGACAATCATGTTGTGCAACAGGATTAAAAAATGAGGGTTTTTTCGATTTCTACACAAGAAAATTAAAAATATTTTAAAATAATAATTTTATTTATTTATTTATTTTTAAAAGTGTACAGACTATTGTGCACACTTGGGTTAATGCAGACAATGGGATGATTTATAGCATATGAAAATGCCAAGCCCTGGCCGGGAATCGAACCCAGGTCCTCGGGGTGAAAGCCTAGTACGCTATCAACTAGGCCACCGAGGCGGCTTAGTAACTATGACAAAAAGACTGATAAACAAATAAAAACCTCCAAAGAATATTTTTATAAAAATGTTATTTCAAGTATTTTAGCACAAACCTATAATACAATGTGCATTAAAGTAAATACAGTCTATAACCAGATATAAGGAGCTGACAAAATATGCTTGTTAAAACCTAAATCACTTCTTCCCAAGAAGTTGTCAACTTACAACTGTTGTGATGGTTGTCAACTTACAACCATATATTTAGTGTCATCATAATGCAACAAATTACAAAAATATCTACCAAAAAATGTTTTCCCCAACACTAAACTGTTGATGTGTTTGGATTATAGGCCAAAAATTAAAATTAAAATGTAAATTTTGCACGTGAATAATTTTTTTTCAATGAAAAAACGTACATGTAGACATGAAGCCTGTTTTAGTTTTTCGCGATTTTTTCTTACTGCTGATGAAGGGTCATGTTTTTTAAACATCTAAACTGTATAAGCTTTGTTCTAATTCTTATATAATTTTGATTTCATCACTCACTGACAGTAGTTTCCTTGTAATGCCAAACACCGAGCTTTAAAAAATGAATCTGGGTTATAATAGTACGTATTTCAAACAAACAAGTTTTCTGCATGAAGCAGTAAAATGAAATGCGACAATAGTTACGCGACAGCACAAGCTGTTGTGTGTCACTTAGGATGGTGCACTTTACCATCCTGTGTTTCTCTGATGCAATTTAAGAATAGAAAGCTACTAGATTTACCTGTTAGAGCAGGTTTAACAGAGTATCACAGTTTGGGTGGAGTTGTTTAACAGGAAATTTGTAAAAAGAAACCCTAATTTATACACACACTTACGTACCTGTATTAATAACTGTACCAAGCTTTCGTTTTTTTCCAGCGAAAAACATTTAGGGTGTAACATTGAAAAAGCCTAAGATAAAATTTGGTTTTTATAAACTAACAAACGTATTTTGTATAATTTCAGATAAAGAAAAGAGCTCATTATACCCAAATCTGAGATGCATTGTTACAATGTGTCAGAAGTTAGACTGTTATATTTCTTTGCTAATAATTAGTTCTTGTTATAACCCAGCATTCTTAAACAAGCCTTACTGTCTCCAAAAAGGTGTGAAAATTAATTACAGTTGAAAGTTCTCAAGAAGAATTTTAAAGAATATTGGTGGTTTGAGTATCCACAAGTTTCAAACTAATCATTGACCAAGTTATTGATTGTGCTTCAATATTAGGATTTGTGTAGGTCAATCACCTAAGTTTCTTTCCAGGAAATGGGTTTTTTCAAATCAAATAATATAACTATAACGAAATATCAATTGTACATAAATATATCTAATCACGCCAGAGCCATTTTCATTCACAGTCTATATTAAATTTAATATATTCATAACACACTTTTGTCACCATCATTTAGGCTTAAGATACTGACATATAATAAAACAATTATCTCAATAAATGATCAATCTACAAGAAAATTGAAAAAAACAAATAGTTAGTACAGGAATAAAAAAAACACTCAATAATGACAAAGTATTTATGATTATTCTTGTCTAAACACCTGAAACACTGGGATCCCTGCAATCATGCCACAGGAATATTTTGAAAGAGAGTGGAAACTATTTTGTTATGGTAACAAAATTTATTTTTATGGAAAAATTTCCCGAATTTTGGGTAGCACCTTGTATACTTTATTAAACGAAAAATAAAACCAAATTTGAAATAATAAAATTTGGGGTCCAGAGTAAATCAAAAAACCCCAAACTGACAGGGGTTAGTGTTTATCATTTTCAATTTACTACCAAACCAAAAATTTCTTTTTATTTCAAATTTACCACACTGATATCTGACCAAAATGTGATGAAACAATTTTAAGAAATTAGGCCGATTTTTAGTTTTTTCCTCAATAGCTTCCAAGCCAGACTTTAAGAGATACAGTGACCTATGTTGTCTACGTACATACTGACTATACTTGAGCAAAAGTTATTCAATATTGTTGAACAATTCAAGATTTGGTTTTTGTTTACTTTTTTCCAAAAAATGTTTAAAAACCCAATTTTAAAGAGGGAATATAATCAATAGTCCAACTATATATTAATGTTAAAATTATTTAGCAATGAAACTCAATGTAATACTTAACACTAAAGTAATGCAATGTTCTCTGATACAAGTTTGAAAAACCTTAATTGTTTTAGATATGTCATTTCAAGATTTTCTTCCAGTAATTTCAAGTTCCTGAGCCACAAATTCCCTTCATATAGGTAATGACGTTCACTATTACTTCTACAGTATGTTTTAGTTTATCAGGGGATTTTAACACTCGTTTTTCCTAGAATTTTGAAGCTTACGAAGAGTTTGCTGACAATACTTTTCATGTAATAATGAGAATGTACAACTTTGAATTCAGTAGTATTTTGGGGTTCAATGTGTCCAATCTGCTGATATTGTAGGAAATTTAATCTATTCTTCCCGACTGTGATTTATTGACTTACGTCTTATGACAAGTTTTAGGATTACAATCCTATCTTCAGATATCTTGCTAAAATATAAAACACTGTACAGCATGTAAAACACCACAACAATAAGTACATTAATAATGCCGAGTGCACACTGTGGAATACCAATCAACTGGTTCTACGGAGCTGCCCTAGTAGTGAGATATCTGAAGATGGTATTGTAATCCCGAAACATGTCATAAGACATCAATAAATCACAAATAGGAAAAAATAGATTTTCTTAAAATAGTAATATTTCTACTGCCAGTCAAACTAGTCAGAAAGCTGAAATGGCGTAAGAACTAAATAAACAGTACTGAAAGAATGACTTTGCTTAATACAATAGTGAGAGTGATAAATAATTTAATACATATACAATCCATTTCACTCTACACAAAGTTCATAGCAATTACGGAGACTGTCAAACATACAACTTAAAAGAAGTCATGTCATGTTGTGTTCACCTGAAACTATTTCAACACTATGCCAATTGGCAATTCAGTTTTACATGTTCAGCTTTTCACTTATTCACAAATCTTCAGTAATTTTAGATGAGTTGAGCGGTGAAGGTTGGTATGAAAATGTTAGTGGTGAAAATGAGTGATGATGTTTTAACAGCAACATGTACTGAATATTTGTGAAGCCTTCTTGAAAACACTTCAAGTTTACATGACGGTAAAATACTTAAATATATTCAATAACTGAATTCAGAGCTGTATTTACCTACGGGCGAAGCTGGTGATTGCTGAGGACCTCACCTCGGAAAGGGACATCAAAAACGAAAAACTATACAAATGAAAAAATGAAAATAAAGAATAAGAATCAGACTTACAAAGTGTATTAACGTTAATAGGTGAGAAGATATTATGTAACACAAAATTTATTTTAAGCACAGAAAAAAATTATTTTGCAGCACATTAACACACAAATGTAAACAATTGTTCATGATTTTCATTGACAGGATATAATTTTATAAAAAATAAATAATTAAAAGTAACTGACAGAAACTACCCTTGAAGAATTGGAACATTGCATAAACATACTTACAGTATTCATTGAACAGTAACACAATTTTTAAAAAAGTAGGCCAATAATTAATTTAAAAAATAAAATTTTAATTTTTAATTTAAAATTGTACTCTTGTTTATCTTTGATCAGTGACAGTATACCAACGGCTTAATTTTCAATTCGCCCGAGGACTCAGTATCGGTAAATACGGTTCTGACTGAATATAAAATAGTTAATTTAGATATATATAGTAAAAAGTGTACCTTTTTAAAAGACCTCTAATAAGAAATGATTATACCACACTGCATTGTCTAATTAATGTCGTGGAGAAAATTTCTTATATTTTTTCTTGCACTTTTTTGAAAATCATATTTTTCCATCATAAACAGCACATAAAACCTTAAAGTGTGTTCTGGACCAAAAATGAGTTAGTCACTCAATAAATGGTCTGAATTACTTAAAAAAATGTTTTATAACATTCATGAAACTACCTATATTGCATATACACACTTCCAAATTTGTCTCAAAATTTATACACTTTTTTTGTGTGTGTGTTTAACGTCCGACTATTGTGCACACTTGGGCTAATGCAGACGATGGGATGATTTATAGCATAGTCCTCGGGGTGAAAACCCAGTACGCTATTAACTAGGCCACCGAGGCGGCTTTTATACACAAGTGATTCGCATACAACATATATGCGTTGTGTAATCTGACCTTGAGATGTGTGGTTCAGAGACACAGAAGACTGACTAGTGTCTTCGCCACATTGACATTCAAGCCCTCTTTTCTTTTCTTGCATCAGCGTGTTAGATTTAAGTCCAAGAATTATTTTGATGTTGGTAATGAATGTTATCTTAATGTCATGGTGATGATATTTTGAAAAAAATATTTTTAGTGTTTAAAAACTGATTTTAAATTAAACAACGTAATAAAACACAGGTTTCCAGCAAGTAGTACAAAATTTTTGAAAATTAATTTTAAGAAACTTACTTTATGTTTTATTTTACAATAATTGACTTAAAATAACATTTTAAACTTATTATTTACTTAATACTTTAACTACGATTATAACGATTCCCTTCACCTCTTTTATGGATGTCCTTATATTCATCCATATTTCTTGCTCTTGCTAACATCTCTTCATCATCATTTTCAATTTTGATTTCTTTTTCTTCTTCTTCCCTTTCCTTTATTTGTTCAGCATTTACCTTGTTTGCCATGTCCTGAAGAGATCTGGCATTGACAGTGGCCGCATCAGGAAATCTAAAAATTGAAATATGGTTTATGAGATTGGGCACAACTCGATTTGTTTTCATATTTACAAAGTTGCATACACAAGACTGATCAACAAAGGTGTCAGATTTTTAAAAAGTTATAAATCATAACTTTTTAATCGATTATTATTCCAACTTTAATTCACTTTAGTTAACTTTGTGGGTTCTGGCAACGTAAAAAGCACGAGTTCATCAAGAAAAACGTTTTTATCATACTTTTTTTTGTAGACATGTACTGAGAAAAATTATGAAAAAAATTAATGTTTTTTTTTATTCCAAACAAGTAAGAACAAAAAGTTAAAACCTGTCACAATTTACAGTGATACAACAGTGTCACATACACAGTATTGTAAAGTAACAAAATTTTTGTAAACCTTTTTTTATTATACTTAAGCTTTATTGCATAAGTACATGTAAAACATTCAAGTATTATATATATAATATCATTGTTTAATACTGATTTAAAATTTTACGTTAAAAAAAGAAGCACTATGTTTTATATTAATCAGAACACTTGTATACAGTAGGGCATGCGGTACTAAACTTATATAGTATCTTGTAGATATCTAACTAACAGCAATAAAATGATAGGTCACATATTTTTGTAATCTGTGTAGAAACAAGTTGTGTAGCTCTTTCCACACATTTAACAAGTACTTGTAATGAGAAAATATTCTTGTACTACTTTCGTTGCTGGACAGGGTTTCAGAAATAAGTCTTCTAAAACAATGATGTAAGAAAATATAGATAAAAATGTGTACAACTTATGTTTTAAGAAAAGTTAAAAAAAACTTACATTCCTTCTTGAACACGTTGATTGTAGAAATCTTGCACAGACATGGTCGCCAAACTTGGATACCCAGCACCAAACACTTTTTTCTGTATTTCATCTCGAGTGATTATCACAGGTACTAGTGGCTTCGGTTTCGGAAATTTCTTTTTCTCTTGTTTTATATCCAAGTTTTCATCTTTCTTCATTTTCTCCATGTATAACAAAATGTTTTTCTCAGTACTTAAACTGTCCAATTCTACAAGACCTTCGGACACGGCAGATTTTATTAAAGACAAGTAATACTTCCTACGAAGCTCATCATCGGCACTTGCCATATTCAGCCGTTTTCGCAACTCTTTAACTTCGCTGAGTAAAGCCTTCTGTTCATTGTATCTTTGTATTTTAGCAGCTCGTGATCTAACCGCTGAAGACAAGTCCAAAGAAGGTGAATTTGTTGGCTTTGAAACTATCTTCTCATTGTCGTCTGAGGATTCTAACGGTTGAGGAATTTCAACATCAACTATGCCATAATCTTTACACCTCTGAATATAATCTCTAAAGTAAATATCAGCGGTTTGTACAATATTGCTTCTATCGGAACTAGACAATTTCAAAGTTAAATTGCCCAAGAGGAATGGCAACAAGAAGAATTTAAGATCACTAGTGGCTATTTCTTCAATGCTTTCGTTAGTACTAAACAGGCTTGCTAGGGACACCAATTGTGTTGTTTCTTCAAATAGTTTAACAGCTGATTTTATTTGTTGCTGTAACAAATATATAAGAACAGATAAAACAGAATGTCTCATTAATCTAATCGCTAGCATTCATGTTTCTTGGGAGTCAATTGGGGTTTCCACAGGAATTGTTTAATTTAAAGGATTATATTTACTACCTCTCTTAATAAAAAATACAATTTATTTTTTAAAGCTGATGTATAGCTATAACATGAATTTTATTCAACTTATAAAAAAATTATAAAATTTAAGTGATTTGGATGATAATATCGGCTTAATTTATATTAAGTTTTCATACAATACAGTATTTTTGTAAGGTTCTTAGCCAATACCATTAGAGATATGAATGCAGCTAAATTCAGTCCTATGTAGTTACAGATTTCAAGAATCAATAATAGTTAACAGCATGATCTGTGTTAGTAGGTGTAAACTAAAGCCTAGGGTTAAGAAACCCTTTCATTGCCACAAACTTTTTTACATGAATGAAAATTTTATATTTTTTTACTTTTGTATATATTTTAAGCTAAATGAATATACTTTATGAAAATTTTATTTTCAAATGGATATGTACAGTATATAATAAGAAAAAAGTAGTAAAGCTCTTGGTCAGTTAATCAACTTATAAAGAATTCACCTGAACTCTCCACTATTTACTTAAGGTGGGTCTCACCTCTCCCTCTACTACAAAACAGGCAAACTCTAAGAGAATTGTACAGAAAAATTTTGCTTTTCGGTCAAAGAAGGGTTCAAAACTGCTCACAGCCCAACAGTATACTAGCCAGGTATAGCGCCTTAGATCGCTCGGCTGTTTAACCAGTCTGATATTGTTTCATTTAACAAGTGTCATAAGTTGTTGGTTACTGTATTTTTTTTTTTTTTTTTTTTCACCCTCTTTGGGGTACGCTGAATCAATCATTTCTTGCGCGCTGTACTTTTCTTTGTTCCCAGTAGCTCTTCATTCTTTCCGATCTTCTCTTCCTCTCCTCTTCCGAAATGACAGGTTTAGGTCTTATTTTGGCTTTATCTTGGAATCTTATTCTTTCGTCTTTGGTAATTATCTTAGCAGTTTGGTCAAACAATGAATCTTCTGTAATTTTTAATTCTATTAGGTCTTTTTCAATTTCTTTAAACCAGTTCGGTTTTGTTTTACGATTATGGAAAAAATCGAACACCTGTTTCATCAATCTATTGGAGTTCATTCTAAGAAGATGGCCGTAAAAATTTATTCTCCTTTTTCTCATAGTATCGGACAGTTTTTCAATTTTCTTATAGAGAGCTTCATTTCTTATATATACAATCTTATTATCCTGAAATTTTGTTCCTATAATTTTTCTTAAGATTTTCCTTTCCGTTATTTCAAGTTTTTCTATCTGGCCTATGCGATTCATGGTTAATGTTTCTGCTGCGTACAGTGCTTCCGGCTTGATCACTGTTTTATAATGTTTAATTTTGGACCCCCATGAAAGGGTTTTCTTATTGTATGTTTCTTTCGTCAATTGGAAGGCCAATTCAAGTTTGTTTCTCCTGGATTCCATTGCCTTGCCCTCATCTGCATTCCAACTAATCCATTCACCAAGATATTTGAACTCTTTTACAATTTCTATTTTCTGTTCTTGGATTTTAAGGTATTTATTTGGTTATTTGTTGTTTGTCATGATTTTGGTCTTTTCAAACGATATGTTTAGACCTATTTTAGCTGCTTGTTTCTTCAATTCAAGAATCTGCTCCCTTGCTTCCTCCATTGTTTCAGCAAACAAGGCCATATCATCTGCAAATGCAATACAGCTAATTCTGAGATTCTTCTTTTTGTAACCCAATCCTATTCCACTTTTTATATTTTTCTTCCATTCCCTGACTACTTTCTCAAGTGCACAATTAAACAATAAAGGGGAGAGCCCATCCCCCTGCCTGACTCCCGTTTTTACTTCAAATGAATTCGATAGTTCACCCATAAATTTAACTTTCGAAACTGTATTTGTTATAGTTGCTTTTATGATATTAGTTGTTTTCTTATCCAAACTTAGTTCTTCTAGTACGGATATAAGAGATTCTCTATCAATGGAATCGTAAGCCTTTTTAAAATCAATAAAAGTAATTACATATGTTTTAGCTCTTACTTTTTGGTATGCCATAATGTTTTTAAGATTGAATATTTGTTCCACGCATGATCTACCTTTTCTAAAACCTCCCTGGTATTCTCCCAATTGTGGCTCTGCTCTCATTAAAAGGACTTTTGAAAGAATCTTATATGTTACATCCAGCAATGACATACCTCTATAGTTGTTTGGGTCTGTTTTTAAGCCTTTTTTGTAAAGAGGATGGATGAGAGCTGTTTTCCATTCTACTGGGATATCTTCTTTTCTCCAGATTTCATCGAAAACCCATTGAAGAGATTTAACTGCATTTTCGTTAGCTTTCTTCCACAATTCGGCCACTATTTGGTTTTCTCCAGACGCTTTATTGTTTTGTAACTCTGAAATGATTTGTTGTAGTTCGACAAGTGTTGGTGGTTCTGAATTCGGTTTATCAGTGTTATTTCGTGTGAATTCAAATTTTTCAATAATGGGTTCACAATTCAAAAGTCTCTCAAAGTAATCCGCTAATATTCTGCAGTTTTCTGTGTTGTTATGAGCAATGGTTCCATTTAATAATGAGTTTACATTGAAGGTTGCTAAGTATGTTGGTTGTTTATATTTAATTTTACGTGAGATTCCAAGACACTCCGACTTGTCTTTGTGTGGTGTTGCAGACTCCCCAGACTCCGAGCGTCTGCTGACGTACTTATGTACGGTGGATCGTCCACCTGGGGCAAATTTTTTTACATCACACATTTCCATGAATAATGAAAGTTATATTTTGAGTGACCCAAAGGTCACAGTGATACAACCAAGATTGTAAATCCTGGAGGTAGCTCTTCCGCTCTCTCCGCCGTTGGGAAATTCATTTCCTCGTCCGCCATTGAGACCGTTGGCCGGTTTTCACCTAGTAACCCTAGGCAGGGGCTCTATCACAGGGTGCTACCATCCGAAGCAAGATGGACCCTGGTTTTTTTACGAGGTTGTTACTCCTCCCCCTCCACACTTCCCCATCTTGGTTACTGTATTATTATTGACTGGTTACGTTAAACAATCTATTGTTTACGGCTTGCTATTTGTTATTTATTTTTGAAAAAAAAACAATATCAGCTAAAGAATGCTGGGCTTATATTTTCATAAAATAAGTATCCAGTAAAAGTGGATGTTGGCATTGAAAATGTTAATTTGGGTACATAGACCCTAGATTTTTCTAATCAATTATTATTTTTAATATTTGAGGTGAAAGTTTACTAATAAAGAATATTCAGACTTTATTTAGTTACAAATTAAAATGTCAGCAAATACAATAATAATAAACATTTACCATATTAGCCTCTAGCTAGACAAATATGTTTTTCTAATTTATGTCTTTGTAATTTTAGTAAGACTCTAGGAATGCATGACCATGGAAACTTACACCTTACCTTAGGCTATATACCATAGGTAACATTATTTACAAAAAATAACAATGTAGGTCTATTTTTGATCTAATACCACACAATAAATGATTTTCAAAAAACTGCCATCAGCTTTTAAAAGCACAAACAAAAATATTTGGAGGTTAATTAATTATCTACTATTTGGCCTTCACAAGCAACTTTTTTTGTAATGAATTGTGTTATTAATTTTTGCTTGATAACAAGAGATTAACATGTAAAAAGTCACAAAAACAAGAAAAGTTGAGAAACTTACCCTAGTTTCATGTTATTTTAGTTATGTCATGCAAGTATTGATAGGCCTAACTAAACTAACATGGTATGTGTGGAAATATGTAAGATGTAGTAACTTGGTATATCATTTGTTTCCTTATCATAAAATCCAAATGGTAAACAATTATCAAATGTTTCACCATGTAGGCATAACTTACTTTCAGGAAAAATTTAAAAAATATTTTTGGTCTCGCTATTATATAGGCTACAGTAAAACCATCTGAATACCAATTTCATTCTAAAATGTACAAAGAGAAATAAAAGGAATAATATCCGGTTTCATCTGATATTAATAAACAGTATTTAAATGTATATTAGATACTGGTGACATTTTTTGTTTTTTCTTTGTGTGTTTTAAACTAAGCTGCAAGCACTCCTGACCAAGAATATCACGTTTTTAGCACAAGTAACGGAAACTGTTTACTATTCACTTGTTTCCAAAAACTTTCCCGTACAAAGATATATTTATTTTTTCTTGCAAATAACAGATTTAACATGTTTAAAAAGTTGGAACAACAAGATACTGAAACAAAAGATATAAGAAGAGTATCTTAGTTCTGAAATACCCAAATGATTGAACGGATATGACATGAAGTGAGTGGTACAGTGCCTAGTACAGACCTGGCTGAATTTATTATTTATTCTGGCTTACTAACAACAGATTAACACATTTTAAAAGTTGAAAAAACTAGAAAAATTTAAAAAACTTACTTTATTTCCACACATACCATACCACATTACTTGCAATCAAGTTCTTATAATAAATTTTAAAATAATTTTACTAAGGCTATTTTAAAATTTATTTAAAATAAATCAAGACTTTGGTAGAAATAAATTCAGTTTTTCATATTTTCTGGCTCTTTATGTTTTATCTGTTAGAAAGCAAAAGTGGATAGGAAACTACTAGGCCTACATTTCTATTCCCAGGCATAGGTTACCACATTAGTTTCTTAGGTTATCAAAACTAGGTTAGGAAAATTTTTTTCCAGAACGATATTGTTAAGTCACTGCCATTTACATTTTATGGAGTATGATAGCTAATGTCATGACATACATCTTCTCACAATCATCAAAAGTGCATTCATATGACATTGTCATAGTCAGTGTATTCACTGTTCTTACAGTGATAGTGTTGTTTACAGCATTGCAGTCAATATTTGTGAACTTTGCAATTTGCCACATAAGTTGGGATTACGGTCGTGTTATCTATTTCCTTACAAAACATGGAATTTTTAAAGAAATATATTTGTGTTTAAAGTGTGACAATAATTTTGGTATGTTTATGTAAATCACAAGTAAAAGGCTACATTTTTCACAAAATTGTGTTAGTTTCTTAAAAGAATTTAAAAAAAGTTTATTGTTTTTATTATTAATTATATAAATTTAATTAACCGTTTTCGCGATGAAAACATGTCTACTACTTTTATGTGGTAGTAATATTTAGATTATGTGTGTCAATTTTATTTCTTTCTAACTTCTCATAGTTTCTACAATTTTATATTTGTATTACAATTTGGTATGTAATAAAGCGCTTCGGCTCAAAAATAACAAAAACTGACAAACCATCCTAAAGTGCAGATTTACCTTTTTTTATGACAAAAATTATAAAAAGTTTTTTAAGAAATAAATAGTCCTACTTGCTAATATAGCTTAATGCAGCATGTGTATGGAAATAATGCATATGAAAAATTCTACATGGAATTATATATTCTAGGTCTTTTTACTTGAATTACAAAGAAAATTTGTTATTCAAAGTAAAAGGAAATTACATGAAATTAAGGTACACAAACCTTTTTAGACTATGCGTTTATTTTCATAATTTTTTTGTAAAAACGCTTATTTTATGTCCATAATAATAACACAAAACATAAAAGTGCGAAAAATATAGAAGTTTAAAAAAATTACCTCCACAACCTAACAAATGGAAAGTTAATGCGAAAGTAAGTAATGGAAGTGTGCATGAAAGTAGCTATTTTTCATCACAGTGAAAGATCACTTCTACTTGTTTTATCAATTTTGATATTGTTTGTACTAAAGTGCTTCATTACATGTCTCATATTAATAATTCAAAATATAAAAGTGCGGAAAGAATGGAAAATTAAAAAAAAATTGTAAATAAAAGTAACAAACATAAATCTCAAAACTACCACTGAGCAAAAGTAGGTAACATGTTTTTAATCTCGAAAATTATTAATTAAATGTACATTATTAATAATGAAAACAATAGAAACTTTTTTTAAAAAATAAGACTTAAGAACATACAAAACTGTGTGAAAAATCTTAACTAACATGCTTATCTAAAAAAGTTCAGTGACAAAAAGTAGCCTTTTGCTTGTGACGTACATAAGGACGCTAGTTGCAATGAAAACTTAATACTTCCTTATTAACTTTAAATTATTGCCACACTTTGAACAGAAATATGGTTCTTTAAAGATGTAATTTATAAGAATATCGATAATTCAATCATACCTAAACTGACAAAAGAATTCATAAATAACTACTGCCATGGTTTAACGGGTTTTCACTACAAGAACTACCAAGATAGGAAAAACAAGTGAAAATTCAGACATAATTGATAATAAAAATTATGAAAGTTACAAACCTTATAATGACTGTTATGGCATATATAAAGCAGCTGCCGCTTTATAAAAATTCTGAGTTATTTAATTAATGTAACTAACAATACAATTGGAAACTTTAAAAAATATATATTTTAAGAACCGAACTAACATGGTTCCGTATGAAAATTACTAACCATGTAATGACTGTTACAGTGGTATAAGAACTAGCAATGTACTTAAAATAAGACTGAGATAACAGGGATGAATATTCCCTTGGTAGGTGACTTAGTTAATGGCATACTAATTTTAGCATGCTCCATGCAATGTAAATGGCAATGGCATCACAATAAAGTTCCATTAAAAATTGAATAAAATCATAACTTATTGTAAGAAATTTAATCTTATGCTGGAAAATATATCTTACTTAAATTATAAAGTATGTGACAAAAAATATCTAAAAATCATTAATTTGAACCCCTGAATTAAATAGCATATGTACCAAAATTAACCTATTCAAAAATTAAAGATATTTGGAATTTACTGTGAAAGGAGGTGATCATCTAGGATGAAAGTATTATTTTTGATTTGGCATAGTTTTTTTAAAAAGTGAAAAATACCACAACACTTAAATACTTATAAATTATCGGTATTTATGGACAATGGCTTTGTCCATCTCACGGTCAACCACTCGGTTAATTTCATTGATTGTGAGACAGGTGCACACACGAATACCTAATCTGCATCAGTTAGGTTCATCACGCAAGTACTGTGTCAGTTAGGTTATTCTTTTTCTTTTCTAAAGAAAAGGTTTTCTTTAAGCATCACCATATTAGACCTAACAACCATGTCAGTTAGGTTATACAGTATTCTTTTTAAAGAAATAAAAGGTTTTCTTCACATATTACCGTGTTAGGCCTGACAACCGTGTCAGTTAGGTTATGGGGTTACTTTGTTCTAAAAAAATTAAGTTTTTCATCACGCAAAACCCGTTTTAGACGTATTTTTATCGTTTTACCGATCTACAACACGTTCGCGACTTAAACGCGGTAGCAATTTTGAAGTTATGTTGGTCATTTTTATTTTAGATTTTTATCGTACTTATCGTGGTTTCCACGCTTTTATCACACAAAACACGTTTTAAATGTACTTTTATCGTTTTACCAATCTACAACAAGTTAGCGATTTTCGCGAGGTAGCAATTTTTAGGAGCCGCCTCGGTGGTCTAGTGGATAGCGTACTAGGCTTTCACCCCGAGGATCTGGGTTCGATTCCCGGCGAGGGCTTGGCATTTTCATATGCTATAAATCATCCCACCATCTGCATTAGCCCAAGTGTGCACAATAGTCAAACGTTAAACACAAAAAAAAAAAAAAAAAAGCAATTTTTTGGTTATATTGGTTACTTTTATTTTCGATTTTTATCGTGGTTTCCGCGCTTTTATATTTTGGATTATTGCTTTTGGGCATGTACTGAAGCGTTTCAGTAAAAAAATATCGAAAAAGGCAGACCAGGCTACACTGCATTTTTACCAAATTATCTTAGTAGTTTACTTTTTTTTGTGTGTGTTTAACGTCCGGTTAGTAGTTTACGATCATTTTCAGAAACTGGACAACCCAATGCATTATACTGTAGTTCTTACCTGAACTATTCCGCTATTTGTTGGTTGGTCAGTGTTTTGTATATCTTCGTATAATGAAAAAGCTTCATCGTACAAGTCTGAAAGTTTTTTATCCTCGCCTTGAACTGATGCCATTTTGCAAGTACAACCTATAATTATTTTAATTCAAAAACACAAAGGTATAAATTTAAAAAGCGAAATTTAATTTTGAATTAAGAAAACTTTTACATACGTAACTACATTCTTCATAGCCTACTCAAAATAAATTCCAAATGAAATATTTAAATTTGTGAAGTACACAAGTTGAGCGTTGAGATAGATTAATCTGTGGTTTTGCTTAGACACAGACACAGATTATAAAGAACAAAGCACGTATTATATGGGCACAGAGTACAGAGTACAGAAGAGGTAGATCAAGGGGAGAGTAAGGTGTACGCAAATACAGGAATTTTTTTATCATAAAGTATGCAAGAACATACAGGAACATAGACATGTACGTAGAACATACATATATTTATGTATGAAGAACAACACAGGGGTTGGAGATGGTTTCGCTATAATTAATTTTTGTTCTAAGTATTATAACCAAAGTTTATAATATAGTTTTAAGTCCTAAACAGACGTTACACAACCAATACCGTATAAAATAATTATAAAAACTATACCATTTTTAATATTATTTTAAATTTTCGTGTAAAATTAATAAATTTAAAGCTTAAAATACATTTATTTTAGTATCAAAATATTTCATTATTATTGAGAATGTATTTTATTTTATCTGTAAAATTTCTTAAATTTAGAATTTGTACGTAATTTTACTAACAATAATTTATATTAAAATAATTACATATAAAATTTGATTTAAAATTTAAATTGTAAAGTACATGTAAAATACTTGTAATAAACATATTTATTTTTCACGTAAAGTTTACAAAATTTTATAGTTCTAGTGACCACTTAAAGTGCTACAGATTCTAAGAAACACCCATGCGTGACCATTTTAAAGTAACTATATATATTAAGACGGCAACTAATATTATGTTATTTTAGTTACTGTGCATTTTCATACTACGTACTTTAAGATAAAAGTTATGACGGTCCTAATCACATATTATAACTTATTAATTAACATATTAACTTATAACACATTATAATCACATAAATATAACTCTGATCCTAATGCAAGAGTATTTACCATACCTTCTATAATGTTAGATGTATTGGCAATAATCCAGTGAATCTATGACGAATATTTTAATAACTGAATGAATAATCGATTATTTATAAGAATTGCAAGACATGGTAGACCACTGAGCACTATGCAGCAAAACGTTGCCGACTGATTGTTTATTCAATCGTACTAATAATAGATTCATCCTATACTTCAGCATTACCGACTTGCATAATTTGTTTACAAAATACTGTACAGTATACAGTATTGGGTGATAGGTATTTTTGAATGATTTCAGATTGTATTCAACAAAACCAGAACAACTAATCAATATACGAAAGACATATTATAGTCCAACCACTTAGTAAACGGCCTGCGCGAGAATTTCTCGCACATGCAGGAGAATTACCCTCCAACAGACCAGTGACACAGACGTCTACCTGTCTGAGTTGACATAACGTACTACTAAGCGATACTAGAGAGAGCGGGAACTTGACCTTTCACTCGCATACTTTCTCTCTGTCCCATTAATGTTCTTCTTACGCCATTTTCTAAACGACTGGGCTGTAGTAGACTACTAATGTTAATAATCGAATTCCTACTACTAGTATTTATAAGTAACTAATAATTAATTTCAAAAGTCAGTTAATCATTAATTTCTTCTCTTACCAGGAATATAGCCAGAAAAATGTATTTAGATAAGTCTTTCAATAAATTGAAAAATACAAATAATTATGTTGTAAAAATCTGTTAATTAAAAAAAAGAATATTTCATGAATTTTTTAAAAAATATTATGAAATATATATGAACTTTTAAAATGATGTCAAACTTTATATATATATATATGTGTGTGTGTATTGTGTTACAGAAGAATGAGTATGTGTATTATATCCTATAAGGAAGGTTTCCAACAATCTGGTTAGTATGGTCTAAGGGCAGGCCAGATGAAGTAACACAATGTTGAAGCAATTTAAATTTGTTTAATCAAACCATACTATTCATTCTAATTTTTTTTTTTTTTTTGGTGTTTAACGTCTGACTGTTGTGCACACTTGGGCTAATGCAGACGATGGGATGATGATGCCAAGACGTATGAAAATGCCAAGCCCTCGCCGGGAATCGAACCCGGGTCCTCGAGGTGAATTCATTCTAATAATCAGCCTAATTAGTTCTATTAACTTAGTATTTATATTTAGTCAGTTTCAATCAGAAATGAGTATGATTTAATTTTATTCCAATAAAAGTTTCACATATACATAAAAGTTTCACAAAGTTCCCATAATGGTAATTTTTGTTTGGAATTATTTCTTATACAGCACTTCGGAAGTTGTCTCCTCAGTTAGACTCAGATTTAATGGTACTAATCATTAGTAATTATTTTAAGTGTTCATCAGTCACAAAATCTAGAAATTTTAACTTTACATAGTTTATTTTGGAAACTGCCTACTCTCAAACATTAGTAGAACCAAAAACAAAAGACATTACATGAGCAAAGCTTTTCAAGTATTTCAAGTCTACATTTGGTAGACAGCTGTAAAACCTCAAAAAAACATTTTTGCAACATTCCTGAAAGTGTTGCTTCATGTTTTTATTTGTTGTAAGGTCAATAATTTCTAACTGAAGGCTTGAAAGCACAGCAAAATATTGGATTAAAATGGATTTTGAAATGATTGTCATGTTCATGATAAAAATTTTCAGCATGCCACTTTTAATGAAAAATAATCTTGTGGGTATATCTCTGTCAAAAGGTTGGAAAGGGTTAAATCATAACTCATCACTAGGATTTCCCAAGAAAGAATATGTTTAAAAAAAAATGATTTTATGGCATCATTTTATTTCAAAACACACTTTGCAAACCAACAATTGCATTTACAATTATTGTTTAACAATAAGCATTTACAATAAATAAACAGGCTGGTTTACTGTGTAAATTAAGTAAATATACAAACAATATAAGGCATATAACATATAATAATAAATTTGAAACCTTAATTTAATTCTATAATATTACATGTCACAGATTGTCAGAAATTAATTACAATAATTGCATCATTGAAAACAAGTTTTTAATTTTAATCCATTTGCATAAACAACTACTTAATTGAAATATGGGATGGCATCATTATTATAAAATAACGATAAACATATATTTTCATGAAACATAATTTGCCAAAAGATTATAGTGTTCCTGGCTTAAAATAAATAGCTGTCAACATTATTTTGTTACATATAAACCAGAAAAAAGAGACACAAACGGGATCTTTTGTCGTTATACATTAAATGGTAATATTCCACAATGATTGTTGTTGATTAGTTACATTAACTTCATCAATCTTCCCTTGTTTTCCTGTTCACCTATTTAGTAACATGCAACTCCAATCCCCTTTATAATACGATCACGAAATAATATTCGGAATATTTCAGTAAGTTATATAAAACAAATTTTGAAATTTAAATAAAATTTCTATCAAACATGTATTTTAAAATAAAATTTTACACATTTTAAATTTAAAGAAAATACATTAGCCAAAATTCAGATAATCAAAACAATTTTCCAAAAATATTCACACTGTTTACAACTGTAACCTCAATATTAAAAGATTAAAAGAAAAAATAAATACACCTTATTCTTGAATGCACATAACTTGAACATGCCCCCCAAGAGATATAAATTTTTGACTAAAGACAGCACACAAATGAAAGATGTTTTGAAAACCAAAAAAATACATCAATATTCTATAACAATGAATACATTTTTGTTAAGGAGTTAATTATTATTCGTACTTTAACAGTAAAGTTTAAAATCATAAATATATATTTTTTCTAATATGTTAGATACACCGAAAAACAGAACCTAAAATATTTTCAGGTATGTTTGGTTTTCACCTTATTTCAAGAATACCTTCATCTTTTATTTACTTGAGCAGGACCACTATTTTATTTTACTTGAGTTTCTGAATATTTGTACAAATAAATGTCACGTGTAATAATTTTAATGAAAATCATTCAACAATAAGCTTCACAGAGCTTGATGAAAACAATTAGTTATTATTGATATGCCTGGCAACATGCTCTCGACACAGTGCTACCACCACGTAGTGCTTACTGCTTACATACCTTACTGTTTATTAACACCAATAAAACTTACTGCTGTATAAAATCTGCTGCATTAGAGAAAATTCATTTTAAGGCATGAGAGTCACAAACGCCATTATTAATTATTAACCTTTTGCGAACTGAACCGAATTATTGTCATACGTGGAAGTATGTAACTGGCTGGGGTAAGAAAAATGTAACTTTAGGTACAAAAAAGTAAAATTAGATACAATCTTTTCAAATGTATGTATCACGCTGCAAATTTCTGGTTCCGTAACAGTAACTGTGCGGCAGAAGCTGAAAAAAACCTTAGGAAAATTACAAGCATTTTCTTCAGTGACATTAATGAATTTTTCAGCAAAGAAAGCCAGGAGTTATGTTTTGTTTTTCATCAACAAGTAATAGTTAATAATGTTAATAACATTTTAATTTCATATACACTATACATAACAAGTGATTTATGAAACTTACACAAGTTTATTTATGAAAGATATTCAATAATAATCAAAATACTAAACAATATTAATGCTGTTTTATTACAATGGATCAATAGTTAATTATACAATCATGTGTTTTTCTTTCAACTTTACTCATACATAGCCTAGTTAACTTTGTTTTGATGTTTTTAGTTTAAGTTTACAAGTTTTACACCTGTAGCTTCTACTACATAATTTCAATAATGTTAGTAATAAATGTCTATTGTTTAACTAACCTGATTACTGATTATTACTTTTGATTTCATGTTTTCATATTCGATGATAATGCATGATTTCATAATAAATAACTTTTATCTGTACACTGTTTTCGATTGTTTTACGACCTTAGAGGGGTTAAAATGTTTAGTACCATGAAGGTTTAAAATAGGGAAATTAGTTATCAGTAATATTGTAGGAAGGGGGTGGCAGCCTGTAAAAAAAATTTGTGTAAGGACCCGGCAGACCTCTTTACAAAATAATTGTTTAGCAAATGGATTAATATAAAACATAGGACATGAAAAAGGTATCAGCACTTGTACTTCATGTTTACATATCTCGCAAATTACCTGGCAATTGTATTTACACAACTACATTATTGGAACTCTGATTTTATAAAAATTACAATTCATCATCAGTAGTTAAAACAATATTTCATAAATACATTTTACAGTATTATTTTTTAAATTACATTAATTAAGCTCTAAAAATAAAATATATTCCAAATTTAAAATTACATTATGAACTGGTAAAACTAATTAGAAATTAGAACAAGTTAGAAGTGCTTTCTAGAATATAAGTAACCAACAACCGACTTTTTAGCAAAATACAAAAGGAAACCAAATTTCCCTTATTCTATTGTGTTAGTTATTTCCTTTTACTAATTTTAACATTTTCCCCTTTTTTTTGTACACAAACACATACTGCTAGAGAAATTATTATTTTGTTTATTTTTTACAAATCTTGTCATATTTACTTAAAATACTGTAAATAAAACATTGATAATACTGAAGTAACGTATAAGTTATTAATTGTTAACTATATCAGAAAGTGAGTTTGTGTGATACACTTTTTTTTATTTAATTCGGAAGATATAAATTATTAAATTGTTCATTAGTTTAATGCAATCTGAATAAATACAAATATCAGTTTATGTTTCTGTACTTATTTAAAAATAATTTATTTTGTGCACTTGTAAGGCAGTTTATAGAATTAAAAGAAATTGTAAATTTAAATTAATGAAACATAAGAAAAATTAACAAGACATTTAAAATATTTTTCTATTTTCCACAATTTTTTCAAAAAAAATTTTTTAGTTTTGGAAGCTCTTCAAGAGTTTCTTGAGTAGATTTGTAAAAAATCTGCCAAACAATAAAACAAAACATTAACTGTTCACATCAGGTATGTACTTTTACTCGATTTATTTTATTTTATTCACAATAAGTACAGATTAAAAAAACCAACCTAAATGATTTTTTCTATATACTAACAATAATACCATACTAATTTATCATAAAACAATTCAACAGGTTTCCTGTTGTTAATTATACACTTACATCTAAACATAAATTGCCGTGTTTTATCTTCAATTATAACATCCTAAGTCAATTGAATTATTTATAAACTAACATTCATTACTTTGAGTGCCGTACATTAATTTACATGTATAAACTGTACAATATTAATAAGGAGTTTGTATTCTAAAAATTAACTACATTTAAATAAAAATTTGTAAAGTATGTATAAGGTAAACATTACTTGATTGAAAATATTTTTAAAAAACTCATAAAAACCATTTACAATATTTTTTTACTAACAAATGTGTTTCGTAAAACTATATAACAATACATAATATAACCCTAGAACCAACCGTAATGTTTAAGATTACATGCTTAATTTTTTGTTGAAACTGAAATGGCTTGTGTAAAATGGCTATATAGTTAAAAGATTTTGAGGTAAAGATACACATCTGAGGCCAGTGGCGGCTTGTTGCTGAAATTAGTGGGAGTGCTGCTCCAAAAAATGTTTAGCCTTTGTTTCAAAATTGTGTAAAAGGAAACAAAGATGTATAAAAAGAAAATTTATTCAGAAACTTGATAAAATCTTAAAAGAACCAAAAATCAACATTTTTTACTTATTTTAAATCTACAGTTCAAACACAGTCTATCATTAAGAAATGAAATCCATTCTTCTTGCTTTAATTCGTACGACAAGATTAATAATTTCTCCTTGATCTCTGGATGACAAATGAGGAAATTTGTCTCCACTGAAAGCTCCACAAGAGCATTTAGTATTTCCAATTTCATAGTATTTCTTAGAAAAGTTTTCTTTTCAAAGAAATTTTAAAAAAGTTATCAAATAGAACAGCTAGAGTGGGATTATAATCTGATTTTACACCATCACCTTAAAGAATATGGTACACAGTTTTAAGCACAACACATGCAGAGTACAAAAAAATTAACTTTCACTAGCAAACCAGGGTAGGCATTGTGGGATCGACAGTGTTCTTTCTCTCTGTCCCCCCTCCTCACAGTCACACACCCCTCTGCTGAGATTTAGCTTACAGATTATATATTGTACTACAAGTGTAAAGAAAGAAGGACTCATTATATTATGTTATCAGTACTATAAAGTGGAAATTGATTGGAGGCGCTGCAGTTCTACAGTGCAAAATCATTTATCATGTATTGTGTAAAACACAAGCTGCCACTGTCCGAGGCTAAATTTGACTGCTCTTGTATTAGAATTCCTTTATGTGCTCGACAATACAAAACACTGATAAACAGGTATCTTAAGCACAAAGAAACTTGGGTGCAAAATGGGCTAATTAAGCCTACGGTTGTAAAATGAAGATGTACAAGGTAGAAAAATTTTACATTGTCATTCGGTTGAAATTTTAAAATGATTGGGGAAAAGTGATGACAACTTTGGTAAACATTTTATTTGATTAATTATTAAGGTAAATTATGTGCAGTTGTCAAAACAGATAAAAAAATTAGGAAAACTCTTGCAGTGGAAAAAAGTTCCAAAATATTCTGGACATAAGTAATTTAATGAGCAAATGGAATCTCAATGAAAATTGTTATGTTATTTGTACATCTCCATACCTAGTTTTTTCACAAACAAATCAAGACATACTTTTACATTTTTTTTTAATGATTGTCAGTAGTATTAATATTTCAACGTAATTTCTAATTGTTTAAATTTGTATATAATTTAAATATTTGATACCGAAAAAAAATATTAAAAAAATAAGGTGGGTTCTAGGTTAAAACTTAAATTATATCGTTGTGAGCCTTAAAAATAATAAAGTATTATTTAATTTGTATGTCTAATTACATAATTTTCAGTTTATTAAGTAATAAACATTATATTTTACAGTATATCTTCAATTAATATTTTTTTGTATATCAGAAATCTCCTTTTTTGCTACAGTGTAAGTTAGGTAATCAATGAGCTATACATAATTATTTTAAAATTGTTAATCTTGCTGTAAAACTTTCATACTGTATACATTAGGTACTTGTATAACTAACAATATAACACATGGACCTTATCATTTTTACCACTTAAAAATTATTTTTACTGTTTGTTACAGTTTTTAAGTTGGCACAAAATATATACATGGTATGTAGAAACTATTGTAACAGTTATGTGAAAAGTAAAACTTCAATTAAGAGAGTAAAATAATCCAGAGATTTCAATACTTAATTTTACCAATTTAAGGTAGTGATGCTTTACATAAGTACTATATTTGATTTTTATTACATCTTTTAAACAAGTTAAAAATATTTTCAAATACAATATTTTTGTATAAAAATAATTTTACCAAAATAAAATGCAAATAGGCCTATCATGTTTTATAGTTGACAAGATGGTTACTTCAATACAAAATACATTGTGTTATTCTTAAAGTATTTCAATTCAAAGTCATAAACAAATTAAGAGTTTAATTCTGTTAGTGAACTAGTTTAATAAAAATGATGTTTATAAAAAAATTACACGTAATAGGTTTCAAATTTAATTGACATTTAAATTAACTAGCAATAACTGAACTTGAATGGTAATGTTTATTCCACTAAAACATTGTTGGGTATTATAAACATCATTTAATACAAACACTGTTTACAATATTTTTATTAAAATTTGGACAGGACCATTGTTGACATTAAATAATTTGTGTGACTATACTAAATCAGCAGTTCCCAAACTTTTTTGTATGGAATCTCCTTTAACCCGAAATTTTGTTTTAACGACCCACCATAACCTACATATACATGCGCAAGCGCACACTCACACATACAAATTTTATATTAGAAAAACATGACCAGAAACACTAAAAATGAAATAAAATCTTTACATTTTGTTTGTACCTAATATAATTTTCTCTTTTACCAGAAGAAAAGAGAAAATGGTGTAAAAGCAGTGTCAACAATTTTTAATTCACTTATATATGAAATATAAAGTTTATTTCATTTAATTTTTTTAACTAATTCGTCCTAGTTAGACGCATGTAATCGTCCTAGTAGTTCCCAACAAAGGGCAAATTTCCTCACCTTTACAAAGTTCCCCGTGATCCAGACAAAAGGTGACTGATGCATGACCACTTTGCTATCACAGAAATAAACCCGAAAGCTGCATTGCCCTACTAACTTTATTATTTATCGCTCTGTTAACTTTATTTCAAAAATATATGTTTTACATGTAACTTCGAAATTGGCAGTGACACAGTTTTTGTAGAATTTTATAACTTATTTCTTGAGGTATATTCTATTTTTTTGCAGTTGAAAGGACACTTTAGAAGTTTTAAGCAGTCTGACTTCCTGCGACACCCGTATTGTTCCAGCAACCCACTAGTGGGTCGTGACCCATAGTTTGGGAACCACTGCCCTAAATATTACATTAAATTTAAAAAAATTATTGTTATGTAGAATCTTAATTCTTTTTACAATGAAATGTCAAAGTGACATTGGTAAAGTAGATTGAAGTCAACAGTAAAAAGATTAAAGACCTTTTCATGTTTTTCTTGCAATAATATATTTTCTTGTTAATTTTTAAAAGGTAGATTAATTTTAATGAAAAGTGAAACATTGGATACACACAATATACACTAAAAAAAACCTACTGTTCACTTCAAAAACTTTCTAGATGCAAATTAATTTGTGCTGTTTAATTAACAGACATATTATGTAAAATATCAACTAATTGGTAGAGATTATGTGTCATATTTGATGGCAACAGCCTGTGTAGCAATGAGACGTGAAACTACTTTATGTAGCCTACTGGTGAACAAAAATAGGTTTCTTTACATATATTCTTAAACGTAATAAGCTACTCTTATAAAAAGTTTTACAGTTATCTTTTATATTTAAAAAATATAATGTAAGAGAAAAGGGACAGCGGAGGTAGGTCCAAAGATGAAGGAGTTAACATATTTAATCTATTTAATAAAAACAGAAAATTATATATAATTTCCACAAATATAGCATTTAAAATTTATACAATTTTTATAAAACTTACAAAAAATGAATTTAAATTATAACATGCATAAATTATATATATTAACAATAAATAATTAGTAATTTGTCAGATATTGAAACATACACTAATTTATTGTAACGTTTCTTTTTTCTTTTAATACTTTTTTTTAAAATTATATACAAAGGTGAATTGTTATTCTCTATTACTCGCATAACATGTAACAAATTTTAATCTTTTTACTTTAACAATTCTGTTTAAAATGGTCCCAGAAAAACTTGTCAATAACGCCATTAAAACAATTTAAACACAACCCCGAATTGGACCCTAATACAGGAAATGGAACAAGTTGAATATTTTTTTGTCAAAAGGTGATATGCAATGAAGTCAAACATTTGAAATGGTCAAGCTTCAGGTATAAAATACTGTAATTCTAAAATAAAAACCTATAAAAATTATGTTTATCAACATTTTTTCTTGCTCCCAAAAATCCCAACCAAAGTTACATCTGAGAATATAATACAGTAATTATAATTTTGTTACATTAAAGTCAAACTAAAGCTAATTTTAAAACTGCAGCATATTAAACCAACCAATTTAGTCATTAATACTTGGACCTCAGCGGAATTTTTGAGTCAAAGTTATAAGCACTGTGATAACTAGCCGCAACCATGTCAAATTTAATTTTAAAAAGATATAACATGCATTTAACCCCATTTATTTACGCTTAATACTGACTCCCCATCTATCTCAAGTTCTGACTCAATGCAATGTTGTTACAGGTGTACAGCTGACCTAATTCTTATAAATAAGCTCAGCTGAACATCCCCTATTAGGTGTAATGTACGGGAGACCTAAACATTACTTTTACTCAAACCTCATCTTTGTGCAGTACTGTACACTTGACAAGAATGTCAGCAGTTAAAAAAATTAACTTGTTTTCCCTTAAAACATTTAAGGTAAAATAACACTTAATATAACTTGACATCAACTGACCAGTGATTTTGAGCAACAGTGACTGAACGTTTCTCCACCAACACAACAGTGATCATAGAATTTTAATATCAGGTATGTACATTTCTACTGTTAACTTTTAGAATGTTTTAAATGTTTTTCTTAGAAATGTTAAATGTTTTCTTTCAAAAGTTTTAAAAATATTGTACACATATTTTCAACTACTTCGTGTTAATAAATGGGTAATAATTTTTCAAGTGATCGACCTTTACAAGAACATTGTACAAAAAAAAAGAATTTAAATTACATTTTGTGGTTTTATGATCGTTATTTACAGTTATGCAATAATTGAAACAAAATACCAGGAAACAGTGATTATTTTGTTGATATTACTTATCAATAGTCAACTGTCTTCATTTCTCACTTTACAGGTTGTTTGTTAGATCAAACTACTGGGAATTAAAACCATTTTTATTACAGCTGTCCACAAAATTAAAATTTTGTACTGTTATTTGTACAAGTAAAATATTATTTTAATCTTTACTCAAAAACTTTAATAAATTATTCTTGTTTCACTAGGAACAATATTCTGGTTCTAGTATGCATAGCTGTGTGTATGTACATTACGTTATCATTTTTGTCGGGTATGTTTCTTCCAAGTGTAAAAATAAATACTAACTTCTGTACTCCAGTATTTACACTACAGCAATAAGTCTTGACAACCCGAAACACATCAACAAACAAGAAACTGGCAAAGCTAAGAATGGCGGACGAATGCACTAGAAAAAAATTTTAATTTATTTATTATAAGTAGGATGAAGACCATAAAATTATATTAAATATCAGGAAAAACAAACAGGAGATTTATGAAGATTAAATGAAAATTGACAGGGAAAATTTTAAATGAAGAAAATAATCAAGTATGTTTGTAAACTGTAATTAAAACCAAGATAAATAAGCATAGAAGGCACAACTAAGATTAACAGGAAAATGACGTCATATGAAGTAAGGAGTTTTTTGAAAGTAAAATTTTAAATGAACTGAACGTATACAGCAAGTCTGAGAACAGACTTGTACATAATTTTATGTTAACATAAAAAGGCAACATAATTTTTTAGATTTAACAGGCTGCTCAGCAAAACATGACAGCAAATGCCTAATACAATTTATATTTTAAATGAAAATACTTCACATTAACACACAAAAACAAGATGAACATTTAAAAATTATATACATTTTTTTAATTTGAATGATATAATCTAAGTGTTGTTTTAAAACAACAAGTAAAATAACTGGCAATATAACAAATCTACAAATACTCCATATTTCCTATATATAAAAAATATTAATATTGAATTTTGTTTGACGTTAATGATTGACGCAATTGTTCCTTTACTAAAAGTTACACAGTATATCATTTGTGTTGAGTTAAATTAATAGTCTATATTATCTAGCTTTTGGACTTTGTGACTCCCTAACCGTATAATGCAGGTACATGCGGCAATAAATTAATATATCAGGCAGTTATATTCCACTTATAACCAAGATGATTTTCTTTACCTTCTACAATATATAGTGGTTATTTCCTTCCTATATTTTTGCTTACAAAGAGATTATAAATGTTTTTTTTTAATAAACTGGTATTACTCTTCACCACATTCAAAAATATTTTGTCCTCACTACTGTCAGGGTATAATTGCATGTGTATAAATTATTAGACATATTTCATCATTACAAAATTGTAAGGCTTGCGAAGTTTATGTATTAGATCAGTAAAGATCTTGAATGTTATCAGAGTTATATTGCAGATTATGAAAAGTATGTAGTAAGGTTCCTTGCATTATTAAATTATTGCTGTTATAACATTTATATTTAATGTGTATATTATATATAAGAAATACTTAGATGGTCTATTAATGCATTGGAATCCACAGATTAAAAGAAACACTGACAATCTTTGGTTGCATTTTTTATTTTTTAGTATTGTGAGTTTAAAAAAATTAGGATAAACGTGTAAATAAATCACTGAGCAGGCAACAGACGAAATGTCAGGAACCAACAAAACGCTGCATTATTTTAAGTGTTCTAAAATTAATTATAATTAAAAAACAAGAATTTTTCTTAGATTCTTGGACTGGTTTTCATTTGAAAATTGTGGATAGCTGGACTTAACATGTTCACCTAGTAAAAGTTTTTCCACTACTGTGTTCTAGTAATAGAATTCTAGCGATCTATAGACACAAACACAGATGTTTTTGTTCTGTCATACCCTGAACTGTTGCTGGTTGTGTGCTTCTATCAGCAGATAAGCTTATCATAACAGACTGCAACAATAAATGTGTGTGGCTGGCAGTAACCTCATTCCTGATGCCAATGCTTTTTATTCATTGTGTACGTTGCCCATTACCCTGTGTCCAGAGTCTTCTGGGGAGTGGTATTGTTTGTTACAGAATTTTTGAGTTATACTTTCAATTACACATTTGTGTTTACTTATCAATTTTACAACCTAACTATTTAATACTCTAACAAAACAAAAAACTTCTGATTTTCATTATTGTAACCTTTCCAATCTTTAGATCAAAACTGTTCCGATTTAAAAACTGATACCAAGAAAGGGAGAACCTAACTAATTTAAAATTATAATAAGTTTGACAATAATTTTTAAGTTTCATTGTTACACAAATGAATTTTTAGGTTACCAGTTTATCAATCTGATTTCAAAAATTTTGCTATCTCTAAAAATAAATCATCACACAAATTGTATTTGATCAGAACTGCTTAGTAGAAAGTAAAACTGCAAATAACCACAAATTTATCAGATTATCGTTTAGAATATAACCGACTTCGGCCTTAACTATTCTATCAGAAATTTTAAAATTACAGGAATGACTACACAACCACAAACCTATATTATGTATATAATTTTTTTAATTATATAAATTTTGCAATAGCAATTTAAAATGCAAAGATAAGTACTGTGCAATACACTAATTTAAATAACGGTATAAAAATGATTAAGGATTTTAAAATTACTTGACATTTCACAAAAAAAAACCATTAAAAATAAATATAAAAACAATAGGATTAATTCAGAATAATTATGAATCAGACTCAAAATGTTATGAAGTAAAACTTTTATACAGAAAATATAATTTGATTTCCCAAACACATTTCACTTGCTTCATATACATAAATACACACATTAATTAATAGGTTATATGAAAACAAGTTTTAACCATTCATGTACAATTTTATAACAATATAAAATACCAAAAATAGAACCACAGGCGATTACAAAATGAAATATTTATACAAAATCAATCTCTTTTTACATTCAATTAATTTCCGTGAGATGCAATATTTTAAATAATATATATAATTAAAATTAATATAAAGAAACAAAATGTAAAAACTAATAATAAATCTAATAATATGCCTAGTTTAAAAACAGTGAGTGTAAATTTACGCTTAGGCCTACAACTTAATCATCATAATGTTTTTAAATATTTAAACCTTAACGCTCAGAAAGCACAAAAACATATATTTCACTTGTTTACTTATTTCAAACTACATTTATAGGTTTGGAAAGCACTGCAATGATTAAAGCGTTGTTAATATTGGATTAAAGTATATCAGATAACAGCGAGCTGAAAGATTTTAGTTGAGTGATGGAATGTCATGGTCATGAATATCATAGGCACTATGTGAATGGCAAAAATAATTCCTATATCGCTGAAATTGAGAATGTGTTTAGCTGACATAAAAAAGGCCTGGTAAGAGGGCAGTGTGCTATCACCAAATCTGAGCAATAAGGATTAAAAATCATATACATTTTAAAATATTGATAAAATAGCGCTTGATTAGTACATTAACACAGACCTTTTGTTTGGTGGAATATGGTAAACTTAATCCCCAAGTAGACTACAACTTATACATATAAAATACAAAATATTTTTGTATAATTAAATCCATGTGTATAACTAAATAATAATAATAATACATATACATATAATTTGGTTATAGTATTAATGTTTAAAGGCGACAATTAAATTACAAATCATTAAAAACTGTAACTTTCAAAAAAAGCCTCTAATCTAGTAAAATAGTTTTCATTTTAATTTATATTAGGAATCTTTAATAAGCCCTACTTGTGTGTTTTTAAAATAGGCCATTTAACTGTATATAAATATGAGGCAAACATTAATATGTGGAAGGCAAACATTAAACTTCTAGATGTTACTACAGTGGTTTAAACCTGTGTTTTTATTCCTTAATCTCAGATACATGAAAATACTAAAGAACAATGTTGTGAAATAATATTTAATTTGTGTTTTTGAATTTGAATACTGGTTCATTATTTTATTTTATATACTATTCGCCAGTGAAAAAACTATTAAAATTTTTTTTTTTTCAACACATACATCACTGAAATCTACTGTCACCCAATTCATACACATAATCATATATATATATATATATATATATATATATATATATATATATATATATATATATATATATATGATTATCTGAATGGAACTTAACATCATTGGAATGTATTAAAATTATAATTAAGATTACGGGGATCAAATGCCCAATCCTGTGTATTTAATTCTTATTCACGTCTGTTTATTGACACGCTCTCTTGCTTACATAATGTGCACTCTGTTAGCATGCTCAGGTATGTGTTTAGGCTCTTTGCTTTTGTCGTAGTCAACATCACCTCATTATCTTCATTGCCATTATTTCTTAGTTCGTATAAAGAATGATTAACATTTTTCTTGCCTTCTTCCTTAATGGCACTGATTGAGTCTGTAAACATTGCATATTGCAAACAATATTTTCAAATTTTGACTTAAGTTGCAGTTAAAACTTTCGGTATTTAATTTTAATTTTAGAAAAAAATTATGAAAAGATAGTGTTTTTTTCTAATTGAATAACAAACTAAAAAAAACATACATACTTTCTGTATAATCTCATTACATTTTTTTGTCTTATTAATAATGGCATAACTAAAATGTTTTCTCAAGAATGTTATACTACTACTTGGTAGACAATATTGAAAAAAAATTCTAAGGGAGTTTATGCAATAAAATAAGAAAGAAGTGTAAAGTTATATGTAAGTGGGTAGCGTTGTTTACAGACTCAATCAGTGTCATTAAGGAAGAAGGCAAGAAAAACGTTAATCATTCTTTATATGAACTAAGAAATAATGGCAATTAAGATAATGAGGTGATGTTGACGACGACAAAAGCAAAAAGACTGAACACATACCTGAGCATGCTAACACAGAGACAATAAAAACAGAGTGCACATTATGTAAGCAAGAGAGCGTGTCAATAAACAGACGTGAATAAGAATTAAATACACAGGATTGGGCATTTGATCCCTGTAATCTTAATTCTAATTTTAATACATTCTAATGATGTTAAGTTCCATTCAGATAATCACACACACATATATATATATATATATATATATATATGATTATGTGTATGAATTGGGTGACAGTAGATTTCAGTGATGTATGTGTTGAAAAAAAAATAATTTTAATAGTTTTTTCACTGGCGAATAGTATATAAAATAAAATAATGAACCAGTATTCAAATTCAAAAACACAAATTAAATATTATTTCACAACATTGTTCTTTAGTATTTTCATGTATCTGAGATTAAGGAATAAAAACACAGGTTTAAACCACTGTAGTAACATCTAGATGTTTAATGTTTGCCTTCCACATATTTAAAGCCTCATATTTCTAAACAGTTAAATGGCCTATTTTAAAAACACACAAGTAGGGCTTATTAAAGATTCCTAATATAAATTAAAATGAAAACTATTTTACTAGATTAGAGGCTTTTTTTGAAAGTTACAGTTTTTAATGATTTGTAATTTAACTGTCGCCTTTAAACATTAATACTATAACGAAATTATTTTCTATGTAATGCACAGAAGGTGGTGTGTCTACAAAGTGAAGAATTTAGCAATTTCCTCATACTGAATCACTTTTGGAAGCAACTAAAAACAGATGTCCAGATATTTTGCAGTAAAGATAAACAATGTATAAACGAAAGCCCAACTCGTACACACACAGAAATAAAAGATGAGATACATGTAGAAATTAGAAAACTAATAGATTACCAACTATATTGTACAAAACTGTCTGCCTTCGGAAGAAAGGGTACAAACACACTTACTTATTGACTAATTCAGAGCATGTACAGTACTCTAGACTAGTGGATTGGATTGAATTCAATAATACTCCAGTCTCTCTCGCAAACACGCCACACATAAATGCTTATCCTAGGTTCCCGGCGTGGTATATTGTCACATTAAATAAAAACACATTTACATTTATATTTACAGTTACAGATAAAAATAACAAGTTTTTTTTATAGATAATGGTCTGAATGCTTGTAACTAATATTAGTTATCAAATAAAATTTAATTTTACACAGAAGATCAAAAAATAGATCAACAATAGTTCTAAAAATAACATAAGATTCTACTATGGAACTTGTATATTAAAAAATTAATGATTTCAAAGCAGCGTGATGATAAATTGTCAGCTGATTAGAAGGCCACGAGTGTTTTAGATTTCAAATTAACAACTTAATAAAAAAAAATTATAGAATTTGTTCAGTATTTTAATATTACAATAAAAAAATGAGATTTCAGAAATACCAGAGCTGCCCCGATAAAAGTCATTTCAAAGCTGACAATTTATTATCAAGCAATCAAAATATTAAAAACAAAATTCTTAAAACTATTTAAATACAATAATAAGTAATAAATTCCTTGAAATTGACATGATTATTAGACATAGAATAAGTCGTAGAAATTTTTACAGACTATGGAAGCAAATCCATTATAAAACACTTAAATTCAGTTACCTTTTCGAGCATTTCTTGATTAAACAAAATTTGATTACTTTTTTTAAATTCTTATCTTTGGTGTATGATTTTATTTAGAAAATGCTATCACTTAACGCTATGAAATTGTCCGTATTTAGTGTTACTGAAAGACTTAAGCAAAATACATAACTTTTTTCGTGTCAGCATGAACAGTAATAGCTCGTGCCATAGCTCCAGGCGTACGATCTTCGCTACAGCCGGACTGATGTGAACCTTCTCCGCTGCAATCATTTATGCTACATCATTTCACATATATGGTTAGTATAATGGATCACAAGAGGACATCAGAGGATTAGAGGATAATACAGGAAACAAAAGATTGATAAGTATTTACAAGTTTATAACAAAACAATAATATTCAACTTAAAATATCGTCATTAAAATGGGTTTTTTTTTATTGAATGAATCTGATTTGTAAATAAAAAAATAATATCTTGAAATCAAACAACAAATTATATATAGACATGTTAGATTTTTGAATAAAATTGGCTTTTAAAATTGCCAAAAATTCTGTTTTTGCAGACAGTCCCAAAACTATGGATAGGACCAAAATATTTCGTTTTATTTGCTAGAAAAAAAATGGGGTATTTTTAGAAAGTACATAATTAAATGTTGAATCTACGGATCTATCTAGTAACACTTTGCCTAACTATTTTGAAATAAAATTCAATAAGAGTTTTATCACCTACATATTAACTTTTATTAATGTTTTTATTCTTTTATTTACTGATATGTTCTTACAAATATTATGGATGTCAATAATCCATTTATTGCTATGCAATTTTGGGTAGCCTATAGTACCATTCTGATTTTCACACTAACTTAGACAAACCTCACTTCTTTTACAATTCCAAAAAGTCATTTTAACACAGGCTTTAATACTTTTTATTGCAAAACTAAAAAAGTACAAGTAAAAAGGGATTAATTGAGGTATCTATTTACCGTAAATGTTTGTTAACCCTTTTAGTACATTTTTGCATATTTATGACTGGATAAAAATGTTACATACATACTTTTTGTTGTTAAACATTATATTTTTAATGTTTTAATGATAAAAAAATATTTTCAATTTGACAGTTTACAGAAAAACAAAAGTAACAAGTTTTCCTGGTCATGTATGCGACCCACTGATTTTCCTCGTCCCTGTTGGCCTCCAACCAAATTGCCGAACAATTATTTAAGGTGGATTTACCTCTTCTCCATCACAGACAGATTAATTTTATGTGAGATGCATGGAAAAATTATCATCTAATTCAGGATTTGAATCTGTTTATATCTAAGAAGTTACACTGGTCAAGTTTAGAGCTTCAGACCCCTTGTAAAATTGTCGGGACATTTGATTGTCTTCATGATTGGCCATTACCAAACCACACAAACCTTTGGTTATTTTACTATTTTTAGGTTACCTCTTAATATTTTTAATGCACAGTTTACTCAAAATATGTACAAAAATATATCCAATAAACAATTTTAATGTATTGTCAAGCAATGAAATATCATCACCATAAGACTTGAAAAGTTAATTAGATATTTTAATTAATTAAAATATTTTATAACACATTAGTCTATAATACCTACTTTCATTGAGTAATAAGTATAGTTAAGAACCCTTCGAATTCGAACCACAGAAATCCCATATCCGAACACTTATTTTAAAAAAATAGTTTAGAAAATCTCTTATAAAGGCATGAAAAACAAATTTATTATGACATAAAACTATAATAAACCTATTTTACATAATCGGTTAGGCCCTTTTTGAAAATTAATAAAGCACTGCATGAGTAACATATATCTACTATACGCTCATAAAACAGGAATACAATATAACAAAGTGATCCTTTTTGAAAATTAATAAAGCACTACATGAGTAACATATATCTACTATACGCTCATAAAACAGGAATACAATATAACAAAGTGATCAGCTGTTATAAAACACATTTTTGTGGACACAGTAGACCAAGATTCTTCATGTATGTGAATAGACTAAAATCACAAGACAAGTCTAAGACAAATAGGGGATGGTCAAAAACATTCCATTTTAACTTGGTCAAAGTTCATTTGTCGAGCTGTGGGAGGGCGAGCGTTGTGATGCACAAACACAACACCAGATGTCAATATATGTTGTAGACTTTTCAAAATTTCATAGTAGACTGTAGACGTGATAGTCTACATAGTCATGCTTCATAAAATCAATGAGCAAAATGCCCGCAGTGACGTTCCTCGCTGACAAAGTTTGAAAGGCTTTCTTGGATAAGCAGTATGTCCCCAAGTTACTGATTGCTGTTTTGTCTCAGCGTTCATGTATACCATCCACATACCATTGCCAGTGACAAACCTGTTCAAAAATTCTTCTTTTTCAGTCATACCGCAAAAGAGAGTCTACGAGGTAACCTAAACAACATTACATTGTGTTGGGTACCATGCTAGGATTCATGGAAATGAGCGAGCTGCTTGGTTTGTACACAGAGCATCAGCATTGAAATTTACAGAGCTTTTAATCATTCTGTGGCTATGCAGGTCATCAGTATTTTGGCTCAAAGAGAACAACATGAAGTGGAAGAATACAAAAGAAGTAGGAATACAAATGAGTAAACTTACTCTTCTTAGATCCTCTAAACATTGCATCTAACAAAGGATGTTTGGGAGAAGAGAAATGATAGCAATGATTACACAAAACACATGTACAGGATGAGTATATTAAAGTTAAAAGACCACCTGTGTATAAAAATTTGGACTTCAGGAAGACTCGTATATCTGTCTGAACTATAACATTGGAACGAAAAAAAACACAATCTTTTGGACTAACAATTCCTCAAGAGATTTAGGACCTCATCAACAAGATCCTGCCCTCAAGTATTTTGAAAGTGACACTGAAGGTCAATACATCATCAGCAGTGCAATAAGACAATGTGGCTGCAGTGCACAGGAAATAGATCACACAATATGAAGGATAGTCCATAGAGTTTTTGGAAATAATATCTGAAGAAATATAGAAAACATTATAAGGTACTACCTTCTCCTTATTCTAAAAGAACTGAAATCCTAAAATCTATTTGCTTTCTTAATTCATCAAAAAAAAATTTTCACTTTCAAAACTCTTAAAACGTAAAATTTTCAATAGTACTAAATAGGATAGTATTAAAATCCCAACAGTAAGACATCAAACATTTTACTTTAATTTCAAATTTATGAAACACTAATATTAAATGTGTTTCTTTAGGAAACTTTAATATAGAATATACTTGCCTTTCAATATCCATCATTTTAAAATTTCTGATTATGTTACGAAAACAATTTTTATGCTTAAATCAATTTATTTAAAGAGTACTATGCAATTTTCTTAATGGTGTAGCATGACCACTAAAAATATATAAATTTACACCATTTAGAGAAGCCCCTATATTTAAGAACAGTTTGCCTCAAATAATTATGTCCGTTATCAAATAATTATAATAATAATTAGATACCGTTATCTGGAGACATAACAGTAAAAAAAGGAGAGAGTGGAGAAGTGAATGCACAACTCGGTACCAAGCATCACATAGAGAGTGAAGTATTTTGGCCCAGTATAAGAAAATATTTATAAAAAGCCATGAAACTCACCTGTCATGTTCTTTTTCAACGAGATGGTAGCGAGCTCTGAAAGCAACAAGATGAGCGTAATATGCCGGTGCTGGAATAGAAACAGAACGTGTACATCTCACGTATGTGTGGCACAACTGGTATGTTAAACACTGCAGCTCGTCCGAGTCGAACTGGTTATCATCCCATAACACATGATAATGGCTCGGTCGACTTGTTCCCTGTATAAATTAAATAATTACAATCTGCCTTAAGAAAGCTGTGATAAACAATTTATTGAAATAGACGAATCTGTGCACAGTTCAGAGTTGTAAACACTATCCGACCAGACTGTTAATATTTGCTCCCCAAACACTGCAATTATAATCGTTAAATACTTTTAAAATTATCCCTTTCAAAGTCATTAATAGTACCTTAATTCATTTATATAAAACACCTGCAAGTGATACAATTAAATCCTGTAAAAACACTGCACAATCTTTGACATATTTCCATTTTGTAAAAAAAACTTGGTATAGGAACTATCAACAAGAACCTGGATTTTTTTTCATTTTTTAAAATCAGTTCATCAGATTTTGTTAAAATTTTAGATATACAGAGAAACTTCAATTATCACTCTTTTACTAAATGTCAGTTTCTGTAAACTGTCTGTCTGTTATTAAAAACTGATTACAGTAATTAAATATTATTACACTGTACATTTTTTTTAAAACGGCTTTTAGAGAATAAAAGCAACAAATAAATGAAAGTATAGACAATACTCTGTACAATACACATTGCACTCTATGTACAGCACATACAGTAACCATACTATTGCAAAAAATAATCTCTGCTTTATTGCCGAGTATTGTTTTATTAATGAGTAAGTCATGTTTTTGTCCACCTACAATAAACTATCTCTCATGCTGTCAGTAAGCTGAAGTGAATGTTCTTTACATTATTTGTTGCATATTGTTGCGTGTTGCCAAACTCTTTCAGCATATGATAAATACATTCGATTAGAGCAATGTAAGTGTAGTTCCCGGTGTGCATTCTCCAACATCAGTTTTATATTATAATGTATTGTGCTCACGCTCACTTTTATTATCACCAGACCCTGTTAAGACACTGTTTTTTGGTCTAGGCTCTGGAACATTTTAATGTCAGTAAATTTATCCCTGAATGACCTATAAAGCTTCTATTAAACTGCACATAATTAGCATCTTTATCAACTTAACTTTAACCCTGTTTTCAGTGTTTATCCTTCATTCCAGGTAAAACTCGAACCAAATCATTTTGTAAAATGATCACACTATTTGAACTCCTTCAGAAGAGAGAATTTTCCCCGGATTAAAAAGCTTCCGTTTCATATCAGAATTCAATTTTTGAACTTTAGTTGAAGAACAGATTTTATTTTTATATGATTAGCGCAATTCATGAAAAGAAGCACTGAATGTTTCAATTGCCTGAGATTTAGATGAAAAAGTTTGGTCCGTTTCACATTCCTTGTTACAGGCTTGATTTGGTTCTTGATTATATTTTATAGATTTCAGTTGTTTTCTACAAGTATCGCAAATTTAATCTCTTTTGGTACCACTGTTTTAATACAGAAATGTCTTAATATCTTGTCTTCCATTTTTTTAATATTTGTGCATAAATGTGAAATGTAAAAAATAAATATCCCACCGACATTCTAAGTTTACATTTTGGGTATTACCTTAGGCTAATTATAAGAAAATAATTTGTAGTAAAATATCCTGAATAGCTTGTAATTCTCATTTTTCAAAACTAAAAAGGATTGAACACTCATTTGATAGAAGTTTTAAAGAACAAAAGGAATTCACATCATCAAACACACCGGTTATATTTTATGATACACATCTGATCACCATCAAAATTGGGAGAATACTACTACCTCAAAGCCTAATAAGTGCAGTATGATATTGCTAGTTGAAACAGGTTATAATGACAACAGACTCAGTTTTGCAGACAAGCCAGAACATGCAGACGTTTGTTGAAACAAAATATACTACAAATACACAGATAATGAGTAGCTATTAATTTTTTTTTCAAACTGGATTTTAATACTTTTTTACAAATCCATTAGTTTAGATTTTTTAAAAATAATTCAAGATTATTTATTGCTTTTAAAACAAATGAGCTTAAACAACAAAAATGTATGCATATATCTATTCAAAAAATATAGAAATTTTTAAGACAGTGTAACATTTTTTTCAAGTTCAAACATATTACAAATTTTATTAAGGTTGATTATAAAAAAAGGTGTACATAATGTAAACCCATTATGATCCCATTTTTAAACTTACACTAATCATTTTAAAAATTTATGAGGAACATTTTTGGAATTTTTTTGAAGCATTTTTTTTTAAACTTTTTGAAGCAGCACATTTTGAAAAATTAAAAATCAAAATTTTACTGCCTTTTTTTGAAAAAAAATTCATTTTAAAACCTCTATTGTGATTCACCTAAAAATGCTGCAAAATTACACATCACCCAACCCTCTATTATAATTTGGAGCTGCAATTGCAACTAAAAAATAAATCGATCACATGAATCAGTTTTTGGGAACTTTAAATAGGCATATTTTAAAAACCGGTTAACATACAGTTGAAATTTGGTTTTTTCTTAGTCTATTTAGAGTATACCTTTGTGCCAAATTTTATTAAACTCTGAGATAGTGTGTTGGAAGCCTTCAGGTAAACTGGATTTTCAAATAAATATGACTAAAGAAACTAGTGTTGGGTGTTTTAGTTTTGTAAATATACCTGGATGCCTTGATGACTACAAAGATAGAAATCAAACTCGGTAGGATGAGTGATGCCAACATCAACAGTTGTTCCTGCAGGAATGTTACCAGATTTGCCCGATTGTTCTTTCTTGTCAGCACAGAATAACCTGAAAACAAACACGCAGGGGAATTTTGTTATTCAGTCGTTGATGTCGCGTTTAAATAGAATTAATTTAAAATTAGCATCAAAATGTAGCCACCAAGAGCTGTTGCACCTAAGTAGCCAGGCGAAGGCAAACTGTAGCATTGTGACACAAAGGAAGGGACAAAACTGTGCATATACTGGTCATACCAAAAAAACCTTTTAAGGTACAAAAGTGTGCCTTAATTTATTATCTTATTTGATCTATTAATATTATTGACTTAATAAATTTTAATGATACTGGTTAATGCTTAAGTTACTTTGTTACATTAGGCCTAATAAAATAGCTCAGCATGCATTAGGTTACCTGGTGTGATGACGTTTTTGAACAACAATGAATGTAATGCCAGGCTTGTAGTCACCTTCCAGTTTGATACATGCTTCTCTGATTGCTGTCAGTTCGTGTTGTAGTACCTGTCACAATATTTATATTTAATACGTAATATAATGTAATACTTAGAGAACATTATGAGTCTGTCTGCTTTCTTTTTTACAAACTAATATATTTTTTTTATTGGATGGTTGCGATTCACTGCTTTACTGCAAGAATTTTAATAAATGAAAATTTTATAAGTTTATTTTATACGAAAACAATAAACTCCATAATAAATTTCAGACATTTATAACCACTGGGGAAAACTGGTTTTCACTATTATTTTTAAGTTGTTCGAGCCTTTTACTATACAACTACATTTTAAAATTTTTTCCCAAAGAAACAATTTCACTTTTTTAATGACCCCTTCCCTTTTTTAATCTGTTTCTTAATGGGGTGAAGCATAGTGTTTTACTACAAAGAAGACATTCAACTTACAATAATGCATCTTTACATTATTGTTTGCTATGCGGTAGATGAAAGTCATGCAGTAATATAAGTACCAGTAGGCAAACATGTTTGGAACATTTAAAACATACTATGTATATGTACATCAAATATGTACAATAGACCTGTAACAAATAATACATCATTGGATGGTAAAATAAAAACACTTTTTGTTTCAGGTATAATTTTTTCTTTTTTTGTTATTTTAAGGTGAAAAGCACATTTAGGCTATTATCGCCTACCTAAATGTAAGTGTGAGAGTAAAGTGTTAAAGTCGTAAGTGTAGTGTTGCAAGTGTAAGTGTGTGTTAGACTCGAGTACCGTGAGGGACGTCTAAATCCTCTCAATAGGTGCAGCTAGTCTGCATCCCCCCTGCGGGGTTATATAAAAAAAAATTCACCTGCAAAACTGATCAATTATACTAACTGTATTTTCTCTTTACAGTCATAAAAATAATAAAAGAAATGAGTAAACTTTGAACAAACAGATGAATAACAAACACTAAATACTCACATGTAGAAACTGTCCTTCTGACACACCATCTCGGTAAAGTATAATACGATGGGGCTTGTATCCACCTGTGCTCTTATAGAACATGATCAACAATTCTCTGCAACAAAAATAAGAACCAAATTTTTAAAAAAAATGTTATTTACCATAACTGTTTTACTTTTAATGTGGTAAAATAACGTCCAATTATAACAATATTCACTTGATCTCTTGTCATATAAAAAAACCTTTTTTCAATCTTTCCTTTGTTGCAACAATATATTTAACAACCTTGCATAACAGGTATATAATGCTTTGTTTTAAGGCTTGGTGGTCAATGTAACTAAGGCACCGGTCAGTCTGCTGCGCTGCGAACAGTGCACTACAAGGTTGTGAACTCGAGACACACTTACTTCTCTTGTTTTACCCTTTCCTTTACCGCTAAACCTTCGTCCTCATGAGTCTAACTGGCATAAAGTATGGATGTTAAGAAAAAAACACAATAAATAAATAATAAAAATGTAAAAGTTTTTAAAATTAACAACTGTTCCAAGTCAGGCTTACCAACCTTGTATTTTTTTAAACATTTTTCTGATTACCAGATTACTTATAGATTTGTTTTGAAAGTTATTGTTTCGATGTTTGTTTTTAATTATTTCTTTTAAGACTATTTAAATGAGTAAAAAGCATAAATAAAACTGAAAAAATTACGCACAAAATAATTCATGCATATATTTAAGAAATAGTAAGCTTATTTTATAAGTTTTGTACAAATAACAATACTCATAACATATGCTGATACAAACTGATAACCAGAATAAAATATTTCTTACTATGTTATAAAATTAATTTATTCATGACAATAATGGTGTGCCTTTTTTTATTGAGCTATTAATTAAATTTAAAGCTAAGTGTAAATTGAATCACCATTTTGACATGAAAATGTCTTTAACATCAATACAGTGAACCCTCTTTTATCGCGGTAGATTTGTTCCAACACCAGCGCGATAGCTGAAAATCCGCGAAGTAGAGACATTGTATTTATTTAACACGTACTCGGACTTTTAAACCTCTTCCTTTATACACTGTTAACAAACCACCCTTTGCAGTAACGTACAGATATCTGCAGTATGTATATACAGTACACAAGCACAAATGTTAGTCAATAAAACAGTAGGTGTATATACGAGGGTACTGTACATACTTTAAGGCTCTTTTTTTTGACATGTCAGTTACAATTCAAATACAAGGTACATGTTTTATGGTATTTTACACTTGTTTTGTTGTTCGTAGACTAGGAAATAATATTTTTTACTAATGTTTTAATGGATTTAACGAAATATTTTGTGGATTTAACGAAATATTTATAGAAACTGTTAAAGTGAAATATCGTTTAAGTGGAACTACTGTTATTTAATAAGCTTTTAATTAATATGTTTTTTTCTCTCGCAGACAGAGAATGTATTCTACAACTGTACTGTAAATTGTTGTCAAATAAATACATACTTGATTTTTCAATTTTTTTTAATCACCCTATAAATTTTGAACCTTTTATATTTAATCACAGTTGATAATTCAAATATTTTCCCTAGTCCCTTCAAGTACAAAATATTAAGTGGTGACTATATAAACAATTGATGCTCTCTTTTTTTAAGAAGTACTCTTAAAAACCCTTAATCAGTAAATTAAATAAATGCATTTAATTTTGGTTAGGTAAATTTATATTACATTTTTTAAGGAGGTGGTAGTACGACGAACAAGAATATAAAAGTAGATACCTGAAACATATATAGCTATAATAGTATATTTGTGAAGTTGTTGTTTGCCAATGGCTTCCGCTGGCTCACGCCATCTTTGATCTTGCTTCCCCGTAGAGGCCAGGGAGGTCTCCTCTTCTCTGCTTCTCTTCATCTAATTTTCTGCAGACCAGGAGATGGTCCTTGTTCATGATGGTGTCTGGGCATTCACACAATGTGCAGTTGTCATAGTTTAATATTTTAATTTTCTTCAGGTGTTCATTCAGACAGTTGTGTCCAGTTGTTGGCGGAAAGACCGTGACAGATGTCCTCCTCTGGAGGTCCTTGACCTTCCCATACAAGTCGAATACATTCTCATAAGGCTTGTTCTTTATGTCTTCCTTGACTTTGTTTGTAAATTCAAGATAAGATGTTCGCTTCAGTGCACTAATCCTAGCCTCCAGTGTGAGCATTCTTTTTGGTTTCTGCACTATAAGGGTTCCTTGTTTGGCCAGCTTGTCTGCCCACTCATTCCCTTGTATGCCTACATGTGACGGGATCCACTGCAGTACCAATTCTTTGGTAATGTGTTTAACTATTTTGTATTTCTTCTGGATCGATTCTATCATAGAGCCTGCAGATGTGTTGTCAGCAATTGCTTGTAATGCCGATTTAGAGTCAACTAATATCACTATGTTATTATTCAACCATGGCCTCGTTATTATTTGCCTCAATGCCTCATCGATTGCAAATAACTCCGCCTCAAAAACAATTGTGTAGTATTTTATGGAAATTTCAATAAAATATTAAATATGCAATTTTCAATTTTTGTTGAATTGTAAGCTTAATGTTCAAAACACAACTTGCAGGATATAAATTAGTTTTGAAAACAAGAGGTTCTCAAAACATATCAGCTAAGAAAGATAAAAAGATGATGCCACAACTAGTAGAAATATTATTTTAAGGCAATCATATTTTTTTTAAGTTTTGTGACTTACCTGACCATCGAACTAAGTTCTTGAATAATTTCTTGACGATGTTGTTGAACTCTTACAGTAGCTGCATAACGACTGGGATGGGCGTCCATCGATCCCACGACTGCTGCTATCGATGGCTTCTTATTGTCACCCGCTGGTGGATGTGTGACATCAGCACCAAGGAATATCACAGGTTCGTTGAATACCTAAACATCATATCAATTGAAGGAATATTGGCAATAAATATAATGATTTTTTTTTAAATAAGAAAAAAATAATTTATACAGCCAACATTCGTGTTGGCCAATATATAAATGTCCCACATTTTTTTTAGACAAAATCAAGAGAAAAAAATACTTCAAAAATTTTAAATTTGAAAAATACAACTTCAAAGCTATAAAAGTGAAAATGCATATACCAATTTTGTGATTATTATAGGCATGTCTAATAAACATACTTGTAACTTTTTCTTATAATTGTTATAAACACAAATACTGCCTTTTTTAAAAGCAGCCTGGCATGAAAAGCCGGTAAGACTTGTGTAGGAAGATGATCACATGAAAATGTCTTCTTGAATCCAAATGTTCCAAAGAAAAATATGAAGAAGATTCATACATTAGAATTTTTTCACAACCACAAATCAAGCAAATTTCTAATAACATTTTACAAATTACTTCTTTAATTCTAGGAATTAAATAATAATTCAACACTTTTTTTTTCTTAATTGGCAGGTCTACTTAAGTAGTATGCCTATGATAAATAAATATTTTCTTTATTTTCTTTATTGTTTCTCAATGTTACCACATACTTTGTAAAATATAAATAATCCCTCACATTTTTATTTTGAAAATAACTGCAATCACTATATTTTACTACGCTGTACGCTATACAATCCTTTACTTATCTACTTATATGCTAAGAGGGTTTCAAACCAAGAAGATATTGATACAGACTCTAGCAATAATTCATGAATTAGTAATATATTTCAATATTTTTAGAAACTTTCACACATCATTCTACATTATTGTAATCCTTTCTTACTACTGACTTGTTTATACTGACAAAAATGTATTTTTTTATAAATTTTAAATAAAATTATTAAATTAAATTATATTTATATATGTAGGGAATTCACCCATCCCTATCAGTTTCCATCGAAACTGTTCACCATTTATTTATGAAGGCGACATTGCCCTCCGCTACATTACAGACAAACTGTAAGTGAGTAATACAAAAGAATCAACAGGCAATATGTCATTCAAACTCCTGCTCAAGCCTAACTCACTTGTACTACCCAAGTACAATGTCTTAGATCGCTCCACTGATTGACCAGTTGGTAACAGTTTATATAACAAGTCTCTAAGCCATTGGCTATTGTAGTGTTATTGCTTGTTTTAAACAATTTATTGTTTACCACTTGAAATTTGTTTAAATTATTTTTCATAACGAAACTGTCAAATTTAAATAATGTTGAGATTCATATAAAACAGAATCACAAAAAATTGAACATTTGTACAAAAAGGGTTCACGAAGTCTTTTAAAAATGTGATAATTATGTATACACTTTGTAAAACTTACCCTAGGCCTGATGCTTGGGACTAGAATACTATTGATACCACCTAGCTTGACATTTATTTTTAGACACAAGTTTGAAAGCGTTTGTGGTGAGGTTTTGTTTACGTTCTTAGCCTGGACACATTGAGTTGCCATTCCTAGCACTGTATCTCCGACACGCTTTACTTCAGCTGTAACAAAACATTTACCCATATGATTAACATAAATAATTTTTAAAAAAAACTTCTTATTAATGAACTTATTCTTTTTTAACCAGAAAACTGAACTGGTATGGTAAGCAATTAACTTTTCACAATAATAAACTTTCAATGCCGAATGTAATAGTTCTTGTAATTCACAAGATATAGCCTAAACTCTACATAAATTAAAATTCACTGATAATATTGATTAAAATATTTGTTACATAACTTTTTTATGAATTAACAAACAATATAAATTTCATGATTTTTCAAAAATTCTGTTCAGAAAATAATACTATTGAATAAATCAAAGCGGATTTTAAAAAATGTACTGATGTGGAGATCATGTGATTTTCTAAACATTTTTTTTTTGTTTTTTAACATTCGACTACTGTGCACATTTGGGCTAATGCAGATGATGGTATGATTTATAGCGTATGAAAATGCCAAGCCCTGGCCGGGAATCGAACCCGGGTCCTCGAGATGAAAGCCTAGTACACCATCGAGGCGGCCATTTTCTAAACAAGACCTACTGTTTGTTTGCCTGCGCCGAGTGAATAACAAGTAAAAAAAATCTATATCCCTAACCTTTCAAACACTGTTTAAAAAAACCAAACTAATAAAGTACTGTTTCATTATACTTTAAAAAAAATTGCTTTAATATTTAAAAAAAAAATCGAACATGTAAGGCAGAAGCCTACATTTAAGCAAATGATACAAAAATATTATTTATCAGATCTTACATCGATTTGCTAACTGTTTTTTTTTTCCAGAAATCATACAAAAAATTAACACAAGTAATTTAAAAAAATCATACTTTGAAACATTTCTTTTAGTTTCCCGCTACAAAGAAAATAGTGAAAGTGTTGCTAGGATGTGTCTGTTGAAATAGCGTCAAATGCGTATAAAACATTCACAAATCAGACCAAACTTGTATATCCTACAACTATGTTGGATGGTTCTTGAATTCTGAAGATTTTTATAGCGCTTGTATCAATTGAAATTAATTTCAACAGCACACAAAGGGTTAAGATTTTTAAAAAAAAAACATGTAATGTGTAATTAAATTGGTAAACACTATCGAAATAAACAAAGTAACAGATACACATACCATACACTGGAGTTTTTCCGGGTAGCACTACTACTACAAGTTGCAGAGATTGGAATGAAGACTTGAGATAGCGAAACATAGGCTCTACTTGGTCAGGTCCCGTAGCATACTTACCTAAAAAATATATAGTTAAACTTAATCTTACTCTTATCAAAATTTAAAGATACAATTCTGATCAGTTTTTAAATATTTATAATTGTTAACATTTTTGTATCATACATTCTACTAATTTATTAGTTAATGTATGTACATAAGGGCTCTATGTAGCTAAGGCATCTCTACATCTCTGAACTGCATCTGCTGAACTAGGTCTGCTACATCTCTGTACTGTGCAACTCAAGGTTGTGGGTTTGAAACACAGTACTGTTGCTTCACCTTTTCTGTTAATGCTAACCCCTCATCTTCATTAGTCTATGTCCCCGTATTTGGGTGCCGACTAGCTGCACCTATTAAGAGGATTTAGACGTCCCTCGCGATACCCGAATTTAACACACACTTACAACACTACACTTATGACTAACACTTGGTACACTCACACTTATATTTAGGGAGGCGATAATAGCTTCAGTGTCCTTTCGCCTTAAAATAAAATTAAAAAAAAACATTAGTCTATGTGGCATAAAGTATGGAAGTTAAGGGGAAAATAAAAAATAATTATACATGTTTTAGCCTAGTAATAATATATACAATAAAACTCCCTTATTTAAGTCCCTATCGTCCAAATCAAACATTATCCAATGGCATAAAGCAAACAAAACTGTACAACAAAACCAATCATACCTTGAACAAACCATATTTTTAATACCAATCAACCTAAAGCTAATACGTTTTATCATCCTAACACTATAAATCCTTATAAGAAAAAGTAATGAGTACTGGGTAAAAAGTAAAATATTTTACCACCTCAAAGATCAATGGAATGTAAAGACACTTATTGTAAGGCGAAGCTGGACATTTTGTAACATTTATACAAAACTTATTTCGACCTGTTCTGTTTTTCTTGTAAAGCAGACTGACATTTCTTCTTCTTGACAACACAAATTAGAAGTGTTCAAGAAACAAGCAAGAATAGAAATTCAATAATTCAGTGAGTTCTCCACTCGGTCAATTCAATATTTATATTGCAGACCATATAATAAATAACTGTAGAATAAAATGATTTCTATTTTTACAAAAAAAACTTACTGTCCAATTTTACTAACCTAAGCACTCCAAAATAGTGTTGAACAAAGAACAATCTAATTCAGCCTGTGACATATTTCTGCAAATATAGCCGTTTACACACGCTTTTTACCATGTTCTGATCAATTCTCTTAACTAAAACAAGTACATGCAATGTATGTCACCACCACATTTGTATCATAGTACATGACGTATTACTGGAAAATAACAACTGTATTGACACAGCAACCAAACACTATAAGGCCAGTCACGTAACTCTTAACTTTTTACTGAAATTGCTCTCTCACTCAATCCACCGTCAATGCTAATGAAAATGTGGTTCTTAAAAAAATTGAACTTGGAAAATCTGTAAGTTAATGTCCATTAATGTCCTAACTACTCTACATGTGCGAATACTGAGAAAACGGCTAAATTTGTAGAAAAACAAGTCATGGATCCTTTATTAGGACAATGCCCCAAGCTCCTTTGGGGCAACACACTTTGTCCAACAAAACGTTTTTGGCCAAGCACAGCATTCCAATCTTGGACTACCTGTCTCACTTATCAATATGACTTTTTTTTCTAAAATCAAAACAGCTTTGAAAGGAATGAATTTTGAATCTGCTGAAGTAGTCAAAGCAAAAGCAACGGAGAGGTCAAGAAGACACCTACTGGAAATGATCTGCAGCACTGCTTTATGCAGTGGAAAGTTCCGATAGAGTGGTGTATAGTTAGAGAAGAATGTATTGACAGGGATAATATAAAAATTGTAGATAAAATAGAACAATTTTTTTCAGCCTTAATTAAAGGTTTTTTTTTAGTCACATCTATTCTTTTTGTATCACTAACACAAATCACAGAATGCTCACAACAGCAATACATAAATCATAAACAGACTGTAGTAGTCGCAGGTTATTGTGATCACATTAAAGATAGCATGTTTTGAACGTAATGAGTGGTAGATCGTGAAAATAATGAGGCACGCTGGGGTCATTGGCGTTGGCAAGCATCACATTCTGCAACCTCGATACGATTAACATAAATATGCCCGTTTGCTTTATTTATAAAATATTTAAATGGTACTTTAAAGTTTTTATACAAAACTTACATCACATTTAACATTTAAAGGTATCTCAATTATCTGTGGTAATGATTGTGACAGTTATCGCTTGTATGAGTTATATAAAATCCTGGTTATTTAATTAATGCACAACTTGGTTAAAGGAAGCATGCTTAAACCCCATTAGTAATGGTAATGCCTCATCCACAGAATGACTTTTTCCTTTCTCTCATCCTTCCCAATCTTTACAAAGTTTAACAGAATCCTACAGTTCTCTCCCAATTTTATGAAATTCGTTTAAAGCAGATTGAAGAATATACAATTTGGTGGTTGTTTATCTTTGACATTTTAAATTTAATTCATTGAATTTTTCAAAATTTTAATTTCTTCAACATTTTTTTTTACAAACACCGGGCATTTTTAAGCAGAGTTAAAAAGTGCATAAATGCAACTACACTTAATTAACTTGCAAATTAATTATACCAATTTTAAAAGAGGTGGTGATCACCCACCTTCGCATTGGTTTCCATGTTAACGCATGGATTTCTGATGGAACCACCTGAATGCGAGTTCTGTAAGGAAACCATCACAATAAAACATATATTGCTCGATTGTGATGGTTTCCAAAATGTGCGTGTTATGTGTGGTCTGAGCAACTGTTTGCAGATGATATTGGGAGATAGTGCCTCGGCCGTTGACCGGGTTCTAGACTTCCTTCATCGTCTGAATGTTTTAAATAAAATTTAATTTATTATATTTGTAATTTCTTGTGTTATTTTATTTATTTATTTTATCTAAACAACTTCATTTCTGTTATGGTTATATATACTTTTACGAATTATTAAATTTTATTCATTATTCATTGTTATTTAGTTCTTAAGTACTCGTTATTGTAATATAGTTATACCTGTTATTTAAATTTTTGTTTAATTTATTTTACTATTATAGTTTGTTGTAGTTTTATTTTCTTATTTCAGTAAATTTTGTTAAATTTTTTTTTATATTTTCATTCATTTTGCATGACGGCAATGATAACCTTAACAGTTTTTCACCGAAAAAAAAACTTAAATTAACTACACTTAAAGTGGCACACACACACACACATACTATGTATATACTGTATGAAGAGTATAATCAATACACATGCTACATACAATCTAAATAAAACATTATGTATAAAAATTAAGACAATGTGATTTTCCCTTTTAATGCTAAAACTTTATGCCAATAAGCCTAATTAGGACGAGGTATCAACATTAACTGAAAAAGTGAAAGGGTAAAGATTAAAACAGAAATGCAATCCTTGTACAGTAAAAATTTATAGCAGTAACTGCAAGTCTTGTACCTACTATTTTGAGTCTAAACTGACAGGTACCTAACCCACATCTGTGAATCGGCTAATCAACATGCCGATGTCTTATATACTGGCGACATGAAAAAAGAATAATGTTTAAAAACAAAAATACGATTAACCTGTTTATATCTCTTGCCTTACTGTACTTATCATATAACACACAGTGAGGGGCGTTAACACAGTGTAAAAAGCAGATGTTATGCTTTCTTTTATATTCCTCATCTTCACTGAATCAATACAGTCTTACTTATTTGCCTACTTCATGGAAATGTAGTTAGTCACTGCAATTTCATTAAAACGTAATTACTACAAAAAATAATGTTTATCTTGATTTATAAAGGCTGCATTTAGATAAATATCTACACCGTTTTGCACATTATAAGCAGTGAAACCCACTATTTGATCATAACAACCGCCATAAAAATAATGTTAATTTAAGAAATGGCTTTTTTTGTGTTTAACGTCCTACTATTCTGCATCGGACGTCATCCACCTTTTGTAATTTGCATAGTAAAAGCGGCTGATTGTACTGAACGCAGCAATAACCAGCAACTACTGTACATATTACATAAATAATATATATATATATATATATATATATATATATATATATATATATATATATATATATATATATATATATATATATATATACTGTACAGAAACTTACAAAAACAAGGTTGGCCCATTATAGGCATTCCTGCATCATTACTGATCTTCTGTAACTGTTGAGTAAAATTCCTATAAAAACAAAAATGAACAGCATTAGTAATACACAGCGTACCAAGACAATATATAGGTTAGGAATTTGACAACACAAATTAATTTAGACAAAATAAATAACATTTTTAATAATTTTGATAAAAAATAAAATTTAAATATGAGGATATAATACAGTAGGGAATTCTTGTAAATATCACTGGAAAGGTTATATTTGAAAAGATATTTTTAAAATGGTGCATAGTAGCTAATAAATATTAGTACTAAACAGATATCAGTACTTTCAAAACAAATTAATTACCATGGTGTGAAAACATAACTCTAATTACTCAGAGCCTTTGGAATGCAGTGGTAGCTCTTGCATAACCTCCAAAATATATTATATAATTTGTTTTCTATTATAAAAATCAAGATTTGCTTTTGATTACCTGAATAAAAGCCGTGCTACTGTTAACTTAAAATGATTAAACATATTCGAAATATGATTCATGAGAATTAGAAAACAACTGATGTTATTGCAGCGGCTTTCAACACGAAGAAATAACATTACAGAATCCACCATCATTAAAAAGTTCTGTATACAATTAGAAAGACATGGATAGTTTGATAAAAGATTTATGTCTGAGACTTGAGACTCGCTTATACATAGTTTAAACTGTTGTATAGTTTTTTTTTTTTTTATTTTCTTGTAACAAGTTTTTCTGTGGTAATTTGTACATTAATAATTTTGTTGTAGAATAAAGCATATAGCCTACATAAATAAACATATCATGTAAATATCTTGTATATCATTATTTTAATGAATTTTAAATACATTGTATGAGTGATACACAAAATTACTGATTTACAATACAACAAATATCAAGTTCATTGTTCGGTTCATTTGTGCCTTGGCTAGCATTCACACAGAATCATTTAAAAATGACAGTTTATGGAAGCCTTATAGCTTCCATTTGGCCTTATAGTTTCATTTAGCCTTACAGCTAAATTCTAAACGCTATGTTAACAATATTTCAATTTTCTTAATACCTAGATAGATGATGTGCTGGGGAAAGAACGAAGGCAATTTATAAATGATTTAACAAAATAAAATGATGAAATTTAAATTTAGGTTATTGTACATTACACTGGTTTTAAAACATCCTGTAATTTTCACTTGTTTATAAAAAACAATATATGTTTTTGATTATTTATGTTCTTAAATCTGATGATTAAAAGCCACTGGTGGAATTTTGAATTTCTAGATATATTTACGTATAATAGAAATATCGGCATCATTACAGTGTCAAAATAATCATACAAACAAAAACAAAATTTAATTATGCGTATTTAAAACAAATGCAATATCACTGCAACTACCAGCAGAACTTATTGGATGTAAAACCAGTTTAAAAAATGTACTTTTTAGAAGCTTCAGAAGTAATTTATGAGGTTTTTCTTGAAAAAATAGGAGGCAAGTCCAGAAAATTTGGTACTTTTTTCAAGATAACGTTACCCACATGTAGTGGGGGGAATTCAAAAACTCAAATTTTTCAAACCCAAATCATACAACATACAAAAAATTGGAATTACCCTAATTAATGTATCCATTTATGGCAATTTGATTGGACTATAAAGGCAACTGATTATTTACTTTTACCTCAATGCATCTTCACGTACAGTACGCTGGGGAGCAAAACAAGCTATAGCCCACACTCTGATCTCAACACCTGTAAAGAACTGCTTTCCCCGCATGTCCCACACGCCTTGGTTAGGCATTGCTTGTTGTTTGGTCTGCAGCGGATTGCAGCCCTGAAATTCCTGTTCATTCAGCAATTACACAAAACAGTTTTAAAAATTTAACCAAAACGGACAGCAACAGAAAACAAAAACATCAACAACAAAAAATAACAGGCAAAAAAAAGAATGAACACCTATAAAACTTTAAAATATAAAATTTTAAATCTACTTTTAATTTTACCAACACCCTTCCAAGTTTTCAGAAAAATTAAAAAATGTAAATTGTTTAAAATCTGATTTGTATTTTTAAATAGTGTATGTTAATGATTTCAAAATCAAAATTCCTTAATAAGAGTGTGAAGCTTAATAAATTTTAGTGATTATGTTGATCCTGGCTCTTAGTATTGGATCTTATACTTTGGTAAGGGTACCAAAAATTGAAGCCAAAAGTTATTTCCAATACCGTAATATAGAAAAATTAGAGATCTGCATGATGTGTCTAAGTACAGGCCAAAAACGTATCAAGATTGTAGTTACTGGATGAGCCAAGACCGGAATGGTCCAGAGAATTGAGGAAATTACAATTCACAAAGTGACAATAATTAAGAAATACAATCTACAACCATGTAAAATATTGCAGATTCTAAGTGAGACATAATTCAAACCTTTGTAGCCTGTTTAAAATACTGAAATTGAACAAAAATGTATATAAAATATGCTATTATTATAAAACTGGTGTATATATGACTAAATTTTGTCACTTCATTGTGAGTATAAACATTTGCTTATGTTTGTGAAACTCAAGCCTTAAAATTCAGTAATTACTGTAATAATTTTACAAAATCACAGGTTTAAATCTCTTGTTTACAATTTTTTTATCAGTGTTAATTGTTGATAAAATTTTGCAAGGTAATCAAGTTGAGGTACACGTCAACACATTCAGGCCAACTTATCAATTAGATAAAATCATAAAGAGGAAAATTGTATGTTTTGACATTGTTTTCAAAACATTACTTAGGAAGATTGAACCCACAGTTTAGTTTCACTGATATTGTCTTAAATTTTAACTGACAATAAACAACATTAACATGTTTTGAAGGCTAGGAAAGGTGAGATAGTCAGTTGCAATCCTCAGACTGAAAGTTCATAACCTCTATTTAACCTTTTTCAGACTGCTGTCAAGCTTATGCAACAACAGTAAAATGTTCGCATACACTATAAGTTCTGTTCTTTTTCAAACGTTAATATTATAGGACTTATGATCGCATCAACATTGACTAATGCAGTTCTTTTATTGACAAGTGCTACACTTATTGGTTTTACGATTAACTAATTTCAGTACGAATAGGCTACATTTAACAGCTGAAAATACAAAAATAGAATTATGTTACCAGTGATCTGAAACTTGGTTATTTTGAACTGTGTATATAATATTAGTAAACGAGGCCTGTTTATTGCAACTGTCTCCAGGATTTATTTCGTCTCAACAAGTTATAGAATTTATGCAAACGGAGTGAAATTTTATTACAAGAGTTCGACAATGAAATTGAATGTTCTAGTGATGTGTTCAATGATTATACTAACATCCTTGCTAAACTAATCTGAGCATGAATTCCATTTCTTAATAACTAGTCCTTAAAAGGTCAAAGAGTATGTAAATATTTGCAATTACGATAGTTATAATAGAAACTATAATAACTTACATTGTATATATCAAAGAATTACATATTCACCTGTCCACTGATGGAGCTCACCCGGCCACCATATTGAAGTTTTGGTGGTGGTAATACTCTACCACGTACTTCCATCATGTTATTAGAAATTGTGAGCCCGAACTCTTGTACATACGAGTCGTTGTTAAAGTCAGCACGGCGGACTAAGTTGTTGATCTCGCGCTCTCGATCGGGAGCAGAACGAGCGGTCGCTTTTATCATTGTAGATGTTTGCATATCAGTTAATTTTTTTATACACCTTTGTCCAGCAACTATGTTACATACCTGTAAAATAAGGTAAACTATGAAACTACAAGGTCAGCAAAATATCCTGCATTGCAGGGTTATAACACTTCATTTGTGTACTGTGTACAATACCAGCACATACTCTTTATAATCCATACTAATAAAAACACTTGTTAAAAATGTATTCATCGTTGTTCCTGTAGGTTTCAATAAACAAAATCTTCGGGAATAGTAGTCAAAGTGGCTCAGACAACAGTCTGCTGCACCTCTAAATTTGCACACCTCTAGGTCTTTGGTTCAAAACTGCAGTTACTGCTGTAAGCATTTTCTGTTGATGTTGGTCCCTTATCCTCATTACACTAACTGGCATAAAATCAATATATAAATATTAGAAACTCTTGAAGGGAAAAAATTAATAAAATAATATCAACATTCTTGTTTTGACCGTATTTTCTTTAACTTTTGGATAGTTTTATGAATGTAATGTTAGTAATTTTTGACACGTAAAATAACTACCCTCTCAAATCAGTTTCCTAAAGCATAATTAGTTGTTAAAAATTGTTTTTCCCAATTTCAATTGATGAAAAATATTGAATCTAAACTAAATTTTATTTTCTGTTGAGAATTTCTTTTAAATAGAATTGTTAAGTAGACTTTATCAATGCTATACTTAGTGATTTTTTTAGTTGTACTTACCTCGAGCGGGAGGTACGTATGTTTGTGTTCTTGACCTACTTGAAGGCAAGGTAAATGAGGATTACGTAGTTTCATTTTATATTTATCTAAAAAGTATTTCGCTACTGTACATTCTACAGTTTGACCATTTTCTAACTGTAATGGAAACCTATTGGAAAAAAAGCATACATTTCATTATCAGAAACTTGCATTTTCATTTGGAGTATAAGTAAATTAAAACATTTTCAAAAAATACCCACGACTGCATTTGAGCAGGCCTTCTTGTTACGTTGCAAACACGATATTTTCTTCTCATCGTACCACAATGTGTAATTTCTATCTTAAGTCCTTTGATTTCTTTTGTAAATTTGACACGCTGCGAATCTGTCAATGGTTTCCGTTGCTCTTGAATATCTCGTATATCTAACACTTCGCACATAAATTCTATAACAGGTTGAGCCTTGTAAAACGCTGTGGCAGACACTGAAATTTAAATACCATACACATTAACTTTACTATTCAGTGTTATATTATAATTTAAAAAAAAAAAGTTATTTATGCAATAGTAGGAAATTGTGTTAGTTATTTTTAATAACCTTCCTAAAAAATACAAATGGGACAGTAAAATAGCTAGTTAAAATTTCTTAATACGAAACAAAACTACATTACTTTGAATGTGTTTACATTCAAAATAAAATAAACACTACTGCTTATGCTACTAACATATTCTTCTTTGATATAAAAAAACAATACTCATTAAACCAATGAAAAAATGTTGGTTAGAAACATTTTCTAAATTTCACTTCAAATTATCCAAATAAAGTTTGAATTACCAAGGATTATTTTTAATATTATGTTACAAATAGAATTTAAATACCCCTGAAAACTTTTATTAAAGCAAAGCTTTTAATGTTATCATTGGTGAGAGGAGTGAATAGAAAAAAAATTGTGCCGAAGTACAATTTAATTTTTTTAATGTAATGGAAATATGAAACGGAAATGAGCAAACGATTTTTGTCTCTATCTCTTTATTTTTCTTCCTCCTTTTCGATAACGGTACACACATATTATATGAAAACATTGTGTCACTTCGGTTTTGGTATTTTTCCTTAGTTGAACACATGCACATTGTAACCGTTTATAATACATTTGAAATTAATATAAACGTTTACAATTATTGTTGTTAACATTGCTAGTTTTTTTAACAATATAACCTGAAACTTATTATAGCCTATGAAATTATAGTTCAATGAAATTTAATGATTATTATGAATAAATATAAAACAGCTGACTAATCTTTTACTATAACTACAATAAGCTAGGTTAGTTTTAATTTTATCTTTTACTAATAATATCTAAGCTAAGTTCACGTATTTATTTAAAGAAAACAAAATATTTGTAAACAAATCTCCAAACTAATTATATATTCAGCGAAGATGTCATTAACAAAGACTTTGCTTCTGTTAGTAACTCCCCAAATTCAACACATGTAATTTTTTAGTCATAGTTTTAAACGTAAAACATATGAATGAATTAATTTGCCAAAGCAATAAATAGTAATTTAATTATTTACAAAACCAGTAATAATACAAAATATATAAAAGGGAACTGAGGCAAAAGTTTTAACTTCATTAATTAAACTGAGTTATTTTTTCCCATTGTATGAATTGCGAAAGCATTATTTTGTATGTCCCACTGAATTAATAAAATTATGTCCATAAAATTTTGTCCAATATGCAAGCTATTCATAAAATCATTAAGCAATATTTAATTTTAAAGATTCTTGCTCTGATGGTCCACACAAGTATTTTGTAAGCAATTACCTATTACTTGTAAGCAAGATATAAATACAGAGAATCTAATAAAATATAGAATTCTAACAATATATTTATACAGAACTTAATCCACTTACCATCAATGTTGAGCATCATTTTCCATTGTGAAGGTCTGACAGACTGGTGAAAGCCAAACCAGACTTCCCTGCCACCGCCAAGAGGATGGTAATAACCATCAGGAGAGGAAAAGAAAGAACGCCCCACAGGAGTGTAGGTCATCGAAGGTAGATGGCGCATTACCACATCCAAAGCCTGGCATCATAAAACACATAAAATAATGTGTTTTATTACAAGATTATTAAAATACAAAATACTGTGATGGGATTATATATTTCTAGGCCCAGTAATTTACATACACTAAGACAAGTAGCTTTGTGAAATTAACTGTGTGTCGTATTTATTTTGAAATATACTATTTTTAAACAGTTTTACTTAACTACAAACTTTATAGGTTTTAGCCCATAAAATATTTTGTTCATTTTCCAGCGATGGGTATACTTTTTGCACAATAAGCATCCATTTTACGATATGTTTTACGATATATCCAATTAAAAGTGATATATCGTGTCATGAATATCGCATGATTTTGAGCTAAGAAAAATTCAGTACTGATGTTCTCCTTAGGAGCTCATTTGAGCTTTTTTATACAAATTTACAATAAAATAGTTGCTATATTTTTTGACAATTTATTACTTATATTCTTTTTTAGACCATTAAAACCAGATTAATATTTTGTGATTCACTTGCTTAATCCATCAATAGTACTCAATCTTTAAGGTTTCTATTTTATATGTATATATTTTTAAATCATTTGCATCCAGTCATGTGATTGTATTCTTGAACTACTAATTCATGTATTTTAACTGCTTTAAAATTAATTTTAACTCATTTAATAGGGACTCATAATAAATAATTGCCAATAAAGCCTACAAACTTACTGCTGTCAAGCCATGGTCTCATTTACACATATATTAAAACCAATAATCTGAAAACCAATCATCCGAAATATTGGTTATCTGAAAGTATTCCTCTCAGCAAATTTAAATTTGCATACCAAACAACACTGTGCTTTTAGTGGATGATCATAATACTGCCATGCAAAACAATCCCACCCACATATTCCTCTATCCCATCTCCCACTTGCCTACATGACTGTGTGTTAGTCACTAAGCATGTTGGTGACTACTTGCTTTTTACACACTTTGCTTGTTACACATGGGTCAGTGATCAATATGGCTCAAGCAACAGTCAGTCTGTTTTCTTTTGAACTGTCCACCTCAATATTGGTGGGTCCAAGACACAGTTAATCCTGATCCCTCGTCCTCATCTTCATTAGTCTAACAGGCACAAAATATAGAGGTAAAAAAAAGTTATACATCACTGTTATTTTTCCATTCATTAAATGCCCCGCAGGGGGTGCAGACTAGCTGCACCTATTGAAAGGATTTGACTTCCCTCACAGTACCCAAGTCTAACACACACTTACAACACTACACTTACGACTAACACGTTACACTCACACAGTCAGGGAGACGATAATAGTCTCAATGTGCTTTTTGCTATAAAACAAACAAAAAAATCCATTCATTATCACTTAAATACTTTTTTTTTTAACGTCCGACTATTGTGCACACTTGGGCTAATACAGACGATGGGATGATTTATAGCGTATGAAAATGTCAAGCCCTGGCTGGGAATCGAACCCGGGTCCTCGGGGTGAAAGCCCAATATGCTATCAACTAGGCCACCGAGGCGGCTCTCACTTAAATACAAATGCATTGTGCTAAGCATTTCTGTGAAACTTAAAATCATTTAATAGATGAAAAAAGGTGCTAGTGGATCAAACAGCTCAGGAATATAGTGATGGAAAAAGAACAGGTTTTTTTTTTATAGCAAAGATGGAAGCTTGCATAGAAAAAAATGAATATCATTGAAAACCAGGGTTTAAACAATGCAATGTATACTTGGTTTATGGCAGGTACATAGCTTTGGGCAACAAATAAACAGTCTTTTGATTTGTTACAGCTCTTGAATAACAAACTAGGAAGAAATGCTGATTTTAAAGCAACTGTCAACTGTCAAGATAACAGAAAAGTTTAAAGAACCTTTTGAAGGTTTGCTTGACTTCAAAGGAGACCTACAAAATGTTTATGTAGGTGAAACTGGCCTTTATTGGTAGAAAATGCTAACACAATCTTTACTTTATATGAAAAGAATATCACCAACTGGTTTTAAGGCTAGCAAGTAACACATAGGCTACCTTTGTCAATCAGGGAAGTCAGAAAATCCATGCTGTTTCAAAGCGGTAAAAAAAATCGGCCACTCATTCACAAAAATCAAAAAAGTGCATGGCTAGATTGAAGCATTTCTATCAGCTGGTATGACACAAGATAAAAAAATAGTTGTAGAGCTCTAGAAAGAAATCAACTTGAAGAACACTATTTATATGGCAGCAGGGACTTGGACCACTAAGACAAGTAGTATTAAGAATATTACTTAGTGAAAGCTTGGAATTAGCTCTTCCAACAAATGAATTTGTCAATGTTTCTAAAAAACCAACACACAGCAAATCTGAGTCAGAACTGGTTAGTCTAATGAAGAATCTTCAAGTTTTGAAGTATTTGACAATGAAAATATTCACGAGAGGCTGAAATGTGATGAGGATAAACTTGGTACGAGATGTTGACAGTTTCTAATATAATAGCTCACATCCACAAAACCAAAGGTGACTAAGAGTCTTCTACCAGCAAAATTGCTGAAAAAAACCATCCAGCTAAGAAGCTTTTTGACTTTTTGATACTTGTACACAATGGGAGAGACGAGCAAGCTTTCGTGTAAATACTCACTGTGACTACATCATATGCTTTGTTAGAATGTGGGAAGAATGCCTTAGAAGTAATCGTTTAACTCAATAACATGTAAGAAAATGAAGAGGCATTGGATTCAAAATGTAAGCAATTGATTAAGAACAAAATGTATCTACATAATAATGAAGTATACCTTACCAAGATGGCGTCGTAAGGAATTTGTCTTGTTCTTCCTTCTAGGGCTTCTTCAAGTGCAAATAACGATACTTGTGCCATCCACTTGATGGCCACACGGAATACTCGGTCCTTTCCTTCTCCAGGCAGTGTTACCTGTGAAAAAAAAAAAATTCAAAACAAACTGTATCGTGTAATACCTATATAATACATGAAACATTTAATACACGGACACCTCTAGTGGGCAGACATTTTTTTGGCGACCAAAAGAATTTCTACGACTAAGAACTTACCTTCCTTCAAACAGACATTCTGTTGGCAAGCACAGACAGTACAATTTTGGTTTTTCATGTCTCTATTGGGCAGACACACTAACAGAAATATCTATACAGAAATCTTAGTGACATATTTAATGAAGCTGAAATGTATCCGTTGACATCGGTAGCTTTAGAGTACCGATCTTTAAAACTATCTTTTACTTGACAAAGAGCAGTTTAGATTTCAGTATATGGTAATACTAGAAAACTAGAAATGTTTATTAAATAACAACTTATACATTTTGAGTGGATGCTTAAAGTATGTAGTCTCCTAAGTCAACCTTATGTTAACGTTTTTATACCAAGTTTTTAAAAGTGTAATGCAAAATGTGTCCTTCCAAAACAATTTTGTTAACATTTTAATAAACTGTTGCAAAACTTTTATGGTTTTTACACTGGAAAACCATATATCCATTGTGTTTTATGTTCGAGAAAAACGCATTCCATTTTTTCAAAATTATTGTAACAATAACAATTTTTAAAAAACCCTCTCTACCAATGAACAAATATCATTCTTGAATAACAGAGGTTTTCTATTTAAAGTTATTAAGATTACACATTTTCACTTAAAACGCAATAAAACAATAAAAACTTGATATATTACCTCAAGCTCCATTCTGTCATTGCCTATAGGCAACGGATCTCTTGTATACAAGTTGCTGCGCCCATCAAATACTGGTTTTAGATTACCAAAGATCTTACTATATGCATGTACCATAGTTTCAATGATTTCGCGATTTACTTTTCGAGGACATTTATCCGGCTGAATGTTGATATCGTAATGGTGAACGAAGCCCCGAGGCATAGAAATTTGAAAATGATTTGCACGTAACACTATTGGCCGACCTTCACGACCAAGATTTGGCCTCCGTGGGCAGTTAAACACTGAAAAAATAAAGCATTAATTTCAGTGACATAAATCAGTACCTTTTACATAGTTATATTTAGTACAATACTGACTATATAATCAGAAACAGGTTGTTTAATATTTAACACAAAATTTGCTAATTTGATATTTTGAATTTTTACTAAAAACGTTTTAATTTTACTGAATGTAACCTAAATGTTTTATCATATTTCATTTAGAATAACTTTTGTTTGCTAAATTTAATAATATTAAATAATTTTTAATCATTTACACTTAATTTTTGTTTTATTCATTTCACAGTCACATTTCAATACTTTACCAACAAATACTTTTAGGCTAGTTAGAAATAATTTAAAATGTTTATAGGTACACAAAGAATCCAAATGTACAAAAAATAATTTTAAAAAATAAACTACAATTGTAGCATACAGCTGCCTCGTATGACGATGCAAATTTCCAAACAGTAATGCTATTACAATATTTTTTTTAACTAAACACTCTTTTGAAAATCTGATTTCACCTTCAGATATGTTCATGAGCTCCGATTGCTTGGAGTTCATTTTCACATTTTCAATAACATTTATCAATAATTTTAAATGCTAATTTATGCAATTTCAACATTAATTACAATGATAAAATCAGATTTTCAAAAAGTGCAAAATAAAAGGATATGAATTTTTTTGTAATGGCTACCATTTTGAAATTGTTGACCGGATTTTCCTGGTTAACAAATTTGCACAAGCTATTATGAAAAATGGTCTTTGTGCCAAGTTTGAATAAAACTGGACAAAAATTGCAACTGGTAGAATTCTAACAGCATGCACGCATGCACACATTTCAATTACTGTGTTTATATTAGTCGCTGGATCAATTCGAGATCACTAAATAGTAATTAATTTGATGAATATTAATTGGATTTGAAGAGAAACTACACATTTTGCTAAGTAAGCTCTAGGAAGGGAGGAAAGTTTCCTTAAGAAATTAATGATGATAATCAGCTGTAAATAATAATTTAGTTCCAAAATTGGTTTCTATGTTTAAAGTTTAAATAACAAAATTTAAATAAACAGATATTTCATGGGGTTGGTCCATGAAGAGAGCAGGGATTTTTTCCTAATTTTATATACAGAAAAATCTCTAATAGCAGTACTGAAAGGAACTTTAGTTTCCGCTGCTATAAAGAGCTTCTTACTAAGGAGACTTCAATTACAAATATTTAACACTTTCAGTGCTAACGTCCAGCTAGAACTTTTTTTAGTTTGGATTAAAAAGTTCAAGCTGCTGTTACACCACTGCTTTACTCTTACCATTAACGCTGATCCCTCATTTTCATTAGTCTAACTGCCACAAAGTATAGATGTTAAGGAAAAAATTTTATTAACAATAATTTTTAAAAGTAATAATAATAACCAGCAAAGATTATAAAAATGAAGAACAAGTTTTTTGAAGTGCAGCAACTATAGTGTAGTGAATTCACTTTTTTCTAAATGTTACTTACTAGGCAAGTCTGGAGGTTGCGGTGGTTGAGGCGGCTGTGCAGGTGGAATGAGCCCCATAGCACCGGGTGGGACAGCCACTGCCCCCGGTGGGGCCACGGAACCAGATGGTGCTCCTGTAGGACCAGGCGGTGGTGCTAGAAAAAACAATATCATTAATTCGCAAAGAAAAGGTAACCAAACATATTCACTGAGCAAACTATTTACTGTTGGTAACGGTATGAGATTTAGATTCACTATAACTTTTTGTCTTATGCACTAAAATGTTTTAAATAACATCTTAGAAATTTACGTGTCTAACTCGTGATAAGAACCATCAATCTTTATTTGCTAAATATAAATGTTGAAATGGTTTTTAGAACATATTTAAGAATCATCATTTTGCTTTTTTGTTTTATATACCAAGCATCAAAACATGTTTTTCTTTACATGATTTTCTTTTAGCTAGTGCTATGTTACATACAGAAAATAAACTTTTAATATTTTTTATATAAGAAACAATCAATAGTTTCACTTCTGAAACGTATAGAGAGACCTAGCCAAAACTGTATGATATCACTAATTATCAGATTTTTTTCTAGAAGTATATATTATTTACAGTACTATTTTTTCTTATTGTAATTTTAATTTCTGTTGCTCTCTCAAAAATTGATGCCAAAGTGATTTTTATAACAATCAAACTTTATGTTATCATATACATAAAGAAATTTCTGGATGTTCTGTACAAAGCAGTACTATAGTTTGGTTTTTTTTATCTTAAATTATGTGACAAATTATTCTTCACTTTCTGTTAAAACAATATTTTCTTTTAACAAACGTTATTACAATCTTTTGTCATTTTGAGATGTACTGTCATTCCTTTGCTTCAGTCATCTTGCTCGATGATTTGTCATGAATTCCTATCTATTTAGGACTAAAATGTTAGATTTGTAAAACAAATAAGATTAAAAATTTTCAGATTAAAAAATTAACTAGCCAAACCTAACAATACTTTATGTGAAATACAGATTTGTGTGCTACTTGTACAGTTTAAATTATTATTTCACAGAAGTCAAGCAACTTTTATTGAGACATTCGAATACCAATGTTCGTTGAGCATACAATTACCAATTTGCAATAATTCGTCCTGACAGTTTTTAAAAGTGCAAAAAAATGAAGGATATTTTTTCTTAAATACGAATAAAACTTAAAATAATCTGAAAATGAATTGTTCATTGTTTACGACTTAAGCCTTAATGGTTTTATTAATAAATCATGTCCTAGATTTCTTAGTGTCAATTAGGAGAATAAAAAATCAACACACCAATGAAATATGGTAACAAAACAATGGTAACAAAACATAGCACACAGATGATATTTTAAATATTGAGAATTTTAATTTTGATACGAAAAAATTTAAAACCATTATCATTTTGAGTGAACCAAAATATTCAATGTGTACAATATCATTGAATATAAATGTACTACTAGCACTTATGAGAGGTGTGCGCTCTCAATGCTGGTGGCACCTTATGGCGGTGTGTTCAACTACAGTTAAATGATAATAAAACCGTCTATTTTTTCAAAAGTCTCCGCCACTGTCCTTGCAGCATTCATAGCATTAATAGTCCAATTACTTAGACTTTAGCCTCTAATATCAAGCAAACTTTTTATAATGGTGGCTATACTTCTAGTACACTTATATTCAATGACCAACACCTGTTAAAAATAATTTAAAAAATTAATAAATAGGAAGCCCTCATGGGAAAACAATACTACAGACAAAATTAAAGAAAATGGTTACAGGTGTTCAATGAATGGACATTAAAAGATACAGTATGATAAATTTTAAAGCCTATTCAAACGACTGAATTCGCTAAACATTAATTCTGGTTCAAAATAAAACTTTTAATCTAAAGCAACCTTTTGTGTGTGTGTGTGTGTGCACACGCACGCACACACACACACACACACACACACACTCATACATATGAGAAACTAAGCAAATAAATGATTACAATCATAATTCAGTTAACTAACTTGCTTAATTTTTCATCCAAATTATTATGTTTCTTCTATTTTCAGACACATGATAAATCCTATCAGTAGATTCTTTTATTATTCAAATCTAAACTGTAATAGTTTAAAAGTACATCTTAGTCTACACATAAAATAACACACCGCATTTTTAATGTAACAAAATCAATACAGTACCAATACCAACATTAATATTTTTAATAAACATCCTGCTGACCACACAATGTTTAATCTATAAATCTAATTAATCTATAAAATGTTAATATATAAAAAGTTTATATTTCATTTGATTTGTATTTTCATTTATTAACAAGCACTTGGTAATTGGTTTTTATCCCAAATTCGTTAAGACAAAATAATCGAGAAATAAATAAAAAATTAATTAATTAAATAAATAAAAAAATAAACAATCCTTTTTGAAACAAAAGTTAAACGTAACACAATAAATACATAATCCAGGTGAAAAATCATTATTATTATTACCAAAATTATTATTTTATCAGTTTAGTTAAACTTTAACAAATTTTGCTTTCGAATTATATCTATACAATATTTTGTAGTAAATACTACTCAAATAGTGGTAACTAAAATAGATTTTAGGCCCACTAAAATTACTCATGCAAATTTTTATCTTCTACTTGTTTAAGGTTATGCTTGCAAAAGCACCACGATTTAAGTAAACACTTAATGACATCAAATAAACAACAGAATCTTGAACATTGGTCTCAAGTTCAAATATCAAAATCTTTTATCTACACAAAATGAAATTTCACAATGTTAGTTTAAACTAATAAAAAATCAACAATTTCGAAATGTAAATGAAAATGAAGGGTTTATGTGAACATGCTAGAAATGCCAAACCTTAACACAAAGAAACATACATAAATTGCTTTCTGTATATTTTATCATCTTCTTTGATTCCTATTGGTTTCTTATAATGGAAGGAGGGTTGTAGACCTACAGTTTAACCACCTATAACAAAATTGTAAATATATTATACAGGATAGTGCTCCTGCACTATTTTGTCCATACTTATAGAAGTTAAAGTTTAGATGTTAACTAAATAAAGTAAAAACAATGTAAAAAATCAGAGCATTTACCAAGTTTAAGTTAAGTTTTTAATATATAATAAATTGTTTAATATGCTACATTGAAGTCAACGATTTTTCTCTATTTAATTTAACAACTTCAAAAATTCAATGTTTTATAAGAATAGTTCAAGAAGACAGAATTTTGTGTATGTTCTTCCTTTTTTTCACTTTAATCATTGTGGTCATAGATAAATCTTATGAAAAATGTTTATATTATAATCGTTTGAAAGTAAGCAGTGCAAATACAATGAACAAACTTTCTCTTATCCAATTTAACATATAAACAGAACTCAAATTAAGCTCTTAAGCCCCTATACAAAAACTGTGTCACTACTTTCAGTTAGAGAGCTACAAACCAAATGAAAGTCAAGATTTCTTTCCTTTGTTACGTATTATGTAATATATATATATATATATATATATATATATATATATATATATATATATATGTGTGTGTGTGTGTGTGTGTTTAATTTGGTGTCTCTTAAACGAAATTCACTGAAAAATTTATTTTTTTTATGGCAAAAAATGGAAGGCAGACACAAGTAGTTGACAACTGAGAAGCCTATATGCAGTACGTTTTATTTTTTTTTATCAGAAAGTGTACCTCTATTTCAGTGCACCTCTAAGCCAATTAACAGAAATGTTACTGTATCCTGAAAATGTTTAAATAGTAATTTTTATTATGTATTACACACTCACACACGCACACACTCACACACACACACACACACACACACACACACACACACACACACACACAAATACAATCTGTCTATTGCAAATCTCTTTATAATATCAAAATGTGTTTGTCCCTTTCCATTCCTATTCCTACAGTAAAAACACATATTTCGACTTTCTCTACTGAGGCAAACAAAATTTCAAGGATCTCTCTGTAGCAGAGATACTTCCTAAACTTCTACCCTATTTCTCAGTATGCTAACAAGTCATTCCAGTATTAAAAGCAGTGTGTAGTGTGTCAACTGAATCAAGTGTTTTGTGACTAGTACATTTTAAAAGTAGTGGATTATTTTTTTAAGCTTTTACAATAGTGCACTGACCTCTAAATAGACAATTTTATCATTAGATAAATGGTTGATCATTAGATGATAGATCCACCAATATGATAGATGGTTATAGTTTGTGACATAAAATAAATAAAAGAACTGATTGAAAGTCATATATGATGAAAAAGGCTACTTGACAATCACCTAAGTTTTAGAAAGAATGCAAGTTCAAATTGTAAATGGAGTTTACCCTGTACTATCCCAGGGCAGGTCAGTAAAGTCTTCCACAATAAGGCTCAGTTTTGTTTAGTCAGGTCTATCATCCTTCAAGTGTCATCATGTACCAGCAGTTTTGGTTTTTCCAATAACATCATTTAATGACCTTGGTAGTTAGTAAATTACTATTGTTACTCTACCCATTTAATTTGGTGTCTCTTAAAGGAAATTCACCGGACAATTTATTTTTTTTATAGCAAAAAATGGAAGGCAGATACAAGTAGTTGAACAACTGAGAAGCCTATATGCAATACGTTTTATTTTTTTTTTTTATCAGAAACAGTGTATCTCTATTTCAGTGCACCTCTAAACCAATTAACAGAAATGTTACTGTATCCTGAAAATGTTTAAATAGTAATTCTTATTATGTAAATTAAACTAGCCTATGTCTAAATTGTGATGTGTTGGCTTTGTTTCTAATGTTTTTTTTTTAAATAAACAGTGGTGTGTGTGTGTGTGTGTGTGTGTGGTGTGTGTGTGCGTGTGTGCGCATGCCCATGTCAATCAAACAGGAAATAACCAAATTAAAAAACAGTCTGCATAATGCTAAATAGTTTACACCTTAGTAGGCAAGACATTGATTAATCCATACACCAAAATTAACTTTATAATTTCATTGTTATTCTCCACTGTATTGTTTGGAAAATAAAATATTTCTATTCAGAACAAACACCTAAACAGATTTCGAGCTGTGAAGAAATATTTAAATTAGAACAAGAAGATATAAAACATGCATTGAGAAAATAAGGGAGAAGATACTTTAAAAAACATTTTTTATGAAGTTATACCTAGGAGACATGTCAATAGATCACAAATGGTTCTGCCTATCCAGGAAAGCTAAGAAAGGGTTGTTGATGAGGAATGATAACCGAATCAGAAGATCACAAAAATGAAAAAGATGAATCAAAACTAAGAGTGGAATAAGGTGTATTAACACTTGAGGCATAAGAAACAAGAAAGAAAAATGAGAAAAAAGTATACAAGATTTTTGTACATGCCATGTTATTATTAGTCATTTATGAGAAATTAAGGCTTATGTAATTTAAAAAAAAAATGTAATAGATAATTTATTTCCAAGTTTATTGGTAATTTAAGGCCAGAAATTCTTCACTGGTTGCTCAGCACAAACAAGTCACTAACAATAAAATAGATACCACATGGGATCTAAATACAAAGTATATGAAATAATCTGGAACATATAAATAATTTTATAACCATTAAGGATAAAAACATGAAAATTTCAGAATATGTGTGTCTGTTTCATTCTAGTAATTACTATCAGCTATTAACCTAACTAGCACAAAAATAAGTATTTTAATGGCAGGAAAAAAACCAGTGCACGTAAATACATTTTCACTTGAGTTAAGTAATTCTAGGTAAATATCTAAACTCAATAAACCAATATGGCCGTAAGGCTAAGACTTTTTCAATAGCAATAAAAAAATTCAAAAGCTCTATTTGAAATCTAAAAATCCCACTAAAAAATTAGAAAAATGGGGCATTAAAAAAAACATATATCAAGCAATTGCAAATGTCGTATGTGCTCTCATAAACTGTTAGTATAATAAGGTTGATTTAGTTTTGTGTGTAAATGATAAGAGACCAAAAAACTAGCCTAGTTATCAGTGATCCTGAAAGAAACATTAGTACATACGAGGTGTGTTCAGAAAGTAACGAGAATTTTAATTTTTTGAACAAAATATTTATTTATTCTTCTACATTGATGTTGTTGCCTTCAAAATAGTCCCCATTGGAGATTATGCACTTGTGCCAGCTCTTCTTCCAATCCTCGAAACACTTTTCAAACTCGATCTTTGAGATAGCCTTTAGTTCTTTCAGCGATGCGCTTTAAATGTCATCTACGGTTGTAAAACGACGGCCCTTTAAAGTTCTCTTTATTTTTGGAAATAGGAAAAAGTCACACGGATCCATGTCTGGCGAATATGGAGGCTGGGGCATCGTTACAGTACTGTTTTTGTCCAAAAATTCACTAACAAGCAATGAATCGTGGTGCAAAAGCCATGAAGTGTTTTTCAACAGATCCGGGCTTTTTTTCAGATTGCTTCATGCAAACAGTTTTGAACTTGTAGGTAGTACTCCTTACTGACTGTTTCACCTGATGGCAGGAATTCATGATGCACTATGCCATTAATATCGAAGAACACAGTGAGCATAACCTTCACGTTCGACTGCACTTGTCGAAGCCTTTTTTGATCTTGGCGAGCCAGAATTCCTCCACTGGGATGATTGATCCTTAGTTTCGAAGTCATATCCGTAAACCCATGTTTCGTCAAATGTTATAATACGTTTCATTAATTCTGCGTCGTCGTTGACTTCATTTAGTGACTCCTGAGCAACTTCCATTTGCTGCTGTTTTTGTTCAAATTCAAAAATTTTGGAACAAATTTTGCTGCCACATGTTTCATACACAAAACATTGGAAACAATGCCATGACGTGATCCAATCTTTATACCAACATCATCAGCGACCTCTCTAATTGTGATTCGGCGATTGTTCATAACCATTTCTTTCACTTTTCCCACGTTTTCATCGGTTTTTGATGTGCTGGGGCATCCAAGGCATTTGTCATCTTCAACGTCTTCACAGCCTTCTTGGAAACGCTTATACCACTCATAAACTCTTCCTTTACTCATAGCAGACTTATCATAGACCTTTGTTAACATTTCACACACTTTGTTATATTTTATTCCATTTTGTATGCAAAATTTGATAAAAATTCTTTGATCCATTTCTTTTAACAAACGAAAATCGCCCAGCTCATAAAAACACGTCTAACCCTAGTGGCTGTCACAGACAAAGTCAACAATGAAAACAGCTGAAAGTTTTATCATACTTCAAGGGCATGTACACCAACAATAAAAAAAAATGTTTGACAATCGGACTCTCCAAGCGCTCGAAATTTAAAAATTCTCATTACATTCTGAACACCTCGTACTCAGCAGCGAAGGATCAAATTTAATTATTTCCATAATATTATTTGTGCTTTTAATTGTACATAGATTTGTTTAAATTATAAACCACTCAAATTATAAAATGGAATATATAAAATTGTGTTGAACTTATGAATTTGATATGCAATATCAACCATTAAATGTATACCAAGTATGTTTAGCTGTACGGTGTTAATAAAAGTTGTTAAATTTTTTTTTTTTAATAAAAAAAATCTAATAATGTGTTATTGGTAATTATCCTAACATAATTCAAGATCAATAATTATTAGCTCAATGTATTTAACGCATTTATTATATAAAACCATTGAGTGAAACACTCTTCAAGCTGAAGATTAAATCAACAACTGATAAACTGCAGAAAGCAGATAGAAGAATCATCAGAACAATCATTAACAAGAAACACCAAGTGAATGGCCAATGGAGATTACTACCTAATGAAGTGGTATATCGAGAAAGTGAGTCAATAATAGACATTGTGCAGAAAAGGAGAATTGCTTTTTCCAGAAACCAGACTGGTGAAACGGCTATTTACCTATTTCTGGAAGATTAAAACGCAGAATAATTGGTTCAAAGTGATCCAGAGTGATTCAGAAGAGTTAAATTTGACGGTGCCTCAAATTGAAGGTAGAGCAGAGAAGAGGAATCTAAAAAATAAATATCTGCGATTGAAGCTAACAACATTTGAACGGAAGACCTACACCATAACTGACGAACAAAGGGCAGCCAGGTCGGCCAGGATGAACAAATTTTGGGAATGGAAGAAGAGGCTGAAACACTAGTCTCTCAACAGCAATATTTGACTTGGAGGTGTACGGATTGATTAAAGTGCTTCAACGAGAGTGTAAACTATTAAACCACTGTTACTTTTCAATCAGGTTGCACAATCATAGCTTAAAGTTGGTTTTTTTTTAATTATGAAAGCCAATAATTACCTTTAACTACCTTCTAATCTGTAGTATTGTCTACGTGTGTAAAAATGTTAACGTGTAAAGCATAGTAAATGAAGGACTAGCCAATAATTGTATGAAATTCGTTTGGTATACGTAGAAATAACATTAGAATTGTAAGCATGATAACCAGGCCGTTGCAAACACTTATCTGGTGTGATTAGGGACAACACACTCCACTTGGATAAACCACTTTCTCAGCAACTATCCACAGTATGTACTTTGTTCTGCGGTTTGCTTATAAAAAAATGCTGATTCTTTATATTACCTGTTTTTCTTTTTACTTATTTTTTTGTAGTCCAAATATTAATATAGTGGCAGAACAAGATTTGTAAATAAATAACGAGTTATCAGACCATTTTAATACCTCTTGCGTTTAATAAAAATAATGAGCCACACAAGTTGCACAAACAATTTAACTACTCCTTAGCGTATCCATTAGAGTAGTGGGGAAATAGTACAATATTTTTTGCACAATTTTTTTTATGTACTTGTGTTTGTATAAAATTATTAATAGTTCAAAAACAAAATAATTTCTTTCCATGTATTCAAAGCAAATACAACTTCTATAAAGTAAAAAAAATCATAAAACTACGTAAATTCTGAGAAAAAATATAATAAAAATTCTAAAAATCTCTTGTTACACCTGACTTACACCTACTGATTAAAACAAATTTAATCAACTGAAAAAGTCCAAGCCTAATGTTTGTTTGTTTTTTAATTAAGTACCATTTCAAACAGAAGCAATCGCTTATTGAATGCACTTTTTTGGCTGTCATTACAAGTTAGTGATATATTTATGTCGTACCATTTTCCTCATCAATACAAAACATTTTTTTTAATGTTACTAAATAGAGGTAACAATATAAAAATTATCAACTGTCCTTCACAGAGCCCTCTCGAAAATAGCCAAAATTTCAACATATCCTGAAACTTTCGACTTTGTTAGTTACACAGTTAGCAAGGAGTTCTTGGGACATTTTTAATAAAAATAATGCGCCACACAAGATTCATAACAAATCAGTTTAACTACTTATTAACATATCTACTAAAGTACTGGGGAAACAATACAATATTTTTTGCACTAACTTTTATCTACAGTTCATGCAAAATACGTAACAATAATACATTAATCTACATAAATGTAGACCCAAATTAAATACAGTACATATTCCAGCTTGTAAATGTACAAAATAATGTTTTCTACTGTAACATTGAATATTTTTGTTACAGTTCACTTCTTGATTAAATGGAATGGCTGATGGCTGAGATAATTATGACACTAATTGAACTAATATCAGTACAATAAATCAGATGATAAAATGTGAAAGATAAGCAGACAAGTAAGCTACTATCCAGTTTTATTTATTATCTATTATTAGCTTCAAATTTCTAGATTATTTATAATAAAATAGGTTTTTTTTTGGTGTTTAACGTCCAACTATTGTGTACACTTGGGCTAATGCAGACAATGGGATATGATTTATAGAGTATGAAAATAGCAAGCACTAGCCGGGAATCGAACCCGGGTCCTCGGGGTGAAAGCCCAGTACACTATCAACTAGGCCACCGAGGTGGCTATAATAAAATAGGCTTATAATACTTATTTTAATTCTAGGCTGTTTACAATGCAGAAAAGGAAATCAAAAAATATTTAGTCAAAATTGATTGTTGCCATTTCTTAATATTTTTTATAGTTCACTACATTCATGTGTTTTTTTTCAGTTCTATCAAGATTGGAAGTACGTCATAGTTGTAACTATTAAAATACTTAAGAGCAACAATTTCTAGTAGGAACTTTTGCTGACTTTGTAGCTTGTTCTCAAAGTAGCTTAGACTTCAACAACGATAACAATAATATTACAAAATATTAATTGTTAAAAATGGGAAAAAACTCTTTGATCCAAATTACAAAGAATATAACAAAAAACCACCTACACGAAGTATAAGAGGCACTTAGCAACAAATTGCTGTTGCTGATATAATCAGTATAAATAATACTGTTATGCCCCGCAGGGAGGGCACCTATTGAGAGGATTTAAACATCCCTCGCAGTACCCGAGTCTAACACACACTTACACTTACAACTTTAACGTTTTACTTTCACACTTACATTTAGGGAGGCGATAATAGCTTCAATGTGCTTTTCATCATAAAATTCTGTTATGCCAAACATTTGAACTCTACAAGTAACAAAGTTAACTAAACACGCCCTTACCAAGAAACAGTTTGTTACATACCAAGTTTAAGCAAGAGCAAAAAACTTGCCAAAAAAACAATATAACTAGACTCCATATCTATATGGAGTACAGATATAGTTTTTGAAGTGTAGGTTTTCTGAAACGCATCAACAGAAGTAGAATTGATGAAGCTAGAAAAGGCAGATCATTATACTGAACACAGTGATAATAATCCTAGCAGAAAAGAAGAAGAATATAAAAAAAAATTTCAACTTGCCAAAAACTTTATAAAAAAATATATTGTATATTTTTACTTTTATATAAAAAATGTTTCTTTTAATTCTCAAAACATATTGCAGCCAAGGAGTCAATATAAAGTTACTGCCTGACACTATGGTTCATTCAATTAAACTAAATAGTGTAGATTGCATTTTAATCATACTGATCAATGAAATAGAACCAATGAAATAAATAGCTTACACATCTACTTCATTTCAACCCGTTGATCAAAAAGGTGGATCAAACTAAATTGTATTGTAAAGATTAGCATTCAATGATTGACAAGGCAGCACTTTTTTGACCTGGGTTTTATGAATTGAGATTAAGTTTACAGTATGTTTTAAATTTGTTGTTTGCATCATATTATTATATAAAAAATATAATAAAGGAATATTTTTTAATATTACTGTATAAATAGTAAGAGTAACAAAGGTATTTAATAGAGTAAGGGATTACGCTTCACTGTTTATCGATGTATATAAAAACATTCTGTGTCTGTAGAACAGTAAAAGGGACGATTATATTTTATAATGTCCCGAATACCTGTGTATGTCAACTGGAATACAAACATATTTCTGATTAACAGTCCCATAGAACACGACTTCAGAACAATTTTTACTAATAATCTAATTTGTTTACCAACAATAATAAAGGTGTAAAATGACAACTGTTAATACCACCACACTGTCAATGAAAAAAAATTAGCATTTTTGTGATACTGTGTAAATACTGCAGTTACATTGCTACCACAACTGTGTATTATGCGGTATTAGACGTAAAGGTTTTTAAATAATAGACATTTTTTAATGTTCACTCCGTTCATACTCAATATCTAGCTAGATCAGGCTTTGTGTTGAATGTAGAACTCATTTGACTGGACTAATTGGGAATTAGATTGATCCAAATATCTAGGCTACTAATAATTGGTTACTTGAAAAAAGTTCTATAAAATAACCAGCATTTCTGGAGGAAAAAAAAGATTATTACATTAAGAATTTCAAAAGTGCTACGAAAATTGAGTAATAAAATACTACTGATACACAACTTTCCTTTAATAAAAACATATGCTAAACAGTGGCCATTCAAAGCATACAAAATGTAGAGGCTTCTATTAATTGTAAATAACAAACACTAGTTTAGAGGGGGAAATGAGTATTGCTGAAACACTGTTTTTCATTTCGTTAATTTAATTTTTTGTAATACTGTATTAGCAAAAGAGGCTGAGCATGTTATTATCAACTGGACAAATATGCATACCTACTTATATTACCCGCATCAAAATGATTGAATTTAATTAATTTAATTAGTTGCTGTCAATTAGGCTTACAACTCTTACTTGGTTACATTTGTAATCTTAGGTAGGTGCTAATTTTAAAAACACAATTTAGGCCTCTTATTAACAATATAGTTTGATTACCATGGTGTAAAAGATGCAAGCTATGAAATCCCCACCATGGTTATATAGTTTGAAACTAGTATCGTGACTGGTAAAACCCTAGAATAACAAGACTTACAATTTCTGATTCTTTTTCCTAAAAATACTTATTTTTCTGAATAAAGTAGTAATTTTTTTTATTGCCCTCAAAAACTGATGCCACAATGTTTTTGAAAATTGAACTTTTTTTAACAAACCTTCGTCAGCATGAAGTAGTCTCTACAATTACAAGAAATTTTAATTTTAGTAACCAAAATACACTGTCAATACACACACTTTAGGCTATTTTAACAATTTTATTACATGCATTCCACTTAAATAAAATGTAGGCCTATTTTATTTACTTAACATTTTAAAAAACATCTTTTTTAGGGGGGGATGGCCTAGTGTCATTTCTTAGGAACAATTACCAGCTGCCTCAGTGGCTTAGTTGATAGTGTACTGGGCTTTCACCCCGAGGACCCGAATTCGATTCCCGGCCAGGGCTTGGCATTTTCATACGCTATAAATCATCCCATCATCTGCATTAGCCCAAGTGTGCACAATAGTCAAACGTTAAAAAAAAAAATTACCTTCCTTCATTCATTGTAGGAACTACAAGTGTTCTTTAATTCATTCATTCTGTAGACCTTGGTCTGGAGAAAAGCTAAATAGTTGAATAATACAGTTTACTTTATTTTTTTTCGGAAACAGTGTATCTCTCAACAGAAATTTTACTGTATCTTGAAAATGTTTAATTGGTAATTATCATTATGTAATTTACACTAGCTCATGTCTAAATTTTGTTATATTGGCTTACTTTTAAACTGTTTCAATTTTTTTAATGAATAGTGTCTTTTTCAATTCTTTTAATGAATGATCTCTATAGCAGAAATCCTTTTATAGCAACGAAAACAATGTTCCCTTCAATGCTACTATAGAGATTTTACTATAACAGAAAATATAAAAGTGCAGAAAGTATGGGAATTTTGAAAAAAATGGGAAAGTTACCTCAAAATCACTACTGTAAAAAAGTAGGTAACATGTTTTTAATCGCAAAAATGATTAATTAAATGTGTGTTATTAAGTATGAAAAGAATATAAACTTTTTTTTAAAAAAACTTAAGAATCTAACTCAACTCAGTTGATGGGTCTTGATAAGTTGATGGCTCAGTTGATAAGTTCGAACCAGTATTCTATAAAACCTTTTTAATTTCATTGATATAAGCGTGCTATTCCGGTAGATAAAGCAGTTGCTGCTTTAAAAATTTTTGAATTTTTTCCTTATAGTTGCCATATTTTAATTTTAATTGAAATTCAGCTAAATATAACACAAAATGTTTTTTTGTAAAGCTAAATCGTAGGTTGTGTCTAGCTTCATGGCTTCATAGCTTCATCTTTCGATCATATTCGTGTATTCACATAATCAACAGAGCTTTCCAATAATTGTTCACTACAAGAATTTTTAAATATTAACCAACTTATTATAATGTAATGATACGTACGAGCACGAAGTTTTCACTACAAGAATTAGCAAGATAACAGCTGACTTATTATTATATGATAACATGCATGAGAAGTTCCTCAATAAGTCAAATTGACATAGTAATCTTGCATAGGAAATGTAGCATGTCGCATGCAAAGCAAAACATCAATTACATCACAATATGATCAATTAGAAATGGCTTAAATAAAAGTAACGGAATAATAACCTTGTATAGGAAAACCTAGCATGCTGCATGCAATTAAACACCAATGACGTCCATTAACACAATTTGGTCCATTAAAAATGGCTTAAATAATAGTAACTTATACAAAATTTATCTTCTGCAGGTAAATGAATACCTTTTCATTCAATAATAAAGTGCATAATTAAAAAAAAATTGCAGGTCATTAAAATTGAAATCACTTAAACATGCAGAAATACATATATTTCATTGTTCGTCTATTCTAAAAAAATTTTTCCTCAATTTATAAGGAATTTTTATTTTAAATAAAAATTTAGTATGAAAATAATTATTTGTATTAAACATGAACATAACTCTACTTAAAGTGTTAAATTCATAAGTGTAATGTTGTAAGTATACGTGTTTGTTACTCGGGTACCGTCTAAATCCTCTCAATAGGTGCAGCTAGTCTGCACCCCAACTTGCGTGGCTCAAAATTATTACTGCACAAGAGCAGGTAACATGTTTTTGATCACTAAAATGACAAAAAACATTACTTTTTTTAAAAAATACTGAAGGACCTGACAACTGTTAGGTAAAAAATTTAATTAAACAACTGCTATTTAAAGAACATTTTCACCACAAGAACGAGCAAATAAGTATTGGATATAAATTGACTAGAAGTACAGCCACAAATACATAAAGCATGCTCGATATCAGAGCCTAAAATCCAAGTAATTGCTATCTGCCACTATGACATGCAAACTGCAAGGGCAGGGGAGAAAGACTGAGAAAAAGACAGTACTATTATCTATTGAACTGTAGTTGAACACTGCCGCAAAATGCCACAAACAGTGAGCGCTCACATATCATATAAGGGAGGTCATTAAGTCAGTAGAGATTTTCTGACTTAATCTCATAACCATTTAACCATAACCATTTAATGACAACGCACATGAGCAGTAAGTTGGTATAGGAAATGTAATATGTTACATGCAATGTAAACACCAATGACAACACAACTGTTATACAGTTAGGTAAAAAACAATCTAAAATGGTAAGTATTCTTTAAAAAAAAATATTTCCCATGGGTAAATATTTTTTAAATTGGATACTAAGTTATGTAATAAAAAAAATATATTAAAAAAATAACTATTTGAAAAAACAACCTACAATGTATAAATACCAATATTTGTATTTCAACAAAATATTTCTTTAAAAACCATGACAATGTTCTTTTCAATACAAGATAATGCTCTATTAATAATAAAGTACAATCCAAATTATAACTCAGACTTCCAAAATACATGAACTTTTTAGATCCAAACATTTTTTTCTTATTTTTTAGTTTAATCTATCCTATTCTTTAAATGCATAACATTTAAAGAATAGGATAGATTATTATTCTGATATAGGTACATGTGACACGAAACAAGTTTTTTCAATTTTTGTAACTGTTTACATCAAACACTTTATTTCAATCCACTTAATAATAATACAAAACATAAGTTCAAGTACTACGAGAAGTTAAAAAAAAATTAAAGATATAAGTGACTCACATATCCTTAAAATCATTCCACTGCAAACAGGTTAACATACTTTTCATCACAAAAATGATTAATTAAATATGTGTTTAATTAAATATGATAAATTAAAACAATCGAAACTTTATTGTTTAGTGTTGTTTAAACTTTATTGTTTAATGACTTAAGAACCTCAATAATAGAGTTTTGAATAGAAATTCTTATTTTTCACTTATATTTAGAGAGTGAATTATATATAATTCATTAAATATAAGTGAATTATATATTCACTTACATTTAGATAAGTGTATATATAATATACACTTATTTTTAGAGAGGCGATAATTGCCTTAATGTGCTTTTCACCTTTAAATAAAAAAAAAATTGAATGAAAATAGAATTGCTTGAATAACTAACATGGTTCTGTATGAAAATAGAATTACTTGAATAACCTAACTTACACAGCTTTATAAGAAAGTAGATGAACACGCATTACATTACCAGATGACAAACGAAAACATCAGTTCTTATATATATATATATATATATATATATATATATATATATATATATATATATATATATATATATTTCATTCTTAATAACACTCATTTCTTTAAACATCAAAGTCAAGTTAGGTTAAACACACTATAGCTGAGTCGTTAGGTTATAAAGTTTTTTCAAAAAATGATGTTTTTGTTATTATTATTAATAACAAGTATTTAGTTTATTGTTTTCACCATTAAAACATGTTTCCCATTTTTCTGTGGTAGTCATTTCGAGGTTATGTTTGTCACTTTTATTTTTACTTTTTTGTAACTTCCTATTGTTTTCGCACTTTAATATTCTGGATTATTAATATTGGGTACATAACAAAGCGTTTTATTGTAAAAATTAAGAAAAGTCTTAAAAACTCAGTTTTAACTGTTAATTGGATAATGTACAAAAGAAAAGGAAAAAATATTCAAAAATCATTATTTTTAAAACTAAATTATTTTTGTTAATGTTAATATAGAAATTAAAATTCAATTGGGACATTAAAGCCTAACCTAACATCTTTCTGTCTAAAATTTTTTCAATTTAATATTTACACTAAAGCTAACTCAGCTCATATAAATAAAAATTGTTAATTTACAAACAAAAACATGTGTTTTTATTATCGCCAAATAAAATTTATGGTGAAAACAGGATTAAATTTACTACTTAGTTCTGTTTTAACCATATAGGCTATATTAAATATTATCCCTAACCTTAACAAATAAAAATATTATGGTTTGCAAGTTAAACATAAAAACTACCACACATTAAATTCAAGAATAATCAACACTAACGTTTAGACATCTGACTACGTCTAAATTATCTACTTAACGCACTCAACCCCTCCTGTATAGTAAACTATCTTGCTAGAGAATTTAATGCCAGTACAGAGGTCATTCAACTCTGACTGACGGAGATTTTAAAACTTACAGATTTTGCACTAAAAATGTATATAAATTCGGCTAATAATTAAAAAAATATATTATTTTTATATAAGTGTAAAATTAATGAGCTTTCTTATGATTTACTAAAAAGAAATTATTTCGTAATGACCACCTTTTCTTCTGGCCTAGCCTATTTCTTTGTTTTCCTCAAATTTTTACCTCATTTTGAAAATCTTCTGAAGTTAAATATTAAAAATATTATGTGATACTTACGTTGTCCAACAGGATACATGATAAATATAAAACGAAATGAAGACTAAAATACTAAAACAATAATAATTTAACAAGGCGCTCATAGAGCGACCTCGCTGCTCGCGAAGGAGTTTATCAACATGGCGCCGTATGCTCTTTTGCTCTATGAGTCTATGACGTAAATACTAGACAGATGAGTGGCATAGCTTGCGCGTTGCCAACCTACTCTTGTAGATATCAGAGCGCGCGTAAGTATTGATTATTAAAATTGTCTCAGAACTTGGAAATTGTAAAGTTGGTAGTGAATTAGGAAATAACATCTGTGAAAAGGAACAGTGCTGCTGCACTTAAAAGAGCGGATAAATTACGCATCGTGTGAGTGACCGAGCCAAGAAAATTAAATCAATCTTTTCGCCCAGTGCGCTATGAAATGGAAGTAAATTATATTGATTATTTTAATTCAATTTAAAATGTCTATACCGTTTTCTGGTGCTATTAAACCCTCTGGAGGATTAACTGCTGCAATATATCGTCAAATAAAACAAATAAATTTGAAACCTGTGAAGAAAGTAATAGTTAAATTTGATCCATTCCTCAAAGAGTCTGAGGCAACAAGGTAAGATAGAAATAGGCTACCAAACCTAACAAAATTAGATTAGCTTATTTATTTTATTGTTAACAGTTGAAGATATAAACGTACTTATATTGCTAGAAATTAAAACATTTTCGAAATTAAATCATCACTGAATATTCACTCTTTGGAAATATTATATGAAAAGTAAGGTTAGGTTATTTAGTATAGTTTATATAGTACTTATTTTAGAGACTGGTAGCACTTAATGTTTGTTTAAACATATTCATGATGTCCACCAATACTATGTTAATTAAATTAGGTTATAAAATGTTTCTGTAAATATGAAGTCTAATTAATATGCTCAACTGATTTCTGCAATTTGTTTTCCAAAACGCTGAATTTAATGATTACCTTATAGGTAAAAATCCGAAGTAACAATTTGCGAAAATTACCATAACACAAAAAAAAGGTAAGAAAATTAACCTAACCATATGTTTAGGCCTACTGACTTAGTATTCCAATGCCATATATACTTAACACAGCACTGCTTTGTTAACTGACTTGTAAGTATACACTACTTTACAGGAGTTATACTTTTGATTAATAAATCGTCCATACAATGTAAATGGTAATGACGTTAAAAAAATAGTTCTTTAAAAATTGTAACAACAGAAGTTCCACAGATTAATATTACTTAATTTCATGAAATAATGAGATAAAAATATTGAATGATTACATAATAATTTTAAACACATTACCTATACACATACCTATATTTCTTTCTTTAAAAACATGTTTGTAATAAATTTATTGGAGAAATTGTATTATATGGGAATTAGGAGTGTAACTAATGATCTTATAAGAATCTATGTAAGTAACAGAATGAGTACAGTAAAAATTAATGAAAGTTTATAAATTAATGACAATGGGTGTATTACAAGGTACTATACTTGGACCTTTGATGTTTATAATTTATGTTAGTAACCTTTTAAATTATATCCGAGAAGGATATATTATTTCTTATGCTGATGATACAGCAATAATTTCGTCTGAAGATACTTGGAAGGAAATGAATCAATACAATGATATCTTACTGTATGCCATAGCTAACTGCCTAGCTCTTAATAGATTGTCTCAATGTTGACAAAACTGTTTTTATTACTTTTGGCAATTATAAAGATAGTGTTCCGGAAGAGATTGAGATTAAAATTAAAGACAATTTCATAAAAACAGTTGAATATTATAAATATTTAGGTGTTGTTTTTTATGTTAATGTCAAATGGGATAAACACATTGAATATGTAATAAAAAAATGTTTGATTTTTAAATTTGTTGCAAAAAAGAATTAATGATGATATGTTAATACTTATTTTCTAAGTATTACTAGTTATGGTATAATAGCTTGGGGTGGGGTGTACAATAATTGTATGTCTCTCTTCCAAGCATGCAAAACAGGATTTTTAAAATTATTAATAAAAATGAATTTTTAAAATACAAGGAATTTTTATTATCCTTGTATTTTATAATAAAATTTTGTGTGTTATCCAAAATTATTAATTATCCAAAAGTTGTAAAAAATTGACAGTTATATGAGAGCAATACATGTATACAATTTACTACCTCAGGATATGAAGTTATTGTCATTCAATTAGACCACTTTAAAAATAAGGATGAAAAAAAAATTTTTATTTTTATATTCAGCAAGTATACACTGGTCTGTACTTAATTCATTCATAGACTACATAGTCTGCACTGTGGTAATAGTGAAGTCAGCTGATTCATTCTTGTTTATGTGTAGTTTATATTTAAAACAAGGCACATACGTTAAAAGCGTGTGCGCGACAGTTTTATATAAAATATATCTTTAAATCTAAAATTAAATGACCATATCTCTAAAACTACAATATTTTGTTTTCTTGAAACTACATAAAATTAAAAACCACAACTTTGAAATCATGAGAAATACAAGTACATGTTGTACTATTTGAAACAGTATAAAATAAAGCCAGCATTTCTAGTTTGGTCTATACATTTCCTGTAATTACACCTACTGTTGTAGTTTTTTTTTTAACTTAAATAACAGAAACAAGAAAATCATAAAAAACTGTTCTTTATAATGCAATTTTTGTACTTTTAAAATTCTTTCTATTTTAAGATAAACTTCAAATGTAATAATTTTAAAAGTTACTTGTACTTTTTCTTGTAGGGTCTGTATAACCTATATCTAATCTGAACCACAACAGGCAAAATATTTGTATAAAATTGATATAGTTCATTTAAAATTAATGTAAAATTAAACTCGATAATTTCAAATTAGGCCTCTAGGGGTGTACAAAACCCAGCTAAATTCTGGGAGTAAAAATAACCATCCTGGTACTCTTAAATTATACTGTTTTTAAGCTCAGTTACAAAAATAATTAATGGCTATTTAGAACTGTAAGTAAGCTGAATGTCAGGCTACTATTTGTGTTTTCCTCCTCTTACACCAGGAACAATGAATGTTTTAAATTATACTTTAAAGTTTGTTTCTAATAATTAGTTTTTCAATATGTGTAAGCCTAAATATTAAGTATATCTCATAAACTGTTAAAAAAAATGAGATTAAAAAGAATTTAGTTTTATAAATTATGTACGGGATTCAATGGTATGATTACATTTATGTTTAGGTTTGAAATATAACTGCATGAAAAGTAGTAATAGTTTCAGTTTGTACTCAATTTAAATGTTTATTTTATATTTTTGTTTAGATCTGGACCAACTTAAAATATTTAAAGCAATTATCTTTGCATAACTATCTAGCCTAATTTATGCTAGGTGTAATGTTACACCTCAAACATTTTTATCTAGCACAAATAAATATCAAATTGAAGCTAAAAGTGTCAATTTAAAACATGTAAAAAGAATTCTTATTAATATAAAAAATTCATTCAGGGATAAAAGGCGGTATCTAGGAATTAAGTCTTATGTGATACTAACCCAATGGTCTACCTGCTTATTTCATATTCTAAGCTTAAATAAAGTCCAGAAAGTAGTGTAGTAATTTTAAACGCTTCAATCTTATGTCTTGTAATAAGCATTTCATTCCGTCTGTTTTGGAACAAACTTTATATGACCTTAAATTGATCTCAGAAAATTTTGTACATAAGTAATGCCATTTACAGAATTAGTTAAAGGCAGTGATGGCTTTTTAAGTTTTCTGAAATTAAGTATTTTCGAAATGCTAAGATTATATTTTTCTGCTTATTAATCTTAACATACAATCTATATCTCTAATGTAGGCTATACTCCTAAAACCATTATACAAATTATTTATACAAGATATGAGAAATGCCAAATAGACTTTCTCCTAATAAAATCTTAAAGTTAGTTTTATAGGGCTTGTCATGGATTGTACAAAAAATAAACTAGACTTACCAGAGCCACATCCGAAGTTTTTCCCCATTATGGATGGTAGATCTGTACACAACATGTGAAGGTCCGGTGGACACGGAATAGCAGTCATGGTTGCGTGTTTGTTTCTGGAAATAAAATTATACATGAGAAGTTTTTTCACATACAATTTTTTCTGTGGATCTGCTTACGTGCTAAGTAAATTAATGGGGGAAAATTGCTTATAATTTTTGTTTTTTTATATATATAAATGTAAAATGCTTAAACTAAACTCAGTCCAGTCCATATTTGTTTGTGAGACAAAATTAATGTATCACACGGTTGTCTCCAAATCTGGCATATATTTTTATTATGAATCCACATACACCTTTGATGATTTTTATGTGATGTAAGAAAAAAGAAAGGCGTTGGGGAATTAAAACAATGACAGGTCCAGGATTTACGCTTCGATCTAAAAGGAATCTGCCATTATAACTTTTCTACCATGTTGTATAAATTGTAAAATGTTATTTGTAATATGTATTTGTTTGTTCAGTATTTAGTTGTTTTATTTATTTATTCATTTTCATAAACTAGCAAGTATACACACATATTGTTTTACTATGGTAGCTTAGAATTATTAATCTCAGCTGGGGAGAGGGAATGACAGTACAGTTTAAACATGACACAAAAATATTATAATATACTCTTTGAGTTTTACTGTTCTTGTTTTGTTATGTTTGGCAGTGGCAATAATGCTTGGTTTCATGAACACTGCTATTCCTAACTGCTAAAATCCTCTGTTGGAGCAAGTTCTGGGATTGAGTAGCCTACAAGACACTTAACAAGCACATGTTGAATTATGGTTGTCTTAACTTATAACTGACTGTTGAGACAAGTGGTTACAATCTTGAAGTGCGTAGGTGGCACCTATCAGTAGTAGCACCTGGGTTCGAGGAACTGTAACTTTACATCTGAACTCATACCTAAGAATTGAAATGTACTGACGTATTTCAAATATGTATGATATTGGAGGTCTTGACTTCAGTTTGACTCTTCTGGGCTACTGATGATACTGTCTTCATATTTGGATATTTTTCTATTTACGTGGTTACCAGAAATTTGGCAAAAGCTGGACGAACTCTTTAATTAGTAATCAATATGTTTACAAAAGTGGATAAGGTTCAATGAATTCAAATTTTCTGTTCAAATAAATGCAGTGTATCACCTTCAGTCAGCACCACCAGGTTCTGCTGCCACCAATATATCTTGAAGGTATACAACTCTGGACCACTACATATACTGAATTCTAAGACTTATATTTAACAAAAGCTTCTTGGATCCCTTATGTGGTTTGAAGTTGTTCTTAACAAAATTCTGGATATGTTGTGGGTTTTTTGAATTCTTGGTGCGGTAAGAATAGAACTTTTGTTAACTTATGGCTTGATTATGGTAGCATGGTGTGTTCTGCATCCTGTCCATCACACTACTCTTCGCCTTGTGCATGGTACTTTTTTTGTAACCTCATCATGATTATCCTTTTTAAAGCTGGAGGTGAGCCTCCACTCTCTTAACAGACAGCACATTAGTAGCTTACTTTATAAGTTTTACCATCCTTCATAAGCTTTTACCACACCAGTTCAGGTGTGAAGCTGTTTTTAAAAATGTCTTTTTAAATTTATATAGTATAGTTTTTTCTTCTTTTTTTTTTAATGTCCATACTTTGTGCCAGTTAGGTTAATAAGGACAAGGGATCTGTTTTAACAGTAAGGATAAAGCAAATGGGAGTAATGTATCTTGAACCCACAACCTTGAGGTGCACAGTTCAGACACCGATCAGTTTGATTGGTGCTTTAGCTACATCGACCACAAAACCTTCATTGTATATGAGTATCATTTTGCTGGGCACTTAGTCATTGTGGTATAATTGGAACACTAGCATGGATACTGCAGCAACGGAAACTACTATTCTGTCACCAAACACATATGCCACACATTCTCAAACTTCTTAAGACATATGTTCTATGCTTGCAGTGGGAAAATTAGTGGGTATAGACAACACTAGATTAAGGGTACCAATAAAAATACTGTTCGTCCCTGGAGGTCAACAATACATTCAAATATTAGAGAGGAGTTAGTGATTATCTATCTTTGAATTGATTATTCTTTCTTAATTAAGTTTTATTTACTAGATTATATATTATAATTTAACTGTTATCTAGTTTTGAAAGTATTATTTTGTCATGAGGTGATAATAGCCTGTGTGTGCTTTTCACTTTGAAAAAAATGAATTACTAATATGTACTCTAATGGCATACTAAAATGTTGTCTTCGATTCAAGTACTATAAATATTATGTTTATGCTAGGTAGGTTTTTTCAACTGCAAGAAAATGACAGTGTCATATAGACAATAAAATACTATTAAACTGTACAGGTTACGTTTAGTTACTTTTATTATCTCTAGTCTAACGGCACTATACTGGCAACTGCAATTCACTAATTATATTGTCACAGTGACATCTCACGCTCACTCAAAAGAAAAGATTTATAGCGTACTATGATGTTGCCTTATTGGTGGAAAAATATGATGAAGTCAAAGTCTTGAGGAAGATAAGAGAAGGTATAGCAATTTTGTTTCAACATAAAATAATGAAAATCCAATCCTGTTTTGGACATAACTAGCATATAGTATAAGTCAATCATTGCAATTAAGTTATATTTGTTCTTTATTTAGTTGTACACTTGGAATTTTCTTTTTTTAATTTTTGAATAAATAATAAGCCAGATTATAGCTTGGACCTATTATAAGTAATTGGTGTATTTTAAACTTTGGTATATAAGTAATACATTTATTAATTATTAGAACAGTTGTAAATATTTCCTTATCAAATCTTGATTCATTCCTAAATACATAAGTTAGAGACCTAATTAATTTTTTGCTATTGTGTACTATATAAAAAAAATTAATGAAAATATGAGTAAAATACATAATTTTATAAAACTTCTGTGACATTCTTAATTAAAAAGTTACTGGAAATTTTTTACTTTAAGTCCATATTTATTTGATTTAATTTGAGTGAAATAAGAAATTTATATAAATATTAATAAAATGTAGCGTACATTTTTATAAACAATTTTTATATTTGTGTGTAGGTCCTTTCTGTTTCACTTCACAACTAAGGGGGTTCGTGCAACAAATGTGAACTGCACTGTGAAGACTGAAATACTTTGTGATAGAAGTGGCCCTTCTGTTTTGTTTCAGTTGGGTAAGTAAAATGTAGTTTTAAAGGTCAATTTATAGGACGTTACACAGTGTTCTAATTTTAAGCGGTAACGTACAGACTGTTTAAATAAGAGTACAGTAAGCTCTCTGATGTGTATTCATCAATGGGCACACGGAAATTTAGAGTGAAGCCATAATGTTTGAGCAAGGAGTAAGTGAAATATAGTGTCATAAAAATTATACAATAAACAAACTAATTTGAAAAATATGTTAAATCTTTAGTTCCTACAAGTAGTCAGTTCTATGTGAACACTTTATGAACAGTTACATCTACATATTAGTACAAAAGGAGAAATTATTTCATGGAATGAGTAAAGTTTTGTTTTGGCTGATTTTACTTTTTTTTTTTACTTTGTTTTTTTTTTAATGCAGTGTGTATTTTTTTGTGTTAGTACTCTAGTGTTCACAATTTTGATCCGATTTAAATCAAATTTGGTTATAGCTTGGACAAGTTTAACTAGAAAAATGTGTTTAAACATTTCAAAATGGTGGATATTTTATTGTCCTAGTTACTTTTGCGTTTTGATGGTTGGAAATAAACCTTCAAAGCCTTGAAAATCCTGGAGAACTGGCAAAAGTAAACCTTAAGGAGTGAAAATAGCATGAAACTGGGGTTGTATCTAACCCCCACGGAACCCACTAGTAGTGAACAGCGGCGGACTGTATGGATGATAGGTGGACTTACCCATGGTAGTTAGATTGAGTACATGGTCAGGTTCAGGCCAAGATGTGCAATGGCAAGTGAAGCTAACAAATATGCGACTTTCCATCCTTCCTCATTTCTGTTATCTTTATCAGTCTTTAAATGCCAACCTTTTGTTATAGGTGCATTTGTTTTTGTAGTGCAAGTCCAGTATCTGATGGGAACATTTACTGTGTTGATCTGTGGCTGGTTGCAGCATCTGGTTATTGTTTGTTTACATTTTTACAAGCTTTTTTTATTTTTGTTGCTGATTATTACAAGTAATTAAATTTAACAGTGATTACGCCATGTTATGTTGTTGCTGGTTGCAACAATCATTAGGGTAATTCAAAAAGGAATAGAGGAAAACTTTCCGCCGGTTTTCAATCTAAAATACATTTTTAAAAAATGAGAAATGCCTGTAAAAGGGCACATAATTTTTGAATTCGAAATGCAAAAGTACATGATGGTTATTTTGATAAGAATGACTTTGAATAATTTTAAAGTAGATTTGTTAAACATTAAATGAAGGAGAATGTTAGAGAAAAACATATTTTCAGAATGTTTTTCTGTTATTACGTACTTTATTATGATATTAAGAGTTATTCACCCACGCAAGACTGAATTTCTTGCAATAATTTATGATTTTATGCCATTTTAAACGGAATTATATTGTGACATCGTTGACATTTACATTGCATGGAGTATGTCAGGTGCACTACACCAAGTATAACTTCACTGCTGTTTATGATCCAGTAGTGTTCATGCACATCGTCATAATAGTCATTGCAAGGTTAATAACAAAAACCGTGTTAGGTTCTTAAGTTTATTTTATTATTATCTTGTAATGTTTTTAATATTTATTACATGCATTTAATTAATCATTTTTGCAATAAAAAACATGTTCCCTACTTTCACGCAGTAATAATTTTTAGGTTATGTACATCACTGTTATTTTCGATTTTCTAACTTCCAGTAGTCCCTGCACTTTTATATTTCGTATTATTACTTCTGGGCATATAACAAAGTGTTTTGATACAAAAATTTTGAAAACTGTCAAAACTGGTTTAATGTCACATTTACCAGTAAGAGGTCATTAAGCCATAAGCTGGAAACAAAGAAACAAATTGTCATTTTTTTTAAATTCCGATAACTGCACTGAAAAGTACTTTTTTACTTTTGAGTCAGTTTAATTTTCTTCAAAACGAACCAGTATTTAATCCAATTTTAGAGCCAGCGCAGGTAGGGAAGATTAAATTTATTAGTTAAATAAAAAATTAGCTGAATATATTGAGAAAATTTACCATTTAAAAGAAAATATCGTAGCTTGTGAGACAATTTTTCATCTTTTCAATAAATTACTTTAAAAGGAAAATGTTCTAACTGGAGTGCAAATGACATTTCGCATGCAATAAAATAAAATTGCATTACAAAAAAAAACTTTTGTTTACATGAGACACTTTAAAATATTCCTTGCCAACTTAAAGGACCATTAAATTCTGCTGCAGCCTTTTTTACTGTAAAACCAGGGTTTATTGAAGCAAGCATGAATATTTTACATACACATAAATTCACAGATTTTAAAAAAATATTTGGTCCTAAGTTACGATGAAATGAACGCAATGCCTGATTTGTATTGCGATAACACAGAATCCCTTTACCTTCTTATAAACGTTTGTATCATTGCGCTGTATAAAAACTGAAATTAATTCACAGTTTTTATCATAAGCAATCACAAATAGTAACAAAAATTGCCGGTAATAATACTGTTTTGTAATGGCACCATACAGTGCGTTTTGTGGGGAACATATGTGAACATACTGTCTATTTTAAGTACTGAGGACCTACACAACCTGCAGTAGTAAAAGTGAGAGATGGGGTTAAACAGCTCAAACCAGCTGTAGATGTATAAACATCTATCAAGAGCACAAAAGAGCAAACTCAGAAGACAGAGGCTTCTGATTAAACCTAGAAGTAGAAGAAATCCAGAGATCAAATCTTGGGCCTGAGAAACACAACTCTTATAGGCTACAATAACAAGGCTGACAGAGACCTTAGTTCAGTACTGGAGGGCTGTCAGCCAGGAACATTAAGGTCTCAAGCAAAGGGCAACTCAGGAAAATCATTGGACTCATTACATTGAAGAGCGGTATGAACAGGATAGGAATGTACCACAGAGAAACCACGCAGGAAGGAAGAAGCACGCCACATAATACAGTTGTGAGCTCTTGCCAGCAGGAAGCACAGGGTATTTAGCTTCCAGGACTCTGAGCACATACGGCAGAGTGAGCTAGTCAGTGAATCGCTAAAAGTCATTGAGGGCACCAACCTACTGAATTATAATCCAAGAGGATTAGTTGCACAATGTCAGGGTCTACCAAACCTCCTTAACTAATTTGATATGAAAAGATATTAATACCAACTATCTTCAGAAGGCTACCAAATAGAAGTAACTGTACTTACTTCTGTTTTGGAGTCATTTTAAAGGTAACAGTAACGTTACCAAATGTTCATTAGGATAAAATAATTGGAATAGTTGGACAATAAATCTTTTCTTATCAAATTAGTGTAGTTTTCATTTTATAGCTAAGGAAAACTTTAATATAATTATATTTGCTATAGCTTCATTTCTTCCTTTATGAAAATATATATATATATATATATATATATATATATATATATATATATATATATATATTCATAAAGGAAAATATCACGTTATATATATAACATATATTTTCAAATACGTTATACAAATATATATATATATATATTGTGTTTAACGTCCAACTATTGTACACACTTGGGCTAATGCAGACGATGGGATGATTTATAGCGTATGAAAATACCAAGCCCTGGCCGGGACTCTAACCCGGGTCCTCGGGGTGAAAGCCCAGTACGCTATAAACTAGGCCATCGAGGCGGCTATATATATACATATAATTACAATTTGGATAAATATATTAGATGGGCAGTGCTAATTTTTTTGTTTTTTCAATCACAACACTTTATTTCATTCCCATTAAATAATATTGAAAACGTAAGTGATAATAATAAATTACTGAAGGACCGAAGGAAAAAATTACCTCCTTAAACCTAACCATTATTATTGCATGGAATTTACTAATGTTTCTTCCTTGCGAAAATCCTTTATTTAATGCCAATAAGTAATAATCTAAAGTACAAAAATGATGACATTACCGAAATATCAAAAAAAAATTAATAACTAACCAATAATATATTGTAGAGGTTCGCAAAGTTCACAAATAGCACCTGTCATGCTTAACTTGACTGGTACCAAGTTACCTCTACAAGAACTAGAGAACCCATTGTCACTGTCATTGTCATTGGTACTGACAAATGACAAAAGGATTAATACTACCTCGGTAATCTTGGCCTACGAGACCTTGCACGCTCCATGATAGTAATGACATCACAAAATAGTACCATTAAAAGTTTTATAAAATCGTAACTTATCTTAAGAAATTAAATCTTCTGCGTATTTAATAATAAATAATTTAATAATGAAATAGAGTACTAAAAAAATCTATAAAAGTAAATGCTGTCCAGCTATTGCACAAATACTAAAATCTGATGAACTGATTTTTGAGGAAATAGTGACACGATTTTTGGAGTGTTTAAGTGTTATTTACGCCTATTTTATTACAAGAGAAAAAGTTTATGAACAATTATTTTTAAATTGTATACTATAAATAATTCTTTAATTTGACCTACCCCAAAATGAAAGTCTGTCTCCTCTCCTGTGATATCTTCATATCTCACATTCCGGTGAACTAGTACAATATGTGGTGTAAAAAAACTATATTTTTAAATAAAGAACTTATAGCAGTTTACTAATTAATAAAATTAACCAACAGTTTCATTTTTTAAGGTACTTAAAATATCTTTCTAAAAATGTAAAATGTGTTACAAGAAATTTTTGACACTACCTGAATAGTACAATTTTTTTAGTGCTGCTAAAAACTGAAGTTTTTTTAACATTAATGACAGGTGTTTGACTGGCTTTATGAAACAGGCTGAATAATGTCTCAGGCTGCTATAACTAAGTTCGACTACATATTCACATAAATTTTTTAATGACCTATTAAAAAGTTTTTTTTCCATTGGAAATTCATTAGTAAGTGTTGCTGATAAGTTTACATTGTTGTTCATCATTAAGTTGTGTGTGCAGCAAAGTTCAATAATTTACTAAAAAATGTTTAACTTATAATTTCAGTTTCTCTATAAAGATATGGCTACATTTATATACGGACACATTCTACTGATTTAGTTAAGCAATGTTGTTCATGATTAACGTCTTTGTTTTCAGTAAATGGATCCACAGTTTTAATGAAAAGTGAAAACCTATCAACACTGGAATTGTGTCAGTTGTACAACAAGCACATTACTTCTCTTGTACCAAAGGAAGAACCAACAGCAACTGTTAAAACAAAATCAGCAAAGAAAGCAACCGGTAAACGCTAACAACTTGCTAGCATGTCGAAGAAACAAACCAAACCGTACAGTGTAAAATTAATTGATGAAATTTACAATCAAATTCCTCCTTTTACAGACATTTTTGATGAGGAAACTTGGTACATGTTCTGCGGCTGTTTTGTAGCTGGAACTGTTGTCTTGGTGTTCATTTTATCCAGGTTCATTGTATTAAAACCAACAGAATGGTGACCTTTCATTAGTTTATAATATGATTAGTTGCTGTTGTTGTCCATTTGGTTCAGTTTCACTAGTCTTTTTTTAAATAAATATTTTAGTAATTCGCTAATGTTTTGCAATGTAGACACCTACCTATTGCTAAATGTTGTAACTAATATGGCATTATTGTATTATTTATTCTAATAAAAGTACGTCATGTAATCACTCCCAGATATATTCATTTATATTTAAACCATAATTATTTACCTATAAAGGCACAAAAAGCCATAACCTCAAACATTTTGCTACTTACACGATAATATACAGACTACTTATTATCAAATTTCCATTGAAAATTTTTTAATGGCTTAAAAATTTAATTATTTTCTTTTTAAATTTAATGAGCAATTAGAACAGTCATAATAAGACCAGAAGCATAAAATAAGCACTGATCTACTATCTAGAATATGTTTAAAATTATAATTATAAATATGTACATCTTTGCACACAACAATCAAGCATTTGCAATTTTGGTATGTGTGTGTGTGTTCATGCATGTGTGTGTATGCGCCATGTTTGTTTCTCATCAAATTCTGTTTTAAAAGTTAAGCCAATCCAGAAGCTTAAAGAATTCGTCATTTTTTACACTGAACATTAAAACTACAACTCAAGAGATCATTAAACAAATTTTAATTCCGATTACAATGATGAAATCATATTTTTTTCAAAGTTATAAATACAAAGTTTTTAATTTTATAGTAAACACCAAAATGTTCACATATTAAAATGATGTTATTAAATGTGCTAAAGACATTTTCAAAATAAGTATAGAACAGTGTCCACATTCTGGAAACTAAAGCAAATGAGCCGATTTAGAAAAGATGTTTCAATTTAATTGTGTTATTTCTCTTTTTCTGTATTTATTGTGTAGGCCTACTTCTTGTAAGAAGTAATGTGTAGTTATTTGTTTGGTTTTTGGACCTTTTGAATGCAACTGTACTATATTTTATTTGTAATCAAATGTTCGTTTAATAAAAAAATAATGATAATTCGGGATATCTTTTAGTAACAAAAATGGCATTGTAATCTTTACTGCATTCATTTCTTTTTTAATTTAGTTACTGACAGCAAATACTTTTTTTTAATTCAAAAGCATTAATAACTAATGTACTTTTTTTTTTTTGTTTAACGAGCTAATGTACAAGTAAAACTTCATCGTTTTCTGATTGCTACTATTTTTTAACTAGTTTTTGAAGTATGAAATAATTTTTTTTAATATAGTTTGGTCAGTAAACACTGTGAAACGGAGAGATAACGGTGTCAGCTGTACAGAGGTGGTGGAAGCTGGGTTTTTTAATTATCTGGGTATTATGAAACTAAAACCTGTCAATAAAATTAATTGTAGTTCTTTTTTTACTTTATAAATATTACTTTTTAAAAGGGTGAAATTATGATAACTAAAAAAGGTATTCCTTCATAATAAAAACTGTATTGTAACTTGTAAAGCGAGTAGTATTTTTACATAACTTTAAAAAAAAACCTCTGGATTTATACCAAAAATTTTCTGTCAACACACCTTGATGGAACCTCTGATTTTTTTCAAGATGATATAAAATAATAAACAAATTATGGAAAAAGTAGTTAATTACCAGTAATGGTTTAATTTACACTTTTAACTATTCAGCTTGTTGATCAAAGACAACACATTTTTGAGGCTACCAAATTAATACTTACTACCTAATTGTTTTCTTAATAATTCAACATTTTTTTTGCATTTTGAATCAAAAATAACAACTGAATTAATCCCATTAAAATTTTTTTTTAAATACCTAAATTATGGTAAAAATCCTCCACTGTTTCTGTGAACTTACCAACCAACCGGTTTTTTACCAATTAACCAATTTTGACATCTGCAAGACATTGACAAATGATACCTTAGGATGACATAATCAGTATTAATAAAAATATTGTTTTTTCTTGTTGTATGAGTATAAAGGAAAAAATAGTCTACAAATTTTAATTTTCAGGTCCCTGAGTCTAAAATTTTTTTTTTAGTTGTATGTTTGTGCCCACGTGAAGACTAAACAAACACCATGTTAGACTGTTTTGTCCATATCTTGAAACGTTTTTTTTTAATTTTTAAGCCATTTCTTGTTTAAAAAAAATGTAAAATTGTATTTTTTCAATATCAGTTCTAATGATTTTAATCAACGTTTACTGAAGCATACACCATAAATTCCTAAATAAAACAATGGGTTATAATTACAATAGCTTATTCTATATATAAAAAAACATACAGAGAAGCTATTCACAACAAAAAATAAATTCTGCATCATTTATCAATTTTGATCATATATGAAAACATAAACTTCAAAAACGTTATAGACTAACCATGCAGACATTAAAAATGTAGGCTACAGACATACCTGATCAATGATTTGTTTTATACATCTATGAATTAGCATTAAACGTATTACTTTTCTTAAATTTATAAACGCATTTAACTAATGGTACATCATTTTCCAAACACTTTCTATACTGTTTATTAATAAATTATAGACACATTTATTTGGTTTTATGCCTATTATTTAATACAACACACACAAAATTTCAGCACACACTGTGCACACAATTAAGGTTCACTGATTATAGTACAAATTAATTACTGTATTTTGTTTAATTAATTCTATTTGTGACAGAAAAACAGAGGTTATCACTGGCATAATGATCGATATGCATTGACAATAATATGAATGATGATATTTAAAATTTTAAAAATGTGGTACACAGCTGTTTGACTGATGTGATATTTGAATTTATAAAAAGTGACATCAGTTTTTTTGTATTACACTTTTTGGAAACTAATTGCACCATCATATCTGCATTAAAATCTGCTTAAATTAACATTCTAAATTTTCAAATTACAATGTGAATCTTGACCATCATCAGATTTGTTTTTAATAAAATTTATTAAATTAATTTAAATTAAAGAAAATGGGTGTACCTTTCCAGTAAGAGTCTAAGAAATAAAAGTGATTTCTTATAATATGTTTATAACATCTTTGAGAAGTGACAACAATGTGTGTTTTTATATCACAGTAATATTAGCTAAGTGGGTTTTAATTATTTTGAAATTTGAAGTTTTAAGTAAGTGGAAGTCAAACACATGGAAATTTGTGAAATGAAAATACAGTTTTAATACGTTAAAGAGATTACTCACTACTAGTATAAAGCTGTATAGTAGATTAAATCTGCATCACCATTTTATATATCTCAATTAGTCTTGTTTTACAATTTCTGACAACCAACATAAGCTCTATACTTACACATTTTTTTTTTTTTTTGCTTAGTTTGTTTTTAAGCATTTCTTTTATTATTTTGGTTGGTTTACAATTACTGACGTCTATGTTTTTACATTCTTGTATTAGCTTTGTTTAAAATTTTGTTTTGAATATAAGCTTATGATGATTATTATCAATCCCTTTTACAGTGATTTACTTTTAAACCTTCATTTTTAAATAAAGGCAGAGTGATATTTTTTTAAAGAATTACTTTATAGGCTAATAACTGTTTAAAACAAAAAAGATGTACAGGAATATTTTTAACTCCACTTGATATTATCGATAACATTTAATTTAATGGGTCCTTTTTTCTGGCCGCCTCAGTGGCCTAGTGGATAGCGTACTAGGCTTTTACCTAGTACACCTAGAGGACCCGGGTTCGATTCCCGGCGAGGGCTTGGCATTTTCATACGCTAAAAATCATCCCGTCTGCATTAGCCCAAGTGTGCACAATAATTGGACGTTAAACGCAAAAAAAAACAACCTTTTTTCTGTAATTCTTTTATTAAAACTGTACCATATTCTTGAGTGTAATAAAGTATAGAATTATTAGATTATTATCCTGCTTCCAGCTACTCTAATTCATTTTTTTATGAAAAGAATAAAAACTTTTCTCAGAAGCACTACAAATTTGAAAATACTAAATGCACTTGCATTCTTTTCAATGCTAAAAAATTTACTCAATTGTCAACTGATTACTTTTATCAGTTGTTTAATAATAATCAAGGAGAAAATTCTTTAATTTTTAAATGAATAGATTAAACTTCAACTGTAACAATTTTGGTTAAAGGAAATTTAAAATGTTTGATTTTATTCTTTTGGGATTTTATCTGAATAAATTTTGTTTTTTATACATGTTTGTTTACTGTTACACAATTTTAAAACAATGGCTAAAAATTTCCTTGAACAGCACTCCCCCCTCCAACTTCAGCTACAAGCCGCTACTGATTAATACATAAGACAACAAATTATTTTTTTTAAAAAGAGATTGATTTAATTGCACATACAATAACTTTGTTATAGAAACTAGTGACTAAGAGAGTTTCAGATGATGTATATTTTATGAATATTGAACAAACTAAATTTCAACTTTTTCTGTTTTAACAAATTTTATATAGTTGTTCATGACAATTATTATCTCTACATATGCAAAAAGCAATTAATCAACGCACAGCCAAAACTACAACAGCTAGAGACTTGAAATTTTCAGGGTGCCTTAGTACCACCATGTTTAAGGGTGCACTAAGAAACGATTTTCCAATATTCAACCACTAAAGGGGTTAAATGGAGTACAACAGTTTTTATTAGAAAAAATGTGGTTTACATCGGATCTTCTTAAAATTTTACATAACTACTCTTTAACACAAGTAATGAAATATACGTTTCACTATTTTCTATAATTTATCCTTGAAGGGATTGAAAGAGTTAGAAAATGTAAAAAGGTGTATAAAATTTTGTTATTGTTTATTCTAAATACATACTGTGAAACATGTATTTCAGCATTTTTCCAAATTCATCTCCTAAAAAAAATGTAAAAAAGAGGTATAAATGTTTAAATTAAGAGAAAAATATTTGTATCAAATTTTCTTAAAACTGAACAAAGAATTCTAAAACACAAATTATAAAACCCTTGTGATTTAGCATTTTTTTAACTTCATGCCTAAAAGAACAAAAATGAAAAAAGAGGTATTGTATTGGGAAAAAATATTTTTTATCATTTTTTCTTAAAGCTAATCATAATTATTCTAAGACACAAATACCGAAAAACGTATTTAGCATTTTTCCAAATTCCTTCCCTAAAGGAGTAAATATGTAAAAAAGAGGTATGAGGTGAACTAGAAAAAAATATTTTTATATTGGATTTCTTAAAACTTAACAAAAATATTCAAAAATACAATTACGAAAAACTTATTTCAGCATTTTCCATATTTATCCCCTAAAGAGGTAAAAAAGATAAATTTGTTCTGACAAAAAAAATCAATGTACAGCTAAAACTATTATAGCTAGAGACTTAAAATTTTGAAAATACCTTCATAATATTATGTGAGCATGCACAAACAAATTTTTATAAAATTCAACCCCTAAAAGGGTAATACGGAGTAACAATATTTTTGTTAGAAAAAAATATGTTTTTGTTCGCATTTTTTTGAAACCTAACATAAACACTCTAAAACACAAATTTATTTCAGCATTTTTCCAAATTTGTCTCCTAAAGGGGTAAAAAAGAGGCATAAATGTTTGCATTAGATAAAAATATTTTTATCACATTTTCTTGAAATTTAAAAATATTCTAAAACACAAATTATGAATTACGTATTTCAGAATTTTTCATAATTCATCCCCAAAAGGGGCGCAAAAAGACAGTAATAAGCAAAGTGTACAAGATTTTGCAATGAAAAAATATTTTTTTTATTAAATTTTCTTGAAACATAACAAATATATACTAAAATACACAAATAATGACATATATTTCAACATTTTTCTGAATTCACCACTAAAAGGGTAAAAAGTTTGCAATGGAAAAAATAATTATTATACTTTTATAAAACTTAAGTACTCAAAAACAAAAAATGAAATGTTTCAGCATTTTCCAGAATTTATGCCATAGAGGGGAAGTGGGGTTGTAAAATTTAGCTTTAGGAAAACATGTTTTAATTTGGATTATAAATAAAATTACCACAAAGTAAAGAAAATAAACACATATTTCAGTATTTCCCAAAATTCATCCCCTCACAGCGTAAATATTGTTTTACTTTGTAAAATATGTGTTTACACATTTTCTAGAAACTTAATAAAAATACTATAAAAACACAAATAATGAAACATACATTTTAGCACTTTTCATATTTCATTTTCTAAAGAGGTGAAAGGGGGTACAAATGCTTTAATTAGAAAAAATACTTTACGAAACAACAACAAAAACTCTAAAACAACATTTCAGCAATTTTGAGAATTCATACCCCAAAAGGGTGAAAATGGAGAACAGTTTGTAGAATAGGAAAAATATTTTTAATTATAATTTTATTGACAATTAAAATAAATACTATAAGAAACACATATTTCAGCATTTTATAAAATTTAATCTCTAAAAGGGTGAAAGAAGGTTCAAAAGTTTGAATTAGAACAAAATTTGTCTGAGCTTTTTTCGAAACTTAACAAAAAAGCTCGAAAACACAAATACTTAAACAGTTCAGTATTATATTATATTACATTCAGTATTTTTCAGAATTTACTACCTGAAGGTGTGAAAGAGATATACACAAGTTTGTAATTAACAAAATATTCTACAGCTTAAATAACAAAAACATATTTCATTCATACAAAAAAAAAAAAAAAAAAAAAAAAAAAATGGAACGATTGTATAAGAAGGCACTTCTATTATTAATCACCTGTAATGTAACAGAACAGGTGCTCATGTAGAAGGAATTTCAAAGTAGACCATCATGCTGTAGGTTAAAACAATTTCTTTGCTTTCAAAAAATTAATTCAGAATACCCAATAGTCTAATCGGGGTTATATTATGAGTTTTTTATCATTCTAATTTGAATGTATGCAACATGTTTTTCAATTTGGTGAAATAGATGATCTTGCTTTAATTAATATATATATATATAATGCTTAGAAATTATTCAATAATGAAACAGTTTGTTTTGTGGGCAATACCGTGAGGGGAATGCTAGTATTTTTATAACAGGCACACCTCACAATGATTTCTTTAGAAGTCATTTGATTGTTAAGCCTACTTGATATTAATTTCAAAAAATTGAACTACAAATAAAATTTGTTATTTTTACTTATTTGTTATTAAATTTGAGTTATTTAAAACCCTGGTAAATATTAAACTTTATTTCATTTGCAGCACTACTTATTCACAAGTTAAGTTTTAATTTGAAAAAAATGTTTATTGAAATGCATTAAGTTTTTTACATGGACTTGGACTTTTGTTTGTAATAGCTAAGTTATCTAATTGGTATTACAGCTTAGTTACTGAATGTTACAAAATAAAATTGGTAATGGCAAAAATGTATTTTTTTCATCCAAAAAGTATTATAGATTACCTTTTATTTATAAGGTCACATTACTTTTTAAAAAAGTACAAAGTATTTTGTCTAGTTAAACAATAATACTCAATAATAAAAATAATACTGCAAGAGGTAAAGTATTATTGAATAGGCCTACTGTACTCTATTCAAGTAGTGTACAAGTACAAGCGTAATTAATGTATTACCGCCTATATTAAAATATAGAGATGGAACTCGGGCATTAATTATGAGCTATACCTACATCAACAAAATAAATTTTTAAGTAATATGACCTTCAATAATATTTTTTTATTTAAATATTCATCCGAAGATGAAAGCTACGCTCTCGTTCGCGACCTACGTCACGGATACATTCAAGGTCAAGGACTGTTTTCCTAGACCAACTGACACAATGAACTTGAATAACAGACAAAACTTACTTGTCAGTTCCAATCAGAAGTAAGAGTTCACTCGATCAGCTGTATTTGATTTACGCTAAAAACTTGAAAGCCGCAAAATGTCATCGCGATATCACATAAATAAACACTAACTAAACAGTACCCTGGCCTAGGTTAGGACAATCCCCCACCTACTAAAACCCTACAGATGGGGGAAGAAAATCGATAGCAAGAGTAGTATCCACCCCCGAAGTTAACATCGCAATTAACCTTTTAAAAAGTATTAAACTTGGGCAACACGCTTTTAAAATTATATCACTGTTCCAAAGAAATCATTATCGACCGACACTACGTGGAACTTATACTGCACTTCACATCATACGTCATTTAAGACCGGCCCATGCACTTCTGTTTGTAAACATTTCCACCTGTCTGTACTATAACAACAACTTTAAACAATCCGTCTAATCCTACGCGGGACTTCCCAACTGCAGATGATGCGTGTTATTTTCAAATCTAGATTGTTATTGTGCTAGTTCTAGATACCTTTTCACAACTTGTCAACTAAATGACACTGTCAAAAAATGCAATTCTTTATTGTTTTGAGAAACCACTAATGCAATTGGGAACCATCTTACAGATGAGATAACCGGATTGGTTGTTTGATCCATGGAGGCGGAGCTAACGCTTAACCACGTGGTAGTGACGTCACTTATGTCAAATTGTTACTGCATTCTTTAAACAATAAATATATTTTTATGTACACACTAAAAATAAAAAAAAACAATATCATTTCTTCTACAATCAGAAAATTATATTCACCGATTTCTTTCTTTATTATTAAAAATTTATTTCTGTAAAAATTAATTACTACTTATAAAAAATTCATTGCCAAATTACATCCAAATATGTTTCTACTCTCCAAGGTCATTGGTATAGCTTAACTAAATTTATATTAGACCTTCATGCATTCTTACTGAACTGAACAATACTAGCCGCCGAATAGTTTACGTTATTGAAATTTGTATGTTGTCAAAAAATACATCTCAATTAAATAACTACAAATATCAATATATTAGGCAAATAATTGTTTTGGTAATATTCTAAATTTATCATAACCAAACAATAATTAATTGTCTATCAATTCCAAATGAATTCGGTAGACAGATATGACAGTCGCGATAGTGAATTTATATCGCTACTGTAAAATCTTTTGTGTTTAAACAATAAAATACCCTATAAAAACGTAATAGTTATGTTTTTTGTTTGTATTTTCTCGTGTTTTAATATTAAAAATCCACTAAAAAATACGAAACTTAGCACAGGAAAATAAAACACAATAATTGGAAATTAGTTTAAACACATACATTTTTCAAAAATATTTTACCATTTTTAAAATGTTGATAGGGTAATTATTATTATAACTGGTTTTTAAATGTAATGTATTGGGGTAGTTAATTTTGTTATGTATATTCTAGTCTATCTTAATTTTACACAATATCGTCTGCATTAGCCCAAGTGTGCACAAATAGTTGGACGTTAAACACACACACAAAAAAATAAAAGAAATTTACACAATTTTAGAACAAAGGTTAAGGATTTTCTGGAGCAGCACCCCCACCAATTTTAGCTACTGGTCAGTTGATATCAGTATTTAACCCTTTGTGAGTTGAATAGAATTGTTGTCATACATGGATTTATAATTGGTTAGGATGAAAATGTAACTTTAGGGTTGTCTATGTTTCAAAACAAACTATTACATATAAAAAGGAAATACTATTTTTTTAAATATTATTTTTTAGCCAAAAATAACCTTTCAAAAATTTATGGATATATCTGTCAGTTTAATAAATAAAATCCAGTTTCTGGTTGAAGTTAAAAGTACATGATGCTGCAATAATTTTTATTTATTCTGCTTTGTTAAAATACAACTTACATGTTGATGATTACAGATAAACAATTTATGCGTAGTCTCTCAACGTATGGTCGGCTTCAAAGTACTTGACAGGATGTAAGGCATCACATGTTACAAAGAAACAGTTGCTTTCCTCATCTTCCATTTCACATTCATTCAAAATTATCATCCATAAGAATATTGCGCTCTGAACATGATCTATCAAGCCCTACAATTCTATTTTCCAAAAAACCATGCTCACCGATTTGCTTTTTATCCATTTTGCACACTCACTGCTCACTGTAAGAGTGCAAAGTGTACGTGGCAAATATAATACCGTCCCCACCAGAACAGAAAAAAAACATGGAAAAGACTGTTAGAATGAGCGTGAGAAACAGTAACAGTCAGCTGAGCAAAAAGGAAATACAAGATAAAGAATGAACACCAATAGTTAGGTCAGTAGGCCTATCTGAGCTGTAAGAATCAATCAAACCCATTGTTAAGGTCTGATCATGTACAAAAACTAAAATAAAATGGCTGACACTAACCAATCATGTTACTGCACAATATAATCAACAGTGGAAGAGCTGGATTTTAAATTACTGATATATTTGCATAACAAGTATACTTCAAACTTATGTGGGTATATCAACATGTCGCTCTTAACAAAAGTAAAAGCCTGTGCATATATATATATATATATATATATATATATATATATATATATATATATATATATATATATATATGAAGGGTTAAGGAAGCTTCAACTTTCCTTTTATTTGGCTCCAGCTAACACTGAAATATTAGTCAAATCCCACCAGTCAACATCTGCAGACAAGTTCAGTTTACTTTTCATAAGAGAAGTCCATTACAGAGCTCTGCTTACTTTACCACACATCATAGGTATTTCTTTACTCCCTCGAATAACATAAAAAAGGCACTAATGATCCTTGAAAAAATGCCTACTTGCATCAAATCCATTATAGGAGGTAGTAAAAGTGGAGACATCACTAAAACACCTTGAGAAAATAAAAAAGTTTGAAAGTTTTAAGACAAGAACTATTTAACTCAGACTATGCATGGATGCTGAACTCCAGGCCATTGAGACAACCTTGATAAGACTTGCTGAATGTTCCAAATACCAGCATCCTTGGTACTCATACGCATATGGTAGGAGGTGTCCAGTTTAAATAATAAAAAAAATTTAAAGTAAAATTGAAAATGTTTTCATTTTTAATTGTGTTTCAAACTCCTATTAAATTTTATGTCACATTTTAAATATTATTTTTGTTACAAAATAATCTGAAATACGAGGTACGTCCAGAAAGTAAGTTCCGTTTCAATTTCTCTACGCTGCAGCGCTGCGATCGTAGTTCCGCACATGAGCGGTAGATGCTCTGTATCAAGGAGAAGAAATGTGCGCCATTTTGAGATCGCTGTCAGCCACGTACGCTTTGTTGTGCTTGTTTACAATGTTGGTGTTGATTGAAAATCCCGCCGCTTGTGAAATCAGATCTGTGATTCGTTTTCTGAATGCTAGGGAAGTGAAACCAATTGAAATTTATCGGCAAATTTGTGAAGTTTACGGACAAAATGCAATGAGTGATTCAATGGTGAGAAGATGGGTCCGACAGTTCAATGAAGGATGTAGTGAAGTGCACGATGAAGAACGAAGTGGGCGTCCATCTTTGGTTATTGAAGAACTGGTTCACACAATTGATGACAAGATCCAGGAAAACCACAAGTTTACAATTAGTGCTCTCGCTATGGAATTTCCCCAAATCTCATTTCACTAATTCATGAAATTGTTACCGAAAAACTGAAATTTCATAAACTTTGCTCACGTTGGGTACCAAAGATTACTGAGTAACACAAAACAAACTGGATGGGTAGTGCACTTCAGTTTTTGACCCGTTATGATGAAGGCGGCAAAGAATTTCTGACACAGATAGTCACAGGAGATGAAACTTGGGTTTCTTACGACACCCCTGAAAGTAAGCGGCAATCAATGGAATGGAGGCACACTTCATCCCCAGCAAAGGTTAAGCCAAAACAAATCTTGACACCTCGAAAAATGATGTGCACAGTGTTCTGGGACTGGAAAGGCATCTTACTCATTGATTTCTTACCGCGTGGCCAAACAATCAAAGCAGATGTTTATTGCGAGACACTTAGGAAATTGCGCCACGCAATACAGAATAAGCGCCAAGGATTGCTGTCAAAAGGTGTTGTTTTTCTTCACGACAACGCACGACCACAACCTGCAAATGTGACGAAAAACCTCCTACAGGGATTTGGCTGGGACGTGTTTGACCATCCTCCGTCCAGCCCTGACCTCGCTCCTAGCGACTTCCATCTGTTCTTACATCTCAAGTCTTTCTTTGGCGGTCAACACTTCAACAATGACGAAGAGCTGAAAGAAAATGTTTTCAACTGGTTGAAGACACAGGCAGCAAACTTCTATGAAGAAGGTATACAAAAACTTGTGCCACGCTATGACAAAAGCCTGCAAAATTTCGGCAGTTATGTGGAAAAGTAGTTTGAGTTGTAGAATTTTGTGCAATAAATAATTTTTCTGTATCTGTACACAATTTAATTTTATTACCAAATGGAACTTACTTTCTGGACATACCTCATATACTATACAACTGAGCATTACTTATGTGTAATGATTTATTAGGCTTGTTTCAGATCACCAGACATTTTGCAACATTTATGCCAAGTGATATGGCAAGAAACACTTGCATGATGCATGTTGAAGTGTTAGCTTTAACATACATAAACACATTTTCGTAGGGTGTATAGTTCAAATATTTTGTGCTTCAAAATGACATGCTAGTTTGAACTGAGGCCATTTTTTTTAATTTTACACTTTTTATTGCATAATTTAATTTATTTAAATTAGGTAGTTGGAGACTTGTAAAATTGAACTCAGATTTTAAGTTATTTTTAATAGAATAACATATTAAAAAATATCATTTATTTTTTTTTATGGAATTCCACTATTTTCCATATCTTTACCATACTCGTTACTGTTGGTCGTATGACGCTACAGTAGTTACTTTTTATTGGAAAAATGCCAAAAGAGTATTGCTCATATGAAGAGTTGAGATACACCCCCTTTAAAAGGAATAAGGGTGATACTTTTACACACCTGTGTACCCCTTAATAAAAGAGTCTGTGCACACTTATGTTTACACTGAATCAACTATTAATTTTTGAAAAAAAATGAGCCTGGAATGACACTTTCTATCAATGATAAAATCCACTATTCAAACAAAAAAATTAATCAAATGATCTTGCAGTGGACATTTGCAGACTGTAGAGTAGGCATTAGGTAACAAGCAGCCAGTAAAATTACAAATGCTCTAATAGTTATGAGACTAACCCATCTTCTAACTCGTTCCTTGACCAAACGCAATATTGGTCATCCTAACTTGATTCTACTGATTCCACAACTCGCTAAGGCTGTGCTGAAGATTAATGTTTAAAACACATTCTACTCAATGTATCTACAGTAAAATGATGCAAAAGCTCTCAAAGATGAAATTACAGAGAGGGCAGCTTACAAACAATTAATGTGAGCACTGACAGCTATCACTCGGTATAGACCAGAATTACATAATGCTGGGTGTTCACTCAAATAAAGATACTGTAATACCAAATGTACGAAGACATTATATAACAGCTGCCTTGGTGGCCTAGTTGAAAGCCAGTGGGGCATAGACTGAAATGAAAAATGTTAGTCTAAATCACGTATCAGGACATAAATACCTATAATAAAAAAAAATTTAAACAGGCCAGTCGGACTGACTTGTGTTAGGCTTTAACAATGTTTTAATATATATTTACATTTATATAGATTTTAGCTGTAATCACGATAAAAAAACCAAAAATTTTTTTTAAAAACATTGATGAATGGATTTTGTTATTAGAAAATTTGTCAAAGCTATTTCCAAAACATATTTGTGTGCCAAAATTTGATTATTTGAATGAAATCAGACAAAAATTGTTAACATGCAAACAGGCATGCTATTTTAGAGGGCCCATATCTTAGCATAAAAGCCAGTTTTTAGTTCATTTCCCAATGGAATTTGCTAATTACAGTAAAATCAGTTGTACATACTGTATGGCCGCCTCGGTGACCTAGTTGATAGCGTACTGGGCTTTCACCCCAAGGACCCGGGTTTGATTCCCGGCCAGGGCTTGGCATTTGCATACGCTATAAAATCATCCCATCGTCTGCATCAGCCAAGTGTGCACAATAGTCGGACGTTAATAAAAAAAAAGACATTATATAATATAAAAGTCACCTTCACAGTTAACAAATATTTAAAAGATCCAAGTAAAAATATTGAACTTATATCCTCCTAAATTTATGCTAAGCGATAAAATAATGTTATAATGTAAGCTACAAGTCGCTGGTAGTTCCCAAACGTATATGCTAAACGTTCAAAACTTATATTTAGTGTATGTATAAAACTATCCTTATAACAATCATTCGCAAAAAAAAATTAATAAAATGTTAGAATTTCTTATTTTATCCAAACACCACTTCCTTCTAATTAAGTGTACCGAGAGTATTAAATATATTATCTGCGTATAGAGAGTGGTTCGTTTTTCTCCAACAATGACTAAAACAAATGAAAATTATCAACACTGTCATTTTCATTCAGTTCAATAAAACATTAACATAGATTTTTTTAATTCCCAATAACAAAACTTCTTAGAAACATATGGTTTGTGGATTGGCCAGAGGGTTAACTACCAGATACCGAATCAAAATTAGTTTCACACATCAGCCCCTATAAACTCAACCCTTTTATCCCTGGTTCCTATGATATAATATTCTACTTGTTTAATACCAAAAAATAGGCAATAAAACTAATTTATAAATTACCTATAAAACACTACTTCAATTCATTTTTGGAAAAAATGATCTTGTCCCTTTATTCGTAGTTTAGCTACGAGGACGACCTTGCTCCGGCCGTTGTACTAGTAGTCATGTACAAACCATCAGTCTGTGTAATCATAACATAACAGCCGCTTTCAAAAGGCCAAACTGCTGGCCAATAACTAATGAAATAATTATCTTATTACCAGTACGTAGCCTACTGTAATAACTACTTGCTACACTAAATGAAATTCCTTGCAGTACTGATAAAAAAGTCAATGTATTTGAGTGCATGGATTTCCCCTGTGCCCCCTTCCCATACAAGGTCACTTGCAACAACTATAATGAATTTTGGAGGAATTGTACTACTTATTTAAATTCTTTTGTTATTTTATTTACTTTATAATTCATCTTTATCCCACACTGCAGGAAAAATAAGTCACATATTAATGCTTGATATCATTACTTCATTATCCTATATAATCCGGCGCTGACTGTAGTATATGCTATAACTTTCATTCTGCTGTCTCCAAGATTTTGTTTTTTGAATATGTAGACTGGGAGACAATTTATTGTAAAAAAATTTAATTTAATAAAAGAAAAAGATTAAAGAACGACCCAAAATCTGACTGTTTCAAAATCATTAATTTAAAACCAAAACATTTTTAAACAGGATTTAATGTTTGTGTTGCGAATAAAATTATTATTTTAAGGAAATGAAATAAACATTTATTTCCTAGAAAAACACAACAAAATGGATTGCAAAGTGATTATAAAGATTATATTATTACAGTAACTTAAATATAAAGCAAAATTAAGTTATCAATCTAACGCCATATCTTCATCATCATCTTTGTCCTTCTTTTCTTCAGTCTTTTTGCGTTTCTCTGGTTGTTTAGGTTCAGAATCGCTTTCTTGCTGACTGATACTTGCATTCTGAAGGGCTTTTACAAATTCCTCCATGTTCCCTTGGTTGGCAGCATTGACGGCATCAGGTCCTACTTCTAACTGAGACACTACTGGTCCCAGTTGACCGGAGCGTAATGCTGTACTGAACATATTTAATGCCTGTAAAAAAAAGAATTCAAATAATAGACATTGCATATTGTGCTAATAGGCAAAGAGCAGAATGAACAACAAAATTACAGTTTTTTGCTAAAAAGATAGAAAAATAGGGGAAAATATATACGAAATTGTAATTCAACATCTTAGTACAATTTTAGTTCAGACAAATAAAAACCGGTGATTTTTATTTAAATATATGACTTGTGCCAATTGTATTACTATTAGTGTTTTCCTTGTACATAAACAGCTGGTAGGAAAGCATGTTTTGCTTAAATCTGTTACCTATCCATTACTTAAAACACATTATTACTAAAATGTACTTACTGTAAATATAAGTTTTAATGACATAATTCACATAAATTTATATAATTTCAACACCAGTTTTAAGGCTAACAGCTTCACATGCCCATCTATGAATTACCTAACCACTTATTTACATATAACTGAACTTATTTTTTGCACTCAAATTTGGAACAATTTCTTGATTTCTTTCTTGATTGTCTATTACACTAAAAATCATATCATGTCCATTTTGCACATTTTTCTTTAAAATGTTTTGAAGAAGCTGTATACAGTCTTCCTTTGATGTGTACAGTTTATATTACTTGGTAACTCCATTATCATAAACAGTAACTATACTAACCACTTTAGTCTTGTTACCGCCTTGCGTTACAGGTAAGACTGCTTGTTTGAAATAAAATTTAATGAGGAGTAAATAGCTTTTCAAAGATCAATAAACAAGGCCTATATACATCTTACAATGCCCATGTATATAATATACATTTACATCTGTTATTTTAAATAGAAAAAAATGTTAAGTTTTGATGGGCAGGTAAAACAATTTGGTTTGTTTCTTCATTTTTTTTATTTTCCAATTTGTGATATTACTTTTTATCTGGATCTGTTTTTGAGCCATAACTTGTCTACCTAAAAATAAATTCAAAGAAATTATAATTGTTGTTATTATAAATTTTTCTTCTGAACACTCAAACTATTACTGTTAATGGTTTGTAATAACAATAGCTTGTATATATTTGTTAATAATAATCAATTATGTTTGTAATGAATGACTATTTGTAACTCATAACTGTGGATCTCCCAAAATTAAAAGTCCCTTAAAATTTCTTGAACACTTCAGACGAAAAAATCCTGAACAGAAAACATTTGTCACGTTTTGAACGCCAAAATCACAAATACTATAAACAAAAAACTAGTCGCTAATAGTTAATTATACTACAACTCAATTTAAACCTAATCACACTTTACAGCCTTTTGTAAAAAAAATTAAAAGTACACATTCGGTGAATACATTTCAAGAATTTATTTTTTGTTAACAAATTCTTTCTCAAATTCGGAAATGTTGCTCTCTTGTTATTAATAGATACTTTACCATTAAATAAAATCACAAACTTTAAAAACAGACACACTTTTGTACTTAGACCTGCACACATTAAACTTAGTCACTCAGTGCAAGGTCAGGAGATAAGAAGGATGACCGAAAATAGAGCTTGCATGTCATGAGCATTAAGTGGGCAAGTGTTATCGTGAAACAAAAAAAATTGTTTTGATCAACTTTTGTTTTGTTTGTGTAACATTGTTTTCCTTTCAATGAATTATTGACACCAATGACAAACCACTGACATTAACATAATGTCTTTACTGTACACATTGCACAACACATCACGCGCAAAATTTCAGTCGCAGTTTTATTTTCTACCATAAAAAAAAAAAAAATTAAATAACAGCATGAACTTTACAACTGGTGGTAGGAGCAGGTGGAGTCTCCATTGTTGTTTGAGTGCGACTGCCTGAAAAGTGAAAGTAAATGTATAGAATATTTTGCCTTGATACCACTACACCCACACTAAAGTTCCCTGCAACTCTCAGACTTTTCCTGCCTACTGCATGGATTTAAAAAAAAAAAAATCATATAATTTACTTTTGAGATACCCCTGTAATACTGTATGATTTTCCCGCTTTTAGTACTTCCAAATCCCAGTACTAGCACTTTTTCTTTTGAATATGAATATCTTCACTGTTAATGCATTTTATTCTTTCAGTCTCTTTTTTGAATTATGTGCAGTGTACAGCAAGTTTAGCAAAAAATGACAAAGTGTAAATGTTTTTCTATAAATTAAAAATTACACATTAAGTATGACAGTAAGAAAAAGTGCAGTAGCGTGCCTCCTACTTGTATACGAGGGTGGTCTGATAAGTTTCCGACGTCAACATGAAGATAGCAGCACTTGTCGGTGGCAGCACTCGAATTTCGTTGTTCATCTGTTGACAGTTACTCACCAAAGTTTCAGCCATTTTGGACATGCAGTTGTTATGTAACAGTCGTTTGAGTGAGTTGATGTGAATATTTTTATGACAATAGACAAAATTGAGTATTGAGCTGTCATTAAATATTTGTTTTTGAAAGGCAATACGCCTATGCAAATCAAAGATTAGTTGGGTTCTGTGTATGGGGACTCTGCACCATCATTTACCACAGTGAAATATTGGGCAGCTGAATTTAAACGTGGCCGTAAGAGCTTGGGAGACGATGAACGTTCGGGACATCCAAAAACTGCAACTACCGACGAAAACATCGCCAAAGTTCACCAAATAGTGCTAGATGACTGCTGAATTAAAGTGAGAGAGATAGCAGACATTATGAACATGTCAAAAGAACATGTTTGTTAGACAACATGTTTCTAACATGTTGTTAGAAACATATTAAATCAACACTTAGACATGAGAAAGCTGTCCGCGCATTGGGTGCCGTGTTTGCTCACGTTAGACCAAAAACGTGTTCAAATGAACATTTCCAATGCTCTGTTGGCGCAATAAATCCCAGTTTTGGCACCGATTAATTACTGTAGATGAAACTTGGATACACCATTATATGCCCGAAACAAAAATACAGTCCAAACAGTGGACTGCAAAGGGGGAACCGGCTCCAAAAAAAAGCAAAAACTGTTTTTTCGGCTGGGAAAGTGATGGCGACTGTTTTTTGGGAGAGTCATGGAGTTATTTTAATTGACTACCTTCAAAAAGGAAAAACCATTACAGGAGCATACTACGCATCATTACTTGACAAGATGAAGTCAGAACTTACGGAAAAATGGCCACATTTGCAGAAAAAGAAAATCCTGTTTCACCAAGGCAACGCACCGTTTCACACCTCAGCGGTGCCATGGCGAAAATCCACGAATTACGGTTTGAACTGCTTGACCATCCGCCTTACTCACCAGATCTAGCCCCAAGCGACTTCTTTTTGTTCCCTCATCTAAAAATTGTGCTCGGAGGATTGAGATTTTCGTCAAATGAAGAGGCAATCACCTTCGTGAACAATTATTTTGCAGAGAAAAACGCCGAGTACTATTTGGACGGGTTACAGAGATGGGAGCATCGCTGAAAGTGTTGAAAAATAAAAAAAAATTCTGAAAAAATATCTTGTATCTTTGTTAGGTCGGAAACTTTTCAGACCACCCTCGTATTTAGGACATTACTACTTACGTAAACCAAACAGAATATGTAACAATTCATAGTAGCAGTGCGAATACATGACATATTCATAAGACTTTTTTTATAAGAAATAATCTTTTGTCTGCATTTTGTGTTGTACTGTATTTACTATGAAATGGTGTAAAAATTACATTTTAATATCCCTAATTATATATCAGGTGTTAATGCTGTATCGATTTTATAACCACTGCTATTCTTCTCCAAACAGAAAAAGTTAAATATTACTAGTGTGGTCTAAACTCACTTGATTGAACTGTGGAGAAGCCAGTGTAGAACGCAGTTGTTCTTGTAAATTACCAGAGCCTACAGACGGAAGGTGTTGTTGTAAGTTTTGAACAGTGTTTGGATCATTCAGCACTGCTTGCAGGCTATCAGTCGTAATCGCAGAAGACAAATCAACTGCAGCACAAACATACTAATTGTTTACAGAGACAAAAGTAATGTCATTGTAACACAAATTTATTCCTTATTAATACTTTCTTTTTAAGAAATTATTATTGTTCATTATTAATACTTTATTTTTTCAAGTAATGATTTTTTCAGTTTACAGGGTGCTACAATACAACGTAAACATATACAAATTATAATAATAACAAAAACAATAACTTTTTATACCACTTGTTTAAAATAAGTTAAATAAAAGAGTCCTTGCTTGGAAAACAAAATAACCATAGTAGCTCCTGATGATTATTTTAACCCATGCATATAAAAAACACGCACGCACGCACACACACGATGGCTGATGAAAGAGCGAGGCTGTACTGGTGTAAGCGAAATGCTGAGCCGCGGTATAGTCATACAATGGCAATTACAGAGGAGCGAAATCGGACCCTAGAGACATGGCAGCGACAGTGGGACGAATCAACAAATGGACGATGGACATACCAACTCATAGGTAACATCCAGGATTGGTGCAACAGGAATTATGGAGAGGTGGATTTCTTCTCACACAGATTCTCACTGGGCACGGTTGCTTCCGAGCTTACTTGTTCCGTTTTGGGCTGGAAACGGACTCGGCTTGTCCCCTCTGTCTTCCAGCAGTGGAGGAAGATGCGGAGCATGTGTTTTTCCAGTGTCAGAGATTCGACAAGGAAAGGATGAGGCTGCAAACATATCTGCGAGGCAGCATTGCACCGGAAAGTCTGGTTGCGACTATGATGGCTTCAGAGGCCAACTGGAGGGCCATTGCGGGATTCGCTGCAGTGGTCATGAAGTTGAAGGCTGAGGATCAAGAAAGGAAAGCCAACACTGTAGAAGAGTAGGCGTTCAGCCAGTCCACCTTCCCATGAAGTAATGCCTGGCGGCGGTTCCGTGGGGAGGTTTACAGAAGAGAAATGCTTTTGGTGGTTTTTTTAGTGGGTAACAATATATCTTCACTTGAGTTTGAACTTAATTTGAATCCCACACTCTGGGGTAGTGCGTACCCTACACCAGGTAGTCTATAAAAGATCTTTTCCACCTTTTTTGGCATCGCAAAAAACACACACACACTGCAACAAGTAAGTTTTTCGTTGCCCAACTCTTGGACAACACGTCTAATTTCTGGTTTCTTTTACACACCATTAAATTAGCATATAAAAATAAAAAAAGGAAAAGTTTACTTGACAGAGTACCAGCAATGTAAAAAGTACAAGTCAACACCACATCAAATTGGCAACATCTACAATAGATTGCACTACTAACAAATTGGACACCGTTTGTATAGATCTATTATAAACATAACGAATTTGACTATACTCCAAGTAGACTGTACATGTTTAAAAATACAGTTTGTTTCATTGTCTAGCCGAGTTAACACTTCACCTTTTCAAATAAATATGTGAATGTGAGTGACAACAGTACACAATCAACTCAGAGAACCTGCAGCATTTTGCAGATATTCTTTTTTCACAATGGTATCGTTTCATGATTACGTCACTAAATTAAACACAGTCATAATTTTTTCAAAGACAAAAATCAAATGAAAATACCCAACACTAGACCATAAACAAAAAATTCGGTTTTACCATAATTATTTATTTTGCTATTATTTCCATGCACTGGGAGAACTCAATTTATTTATCCAAATTTACAAACGTGGTTTTCATTAACCAGTAACCAGTAACATAGACATCTTTGTGTCTAACAAAATAAGTACAACCACCAAGACTCTGTTAACACTATTATCTTAACCGTACGACTATAAACGTCTGACAGGTAAAACTAAGTACTTAATTAAATATTTAAATTCCGTAAGTTCAGCCGACACGAACAAATCGCCCTGCGGTTTCATTTTAATTATATTAAATTAAATGTAATTTTACATCACAATCAAAATATTATTTTGTTTCAGTTATGCAATAGCTTTACATTTTGGCCATGGATGTCTGTATGGTTTTGAAAACTTTTACAACACAGTGCAGCCGGTTGCTATTAGCCTGCAGGGAAATTTCTGTAAATTGTTTGATAATAATTTTGAATCGTCTGCATTAGCCCAAGTGTGCACAATAGTTGGACGTTAAACATCAAAAAAAAAATAATAATAAAATAATTTTGAAAGAATACTGTGTTCTTCTAAAGAAAACTTTGTACAAAATATGCATTGTTAATTATGAAATGAGATTACAAAATGTTTTATCTCCTTCGAAGAGCTGGAAATATTATTGTGATTTAAAGTTCCATGGGTAAAATCTCAAAATTTTAATGACCAGTTAACATTTCTTGTATTTGGACTTAACGGTGATTGATTAAACTGAACGAAGAGAAAAATTTGACTATGCAGTATTATCACATACGGTAATATTAGCCATAATTTATATTCTTTACGATGTATGGTAACTCGAACTATTAATAAACAAATTTTAATAAAATGTTTATAATATAAGAAAGCATGTAACGGTCCTAATTATACACTCGAAATAGTTGAAATTAATGGTTAAAACCATTAAAACACAATATGGTAGTTCTGTTTTAAATTTTCATACAATAATTTTTAACAGTTTAAATTTAAAACTCTACAAGTGTTTACAAAAATATTTTGCATTTAACCTTTATATATAATTTTTTAGCAATTATGTAAGAATAAATCCTGAAAATTTCATTTATAAATATTAACATTTGTCAGATAAATAAATATATTTTCCAAACAACTGAAAAAACTGTATTTTTAAGAATAAATGATTTTAAGGGACATACATTTTTTTTAATGGAAATAATTATTGTTGCATGCAATGTATCTTTATCTAATGAAACAGAACTAGTACTCTGCCTTGTACAAATTTATTTGTTGATACTTTAGTAAAGTAAATACTTGACTTCCTATTTATTAACTTCAATAATGCTGGCTGGATTTGTTTATAATACAATATCACATCATAGCCAGAAGCAGCATTTATAGACATGATTTGATATGTCTCAGTATAAACTTAGCGTTCATTGCTACTGAGAAAGACTGAAAGAGTAAACCAGTCTTAATTAACGTTCATAAAAGCATAAAACAACAATAAATGTAAATATATTGTAATAAATGGATAGAACAGTTAATTTCATTTCCAAAAGTGTATAATTTAGAAATTAAGAACAAAAATTGATTAAATAATTTTTGAAAGCCAATTAAATCGGTCCATGGTCTACTCAAATGGGCCAACAGTGCCTATCGACCCTTGGCAGTATTCAGGCAACTTTTGAGAGCCAATGTAATCAGCCCATAATGGTATTCAGTCAGACCATTACAGCTTATATTACATCGGCCCATGGCGGTATTCAGATGGACCAAAAGATTACCGATTACATAGATCATTCAATCAATTAGCGGTATTCAATCAGGCCAACAGAGCCCTTATTACATCCATTCATGGTGGTATTTAGATGGACAAAAACAGCCGAGTACATCGGCCCATGGCGGTATTCAAACAGCCTTTAAAAACTGATTATATCAACTGGTTAAATATCAAAGGGTTAAATATGAAATTAAGGAAATTTTAATTCCTACTTTAACTCAGCCCTAGCTAAAAATGTGATGGGGTCCCCATTGAACAGTTTGGCCCAATCCGATCTGAAAAGTCCTAGCACCAAAAAAACCCTGACCAGCACGACCTGAACTCTATAAAGATTCGGCCGACACACTCCTAATCATCCAGTAATTATTCCTTAGATTAATTACTTGATAGAAATTTGTTTTATATAAGATCAAAATAAGTAAACAATGGAACAGGCCTAATGTAAACTCTGATTCATATCAATCATTCTTCAAATGTCAATGTATATTTTAGGATCAACTTTATCGCTAATAATGAGTCATAGATATTTATGTTGGTACACATTAATACTACCTTACTCATGAAAGGTTTGTGAATAGTAAAAAACGGATACTGAGATTACTATATTTAAATTAAGTGTATTAATGCTGCATGACTTACCATTGGGCTGGTTTGTGTTAGGGTTTCCACCAGCAGCAACTCCTAAACCAGTTAGGAGTGACTGAAGGTCGCTCAGCCGTATTGGATTTTGGGAAGTAGCAGGACTTGTTACAGTTCTAGGTGCTGCAGGTGTAGCTGTACAGAAATAGTTATTTTTATTAAATAAATCACAAAAACAAACTATTCCAATGGTATCATGGTTTATTTGTTTTTAGTGTCATCATCTACACTCGAAGAATGTAGACCCAGCACACTTACAACAGGGATAACTAGCGAAAAACCTAGCTTGTTATTTGTTTGACCAGAAACAGTTAAAAGGAAAGTTAAACCATTACTGTCTTGTTTGCTAACTGGTGGAATCAAACTTCCTATTACCTTATTAAAATCACAAAAACAACTAAGTATATTAGAGTCCCGCATATCCGACCTAGCCTCAAAGAACAATATTTCAAGCAAATTAAAAGATTTGTAGCTAAACCGAATATACAATGTCCACACGGCACTCGTCTCAGGCCTCTACGCCTGTGTGTCACTTACGAGCTCAACTGATGACCTACACTCTTCAAAAGAAAGAGGGGGGTCGACCACCTTATATCTGCTCTGTTCGTTCATTTCCGTCTTTTAGTATCAATTCAGATTTATGGAAGAGTTGATGTTTGGAGTGCATTCTGCTTGTATTTGTTTCGTAACATTTCACATATTTTTTTTATCCACCATTTTCTAAAAGGTAAAAGATATTTTACTTCTCATGAGATTGTGAGATGTAGCGGCAAAATAATAATAGTAGTTTTAAACAGTTGGTATACAAAAAACGATTACAAACTTTTTGGCTTTCACCCCGAGGACCCGGGTTCGATTCCCGGTCAGGGCCTGGCATTTTCATATGCCATCTTTCATACGCAATCATCCCATCCCATCATCTGCATTAGCCCAAGTGTGCACAATAGTCGGACGTTAACAACAACAAAAAAAAAATCCATTAAGTTTGAGCTGCTCTTTATTACGCAGTAAGATTCTATGTGCTGTTTTATGATTTAGTACATTATATTTAATAATAATAAAAGTAATTCAAAGCTTTTTGTAATAAATTAAGCTTAATGTACATTAAAGCGTAATGTAATAAATTCAATTTAATACTTCTAAAGTTTTTTTTTTTTTGTTTTCTGTGTAATCCGACTTTCCCACTTATTCGATCCAGCTGCGCAAGTTTAGGTCTGATTAGCAAGACTCTACTGTACATTGAATTATGCACGCCAAAAAACAACTACTAGCAACTTAAGTACAGACCAACATAAACTGAAAGCACATACACAGGAAGTAAGACTGTACAAAGTTTTTGGATGTTTAATAAAACCTACAACATGTAAATACAAATAAGACAATTAACAAAGCAAAAATAAAGAAAAAGTTATATAGTACAAAACACTTATCTTAAAACAATATGAAACATGGTAGTCAAATGTACATATAGTTTTTAAACTATCAAAAAATAAACACAAAAGTCTTAATTTATAAGTCAGATGATATAAACAAAAATCTGGCTGCATCGATCCTGGTTGTTTAACCTTTAAACTAAGCATTCATAATTTTTACGACTACGAAAATGAATAATTTTTCATCCAGCCCCTATACCTTCCCTCTCCCCACTCAACATTCAACCGATTCTCTAATACTGTTTGATGCGTATTCATTGTCTAGAAACAGAGCCGTAGTCGTCAATTTTATGAATAGTTAGTAGTAGTGTTACATATTTCTGTTTTAAGAAAATTTGCATTTTTGTTTAAACAGATTTTATAAAAGTACATGGAAGTGTTATAAAGTGTTGTGTTATATGAAAGTGTATATATGTGTAAATCTTTAGCCTTTGTTTGTACAAAAAAAGAAGAATGACCACAAACTATTGTGTGCATTACCAAATACCATTTTGTAGCAAACACATGGAAAAGTATGCACGGGCTGCATGTAAAAATATGTGAGAGAAATTGTCAAAAAACATGAACCAAAGTGTGACGAAAACAATTTTATAGTTGTGTGTTTTTTTAAATACCTTTAAAGACATAAAAATAGTATCAGTTATTAAAAATATCCTTATTATTAATAAAAATAAATTTATTAGTAATTTTATTTGGTTATTACTGGTACATAGTATGTAGTTAAGGAATATTTTTTTGTTTTCCTTAAGATAATATTTTTGTTAAATATAGTTTACCTGTCAACAATTAAGTACGTTATTTGAATGTTTTTTCATTATAACCTAAAAACTTATTTAAAATCAAAATAGTCGTAAAAATTACTAATGGTTAGCATTAGTGGTAGCAATACAAATAATTAATGTTTAAAGGTTACGTCATATGTGTATTCAATTTTATTGTCACTATAACAGTTTCATATTTTGCTTGTTATAAATACATACATGGTTAGATTATATAATAATAGTATTATCTAGCAATGCCTGTTGAAAATAATCCCTTTACCGTTTTGAAATATTCTTAGATTATAAATGCAGTAAATTACAAACAATAGGCCTACTTTTTTATCAAGGAAACGGAAAGAAATTACTCTTTTTATATTAAAATTTATATATTGTGACCACTTCTTGCACTACATTGCTTTAAGCAGCAACTCTACAGTGTTTGAGGTGGAATTGATAGCTGTAAAGGAGGCTCTCAAACAGCTGATTGTGAGACCATGGCTGAATATAAACATAATGATCTTAGTTGACTCCAAATCGTCTCTGCAGGCAATAGCCAATAATGATAATCCAAAAAACAAAGTAATACAAAATATCAGACAGAATTACAAGATTGTAAGAAATAATGTTGGCAATATCGCAATGCAGTGGGTCCCTGCACACGTGGGATTGATGGGAAATGAAGCTGCGGATAATTTGGCGAAGAGAGGAACAAAAATTATTCAAAAACCAGCAGGGTCCCTGTCATTATAAGCAGTTATACGAAAACTAAAAACAGACTCACAGCAAAAATTTGTTAGTGAAATTAGGAAAAACCTACAAGACAAAGCTTATGACCCGTTTAATCTTTTTGAGGACAATAAGATGCTTCTACGCAAAATAGCTGTAGCAAATTTCCGCCTGGAAACTGGTCACGATTGTCTTGCCAAGCATCTCCATAGGATGAGACTAATAACCCCTGACAAGTGCAAAATTTGTTCAAAAGATGTGTATGTTATGGACAAGGATCACTTACTGATCTGCGAGGGCCTGGATAGACAGAAGCAGGGACGAAGGGACTTTCCTGGATTGTACTGGGAGGCAAGATCCAAAATAGTGTGAACCAAAAGGAGCCCTTGGAAGAAGAAGAAGGAGATATTAAGATTTAAAAACTTTTAAGGTGACTTTGGATAAACGCAGATAATTGTATCCCCAGTGCATGGCCGAAACGCTTGACAGAAATGTAGCTCTGCCAAAGAAATGATCTGAATCAACAGCTGCCACCATACCACCAATGTAACAGTTTGTTGCTCATCATCGCTTCAATGTTCAATACAACTACCCAGTTATATTAAAGATATAAATTTTACTCACCTGGAGACGTAGTTGTTGGAGGTTTAGCCGGTGCTGTTGCTTGTGGTTTTGGTGGAGGATTTACAGGTGTTACAGGAGCAGGTGCAGTTGTAGGTGCAGTTGCAGTTGCAGTTGCAGTTGAAGTTGCAGTTGCAGTTGCAGTAACAGGCGGAGTACGAGTGCTTTGGCTTGTTGATGGCCGACTGCAATATAAATTAATTAATGTTTTAAAATATGTATTAACAATTTTTATCAGATATTTTAACAACAGAAAAGTCGACTACTGTTTTTTTGAACTATAAAGGCATTTTGTTGGTGGATTTTATGGATTGAAGGACTATCATTGATGTAGATATGTACTGTCAAACATTACATCACCTAAGGAAAGCCATAGAAATTAAAACAAGGCTTGATATCTTCTGGAGATGTTTCAGTTTATAACAAGGAACGACCACATGCTGCTGCCCTAACCCAACAGCTTCTTGTGCAATTCCGTTTAGAAGTTCTTGATCACCTGCCATAGATTCCAGAAGTAGGGTGATTTTCATTCTAAGTGATATTCATAGTAATGTATTCATCAACATGATATTTAGCTCATTATGTGATAATTTTCTACATCATTATTCCCTTCTGATTTAAAAAAACATAACACTTTGCAAGTCATAGTGCACAGGAGAAACAACAAATGTGGCCAAGTTTATGAGCCTGCAATTCAGCTCAAAATGGGGTTATATAGTTGGAAGGGGCAGTTATATGTTATAGTGGGAGAAATGCACTATAGCCAGTGCACAGCTCCAGTTCCTAATGTTTGGCAGGCCTCTTGAAAGTAGATTCAGTGGTTGAAAAAAATTCCTTGTATTAATAGAAGAACACTAATATAAGGTACATAGGCAACCAAGCAGAGTGTATACTTTGAATAGCACCTGAAGTGTACTTCTGAACAAGCAATGCATTACAGCAGACTTGTCACCACACAGCACGCAACTTCTCATTAACAAATCATGTTGCATTACCAACACATATGTTTATTATTCAAATCTGCCCCTGAATATAGACTTCATTTAGTTATAATAGTGTGATACACAAATTACTTTCTGTTTAGCATCTACACCAATTAACCACAATTTTGTTTTATCCACAACAGGGGTCCCATTCTTATAACAGACAATTGGGAATGCAATATATTTTTCAACATTTCAAATCAAAACTATAGAATAAACAAACAAAAAAAACATCAGCTAGTAGGTTGTCAATGTAGCCTGTGGTAAAAAAATAATTTTGGTATAAAAATTGTCACTTTAAAATTTTTTACAAAATTTTTATTATTAAATACAGAGGAGCTTGATTGATTTAAATTTATTATCAAGAGACTAAAAAATATGCTATAAAGAATGATATTGCACAAAAATGACAATTTTTTTTTAACGTCCGACTATTGTGCACACTTGGGCTAATGCAGACGATGGGATGATTTATAGCATATGAAAATGCCAAGGGCTGGTCAAGAATCAAACCCAGGTCCTCGGGGTGAAAGCCCAGTACGCTATCAACTAGGCCACCGAGGCGGCTTATATAACATTTAAATATTACTAATGAATGAGAAGTAAAAAAACACCATTCCAGGGATGTACTGCAAATCAATTTACCGTTACATTGGTACATTACTTTTAATGTGTTTGCATATTAATCATATAAGCAGCCTCGGTGGTCTAGTTGATAGTGTACTGGGCTGTCACCCCAAGGATCCGGGTTCGATTCCCAGCCAGGGCTTGGCATTTTCAAACGCTATAAATCATCCCATCGTCTGCATTAGCCCAAGTGTGCATAATAGTCGGACGTTAAACACAAAAAAAAAAAAAAAAAAAAATTAATCATATAATGATACAGTATTTGTTCATAAAAATCATGAAATCTTCTTCATATATGGAATATATTTTAAAATAAAGTATCAAAAAGAAAGTCGTGTAATTTACGTTTTTTTACTTACTATTAAATACAGTAATCATTACAAATTAAGGGTAACAATCCAGTTATCTGTAATTGCTATTGTCTCAGGGCCACTTGTGAACAACTATTCGTTTCAACAGAATGACAAATGATAACTGAGTAAATAACTTTTTCAACAGTAGTAATTCTAACAGAACTTATTTGCCAGGTAGTAACTTTCATACTGACCTTACCAGCCACCTACTTCCATTCCACTGGGACATTTATCCTTGCGCATTTTAATATAAAAAATTCCACCTTTCAGAAAATTGGGTGTAAGTACCAAACGCCTAACCTAAATACCTGTCTCTAACCCTAATTCCTTCAGTTATTGTCATAAATCATTATAAACTCTTTCTTGTTGCTGTAAAATTCTAAGCTTCTTCAACCTCACTCTATATTTAGGATCCTATTGTTTCTTAAAAAAAAAAAAAAAATTTAAGGGTTTGTGAAGCGTTTGGTTTCAAAATCTTACCAAGAATATGAAAGTTTCAATCTGCGACCAAACCATTAAATGCAGGTATGTGTTGAATATAAAGTTAAACATTAATATTATTTCCAAGTTTAGGAAGTACAAATGTGACTACTTTCAAAAAATGCCCATTAAAATAAATTCACTGTAGCCTACTGTAATCCGTTCACCTCATAGTGCCCAACAAACTGGACAGTCCCATCTGATTAACTCCTCCAAACAGTTGTGCAAGTTGTTGCTGCGACATGTTACTCAGTAGGTTTTGTAAATCACCATCTATGACAGAGGTTTTTATCAAAAGTATTGCATAATGTTAAATTAAAACTTACAAACTGTTCATCAATCAATCGATATTTAATCTGTTTAATGTAAATTCTTGTATTTTGAATAACAAAGGTTAAGAAGAGCCACCGGCTGCTTTGGTTATACATAAAAACTAAGGTAAAGAATGTATTGAAACTATTTTATATATTGGATCTAAGGCATATTTACAGAAAATTATTTTTTTTTATTTCTCAGTACTGCTTGTCACTTCTTCAGCAATAGGCTTTCAAACTTATACTTTAAAGAAATATTTATTATTCTTGAATTTTGAAATCATTACTCCAGTTGAATTATTCTAGTTAACCCTCGGAAAACTGCTCTGGTTCCTTTTACTAGAAAGAGGATCACCATTTAGGAGAGCTTACTCTTTTTGAAGAGTCACTCCCTATTGCAAACAAGGTGAAGCATCTACGCTTGGTGCTGAACACCAAATTAACCTGGAATGCACGTCTTGCATACATCATGGTTTTCCCAACATGTCATTGATAGCAGTTAGAAGAATCGTTGGCAAAACATGAGAACTGAAACTGGTAATGATGAATTACATCTGTATCTATCTCATGGGTATGATGAAGGACATGGTCCCATAGGGATTATTAAACCTGTAGTGTGCTATGGTGCTGTGGTGTAGTAGACTAGGCTCAAGTACAGGGAATCCAGAAAATCTCTGAAATCCAGAGGATGACCCCCTGTGCATAACTGGCTCCATAAACACGGCACATTTTGGGGTTCTCTCCATTGACCTATATGTCGTGGGAGAGGCATGGAAAGCAGCATATAGACTGCAGGGAAGTGGTTTATGGTTACCCTCAACTTTGGGGCAAGCTAGAATCACAAAAAAGATATGAGACCCGATTCTAATGATGAAGCCTGATCAGATGGTCAAAAGACAATTAGTTTCTATATACTTTAATATCAAGACGAAGGAAGATGTTGGGAAACGCTGGAGAACTGGTATGATATGCAGATGGCCCCACGACAAAGGCAGGCACTGGTGCTGGGATGTACCCTGGGACAACAGTATTACAGACTGAAGTGACTGCGTTCTGGAGAATTTGAGACGGCCCTTCAACAAGACTCAAATTCATACTTGTACCAATAAACAGGCAGCAATCAAAGTACTTGTAGATCGTATAATTCAATTCGAGCTCATCTGGGAGTGTCGGGAGAACCTCAATGCTCTGGGAAACTGTGCTATCTCTTCACAGAGTTCCGAGCATAAAGGGATTGAAGGTAATGAGGAGGCAAACTGGCTGGACTGGAATCTGCATCTGAATTTATTGGACCCGAACTGGCTTTAGGAATCTCTCGTCATTGGCCAGGTCTGCTATCAACAGGTGGATTAACAAGCAACACCGGGCAAGATGGGACAACCTTTTTGGGCATTCCCATAGCAAGCACCTTTTAAGAAAGTTTCCTCATGGAGGACTTTCAAGGGCAGACATATTGAGCATAGCAAAACTCACAAAAACCATGGGTTCATTACAAGGCACTGTAGTTTGATCGTGCACTTAAACAGTATAGGAATTACTACAGAGAAACCATGTATAGAATATGCAGGAAAGATGAGGAAACTTCAGTACATATAATTTATATGCAGGAGGTTCTGGGGGGTTTTGGTGAGCTCCAGCAGGATGAGCTAGTCAGTGGATGGCTGGAACTTATTCAAAGCACTAATCTGCTAAACAAGTACTTATGAAGATTATATACACAATCGGTCCATCAATAGCAGTGCATTCTTCCAATAGCATTCTTATCTATCTATCTATGTCTGTTTGTTTGCCTCTTAGATTTTTAAGCAGAAGAGTCAGTCCTGTGGATAACCAGAAGTTGACTATTATAAAAAAAAGAGTAGAATTATTATTAACTATTATTATCATCAAATTTTATTATTATTATTTAATTTCTGGCACGGAAAACAGGATATAATGTATATTCCCCCCCCCCCAAGATGAAAGACACTTAAGTAACTTTTTCTTTGATATCTCTAGAAATAAAAATTGTGTAACAAAAACCCACCATAGACAGAAACACAATAAAATGACAGCTTAGATTTAGGTACCTGGTGTAGCACCACCACTCCTCTGTGAACCCGGTGTAGGAGGATTGTTCAAGACTTCATTGATTTTACGAGAGTTATCTTCATCCCTTTCAGTTTTAGGCTCCTACAACAAATAATGAATGTATTGGGCATATTTTTTTTAAAGTCCATATGACCACAGTAGAGATGAGATTTCAGTGTCAAGTACTTGTACTGATTATTAAGGAAGATCGAAAGTAATTGGTACTGAAAATGTTTAGTATGCGATTACTTTGTCCGTATGTAATGACAGTGCCTACTACACCCTAAGCTTATTTGCAGTCAAAGTATCAAAATAATACACTCTTATCACACATCAGTATTACAAATGATTACTTCCAGATACTGAATACCGTAACCCTACTTTTTTGATGAGTAATCGCATGACATGTATACTGAAAGAGTATTTGTTTTATTTTCCAAAAATGTGTTACTTTTATGTGATATTAAGGTAAGCATAATCATTGAGTCTATTAACACGTAGATATATTACTGCATGGGAAATTGTGTGACTGAAAATTGAGAACGCTACCTATCAGAAAGGAAATGAACTATTTACTTTTATATTAAATTTTAAGTCTACAATTAGGTTATTTGTTAATGTATGAATCATTAATGATATTAATTAATTAGCCATCTTAAGTATAAAATAACTTAATGTCGCTACAGCAATTTATAAACTTAAGAATGGGCAGTAGAAAAACAAGTTCATAACTCTCTGATATTGGGTTTTGATAGTACAAGCATTTTACCTTTCATTCTGGCATCCTGATTTTAACACTGGGTGGGAGCACTACATATTATAGACTCAATGGCATGACTAATTATTTCGTAATAATTATTACATTTTATTGTACTTCAAATTTCGTGAATATAATACAGACTGTGTTACGAGTTATTAGTTACTGAATTTTATTATTGAAATTGTATGATAGATATTAAATAAATTGTGAGTACAAGTAGTAAATAATTATGAATAGGCCTAAAAGTATTGTATTTATAAAACCGCTACACCAAATAAGTAAGCTTTAATAAAATAATTGGAGAGGACGGTGGTGTGCCTGCCATATGTGTAAATTAATTTTCAAATTTTTTTTATGGGGTAATGCTCATAAAAGGTAATTTATCTTTTTTTGTAATATCAACATAAAATGTGCATGAAGACATTATTTTATGTGTGATTATATGAAGTGATAAAATATGATGAGAACATAAAAAATTACATTTTACAACTATAATTCCATGTGCAAAACTAACATTCAGCTTACTCAATTGCATTTATCATTTTGTTACTGTTAATATGTGACTAATATTCATTAAAACTTTTACCAGTTGTATTTTTGGATCAATATATAATATAAACGATATTTAAAAAGATGTTCTAATTCAAAGTATGTTAATCTTATATAATATAAATAATTACTTATTAAACTTTAAGCTCATAAAAAAATGTAACCCAGATACATCATTGAATAATTTTGTTTATAAAATCTGACTTCAGATGTGCCTGACTTTCTCCAGTCACTTAGCTATGTGACTGAACAGCAAAGGAACTATAACATTTACACTATGACAATGCAACAGAGTAAGATAGGGGGTTACAGAAGATATATAATATGTTGCCAGCAACATCAATATGCTCTTTGGAAGCAACATTTTCCAAAGAGCTGGTTATCACTTGTCCATAAATATTTGACATTATATTCACATGTTAAAGGGGGATATGACGAACTCGTGTTAATCTGATGCAATGGTATAACCAACGATCACTATAATTTTAAAAATAATCAGATGTGTAACAAATATACTATAAAGACACATCTTTCTGTCTCTAGTGATTGTATATTTTGGTCAGGAAAATGAAATATAATACATATTTTATAATAATATAACTCTACAGTACAGTACAAAGAGTGCTTTGAACTAATGTCACATTTTTGATCTGTTATTATTAACAAAAATTATTTATTTAGACTACATAAAATATCAAACATGTTTAGTTAAAAAGCTACCTGGATCCAAAAGAAGAATTTTCTGTTTGAAGATTTAAATTTCAGCACAAATACTCGTCCTGTGGTACACTGAGCAACTCGTTTGAATTCACAATCATCTGGAAAGATAATTAAATCCTGAAAACAAAACAATATTGTTAAGTCTAGTAAATTATGTGCAAAGTATTCTGGTAGAGGTAGCTACAGTGAGCAGGTGAAGAACTTAGCAATCCCACTGTATCTCTAACTCATACTACTCTCATCTACACATGCACATGCACACGCAGCATGTGAATGTGCGTATGCGCACACATATTTTTATTACTCTACGTAACTTGGCTAACTCTAAACTAAACTTATGTCTGACATGCACAACCTTGTCAGATTGTTTACCCAACAACCATGTTAGTTTGGGCCTGTCACTTTTTTTTTAAAAAAAGCATTTTAATTATTGATAACATGCATTTCATTAATCATTCACACACAACCATATATAAAAATCTATTGTTTTCATTTTTAATAAGACACATTATTTGCAATAAAAAACATGTTACCTATTTTCATACTAGTTATTGTGAGGTTATGTTTAAGACTTCTATTTTCTATTTTTTTCTAAATTCTCTTTGTTTCCGCACTTTTATATTTTGGACAATTAATATAGGTCATATAATAGAGCATTTTGGTGTAAAAATTACCAAAATTGTCATACGTCTAAAAATGTGAAATTTTACCCAACTTATTAAAAAAAATACATTAATAACCTAACCAATACTATTATGTAATACAAGTTACCAAATCTTGTAATCCTGTATTACTGTTATAACAGATATATAGCAGCTGCTGCTGGTGTGTGTGAAATCAAGTCAATCTAATGACTTCACAAAGTACAAAAAATCATAACTTATTAAAAACGTAATCTTTCAGATTAATATCTTTTAATCTGATTAATAAAGTAGGTAAATTAATAAATTGAAAAATATTTAAAAATTAGTGATCATATGAGAGTTTTGCTATTACAAAAATAGACCTACCCTAAAACTTGGCCTGGGAATTAAAACTGCTATTATAGATAGCCATTACCTACTAAATTAATTTCACTTTAAAGAAATTAAAATAAATTATTCAAAACTGACCAAAATGAGCAATGATTTTTACTGAAAAAGAGGTAGACTACTTACATCTTCGATAGTACCAGATGTTCGGTCCTTCCAGCAAAAGTGCATCAAAGAGTCATCGGATTGATAAACATATAATAACCCTTTTCTTTTATCTGGGTAAACCATTTTACCTTTCATTGTCATTTTTCCTGCTTTAAATTCAACTAGATTTTTATTTTGGGATCTTGACGCTGAATTTCCAAATAAAGCCGCTCCTATTGCAGGCATTTTGAGTTATTGAATATAATTAATAATTCACACAAAAATGTACACTTCAAAAAGACTTCAGAATTATAACGTTACTTTCAATACTATAATATTAATTTTTCGTAGCTCAAATTCCAATTTTTTAATTCATTCGTCTAAATTAACCAAAAACGACTATTCTTTCACTTTTGGTAAAACGAAAATTGAGTCAATGAGTCTTCAATTTTTGCATTACGAATTACGAATATTACGACCAATGCAAGCACAGATTATAGAACAAATGATTGTAACCACAGATCTGTTATAATTTTGTATTGTATTATAATGTTTTCTGGTTTCTAACTATAGTATATTACTGTAACATGATTTTAAATTACAATATTTAATATTACGCTACAGAAATAACTGAATTATAATACAAGAATGTTATATTTTATAATAAAAGTGCCGCTGTTAATTTATCAAAACTTTCATTGTTGTAAATAAAATAGGTATGTAAAACATACCGGTAACCCTAATATTTTATATTTATTAAATGTAAGAAAAATTATATTATAAATTCTAACAAAAAAATACATTATTTAATTTAATACAGATTTAATGCATTTTAATACAGATTTCCTAGTACATAAATACATTGCACACTGGATAAATTAATTACAAGACGTAAGATAAGTGGTACTATGATTTATCTTACATCGTGATACAGTATTATAGGACAGCCGCTAAGAAAATGGTCTGCTAAGAATACCAAAATGGTTTGACAAAGAAAAATGTGCGAGTGTGAGGTCGAGTCCCCACTCTCTTAACTAACTCCCTTTTCCTTCACTATTACTGGGTAGTAACAGTTTGTCGACTCAGATTAGCATACTTTTTATTACTGGACTATTGGAGGGAGATGGAGGGGATTCTCCTACATGTGCAAGAAATTCTCGCACATGTCGTTTACTAAGTGGCTGGACTATAATTGTCCTTATAACTTTTGATTCGGGTTCTGTCTATTAAAGAGTCTGCCAAATTGTATATCTTCTCTGATGTCAAAGCAACACAAGATGAACCTTGATTTCGTTACAGTTTACAATTCAGACCATCTATGAGTTTGACGATCAGTCTATGTTTTAGACAAACGTCTATACTTTGACAAATTTGTACACTCGCTGCGCTACCGTCGCACTAGTTTAATCACTGGTTATGAAATTTTCTGTTAGATGTCAGGCCATTAGTCATATTTGTCATGACGTGCTGAACCGCTGAAACAGCATAATTTTTTGAAAGTAGAATACAGTCATATTTTCTACTTGTATTATATGATTAAAAAGATGTTTTAAAGCTATACTGTTTTTATTTATATTGTCTGTACTGATATGATAGTGAAGTACCTATTATGGTTAAGAAAATTAAACTTTAGCAAAAGATCGTCCAAGTTTTAATGGCAATGTAAGGCAAACAGTTTTAAATGAATCATTCTTCTTTGTTAAGTAATCTACACCTATTGCACAGTAGTTAATTTTATATTATAATTATTTCTTCTTAAGTTTAAATTATAAGTAAAATCAATAATCATGTCGATTAGGTGCTAGTAACATTTCGAGTTTTTTTAACTGTTCAACGTATCTAAAATAAAATTTTTAATTGCAACAACCCGTTTTTGTAATTATTAGAGATTGTTGTTTTTTCTTCTACTGAATTAGCAAATTAATGAAGTCTGTAATAACAATAATAATAATAACGTATGAAGTACTAAAGTGTTCTTATAGACAGTAGTAAAACTGTACAACAGATATTTTCTATTAATCAGACATTTGCTATCATTGGCATTATTTGTGAATATGGAACAATATCCGATGGATCAACTGTAAAATGCCTAAAACAGAGAAACAGTCAAATTAAAACAGAGTAACAAACGCTTAAGCCTAATTACCCTGAGCTGTCAAAAATACGAAAGACTGCACAAATTAACCAGTTATATCGCCAAAACAACTGGACTGTGACATAGCAATTTTTTCCAATACTGTACAATATTTGTATTAACGAATTAAAGAGGAAAGTCTCTCTGCATTCAAACCGAAATTATTGCTTACATATCTAAGTGGATGACACCTTTGTAATTCCTTCTTATGGAGATAATAAATTGGAACAATTTTTAACTTGCTTTATAACACTTCTGATTCCATTTTTTTCACTGTGAAAATAGAAGTAAATAATAAATTGATATTTGTAGAAGTGTAATAATACCATTGTTTAAATTACTATAATATAGCCCTTAAGTCTTTCATTTATAGAAAAAGCTACAATCAGGATTCTCGCCATTCTTGTAGTAGTACATTAGTGATAGACAATGCACTCAAGTTTGATGTGCAGCCCGAATTTTGGCCATTATTTTAGTACGTACTGTAGAAGCTAAAGTCAATGCATTTCCTCGGTTAGCTTCTAGTTTTATATGGAGTTTGCATTCTCGATATGTTTCTAGTACTGTGTTAGTGGTAGGAAATACATTTCCTCGTCAGGCTAGTATGAGTGATGACTTGAACTTTTTATGAAATATTTGCCACAACCGCCTAAATATTTTCAACCAAACATTTCACGGCAACGATCTTATCCTATCAAAGAGGCCGTGATTGTCTTTGCACGAATTCAATAAACGTAATAACCTTAACGATAAGTTTATTAATGAATGAGCCTCGCAACGGGCTTGCGAGTATTTTTAGCTTTATAAACAAACATAGCTCACCCCTCTCCATTTTGGCATGGCTACTGCAGTAGGTGCCAATATTTATTTGGATTATTTAACATTTTTACGTAAAGAGTAAATTGGAATTACTTTAGGTGTTCGAATGTCATCACATTTTTTTGTAGACATTTGTTGAATTAATTTTAAAAATGGCTTTTATATTGAATTCATTAGTGTTATAATTTGCATAAATTTTATGACCGAATTCAAAATCAGTTACGATTTTTTGCCATACATGCGCTACATCTAACGGCTTATTAGTGAATAACGTAAGATCGAGACCACAGACTTTGAAATATGAAAATGCGCTACTATAACGTCAGCGAGACACTTGCGTGCAGCGATTATTTTTAATTTGTGTAAAATAAACTTTTTTTATAAAAATCTATGAAAATGAAATTATATTGCGTTGCGACGTCTTTTCGGTGTCGAAAAACTGTCCTGTTGTATTGAGAATCTAAACAAAAATTAATAAAATTAATTGAAAATGTTATTGACGGTTTTAAATTGAAAGTATTATTAGTGGGAGCATCAATTCTTTCAGTAGGCCAACTTAGTTGCTTTGTGATCTTCAGAGTGTAAGCCTATGTAGTTCTTCGCGACGTTGCCGTAAAAAATCATACTATTTTATGATTTTAAATTATATTACCATTTCAATTTGTATTTAAAAATATTTTCAAACACTGATTTGTGATTTCTTGACTTATTTTTAGCTTTTCATATTTTAGACGCTGGTCCAAATTTTATAAACTAAGAAGCCATTCTGCTCGCGCACATTTATTTCCAGTTAATTCTGGTAAAAACTGCACCTGCGAAAAGCGAATAAACGAGATTACAATAATCGCGCAGTTGCAATGCGCCTCAATTTATTGTTATGTCAACAATCGCATAATAGTCGCTTCCTAAACGATCAATGAAAATATTATTGACTACAAAAGCTTTTGGGCCAATTATAGGAGGATAGGGTTGTAGCGATAACTGATCATAGAAAATGCTCAATTAATTTGCTAAGGCCAAACATTTGCAGCGTGTTCAAGCTTAGAGCACAAGGAGAAGTCATTTAACCGTCGAAAACGATCAATGAAAATATTATTGACTACAAAAGCTTTTGGGCCAATTGTAGGAGGATAGGGTTGTAGCGATAACTGATCATAGAAAATGCTCAATTAATTTGCTAAGGCCAAACATTTGCAGCGTGTTCAAGCTTAGAGCACAAGGAGAAGTCATTTAACCGTCGAAAACGATCAATGAAAATATTATTGACTACAAAAGCTTTTGGGCCAATTGTAGGAGGATAGGGTTGTAGCGATAACTGATCATAGAAAATGCTCAATTAATTTGCTAAGGCCAAACATTTGCAGCGTGTTCAAGCTTAGAGCACAAGGAGAAGTCATTTAACCGTCGAAAACGATCAATGAAAATATTATTGACTACAAAAGCTTTTGGGCCAATTGTAGGAGGAAAGGGTTGTAGCGATAACTGATCATAGAAAATGCTCAATTAATTTGCTAAGGCCAAACATTTGCAGCGTGTTCAAGCTTAGAGCACAAGGAGAAGTCATTTAACCGTCGAAAACGATCAATGAAAATATTATTGACTACAAAAGCTTTTGGGCCAATTATAGGAGGATAGGGTTGTAGCGATAACTGATCATAGAAAATGCACAATTAATTTGCTAAGGCCAAACATTTGCAGTGTGTTCAGGCTTAGAGCACAAGGAGAAGTCATTTAACAAAGCTACCGTCGAAAACGATCAATGAAAATATTATTGACTACAAAAGCTTTTGGGCCAATTATACGAGGATAGGGTTGTAGCGATAACTGATCATAGAAAATGCTCAATTAATTTGCTAAGGCCAAACATTTGCAGTGTGTTCAGGGTTAGAGCACAAGGAGAAGTCATTTAACAAAGCTACCGTCGAAAACGATCAATGAAAATATTATTGACTACAAAAGCTTTTGGGCCAATTATAGGTGGAAAGGGTTGTAGCGATAACTGACCATAGAAAATGCACAATTAATTTGCTAAGGCCAAACATTTGCAGTGTGTTCAGGCTTAGAGCACAAGGAGAAGTCATTTAACAAAGCTACCGTCGAAAACGATCAATGAAAATATTATTGACTACAAAAGCTTTTGGGCCAATTATACGAGGATAGGGTTGTAGCGATAACTGATCATAGAAAATGCTCAATTAATTTGCTAAGGCCAAACATTTGCAGTGTGTTCAGGGTTAGAGCACAAGGAGAAGTCATTTAACAAAGCTACCGTCGAAAACGATCAATGAAAATATTATTGACTACAAAAGCTTTTGGGCCAATTATAGGTGGAAAGGGTTGTAGCGATAACTGACCATAGAAAATGCACAATTAATTTGCTAAGGCCAAACATTTGCAGTGTGTTCAGGCTTAGAGCACAAGGAGAAGTCATTTAACAAAGCTACCGTCGAAGTCGAACGTATAAATATATAACCCTCTTTAAAGTATAAACCAGAACAAGCCAAGCAAGTTTTAAAAGTCTACCCTATCATCTGTCCCCTATTTTCCACCCTTTCTTTTTCGGACCTCCTGACTAGAGACAATGGAAAATACTTCCTCCCACGACCCTTGTGTTATTAGCGTAATGTGAAATTACAAAGTTTCACTCGACACTATGAAATGAACATCGATGCTGTTCTCTGATATTATGAGTAACGTATATTTCAGTATTACAGCGTGTCTAAACCTGTTTGGGAAACTCATGTTAAAGCACAAGTTATCAGTTGTAATTATCTAATACTTACTGTTTATTATTTCTTTAGTGTTATTAGGACAGTTTTGTGTAAGCTCAATTGAGGACCCGGGTTCGATTCCCGGCCAGGGTTTGGCATTTTCATATGCTATAAATCATCCCATCGTCTGCATTAGCCCAAGTGTGCACAATAGTCGGACGTTAAATATCAAAAAAAAAAAAAATGCTGAATTTTTTAAACAGTTTGAATAAAACTGTATCTTTGCATCTAGATATTGTAAACTTAGCCTATACAGTACCCGACAAGGCAATAAAAAAAAGGCAATGCAAACAAATGGAGAACAAATTCTACAAAAAAACTTACACTCAATTAGCCTATTTCCTAAAACACATTTTTTTTTTTTGAAAAAGGAGCTTGGAAATATTTCTGTTAAGTATAATGTTTCTGAGAAATGGACAGATATACAAAATTTTATATATATCGATCATTAATTTAATCTATAGCGCCGTGCACCGACTCGTAGATGGACAGATACTTAGATCAAAATCACTTCTTTTGACCCTCGGGCCAAGCAGATGTGCAGATATTCTACTAAAATGATTAGTTATGCTTTTGGGTATTAAAACAAACAAACGTGGCAGTCAGGGGACTAGCCGAAAGAAGCTTTGCTTACACTAATTGCTATAGAAAGTAACATACGTGTTCATGACATTGTAGAATTATTCATATATAAATATTCATTTTTTAGTACCTCATTATGAGTTCACAGACATTAATAGTTCAATAGGTACTATTTTGGATTGACTATAGATTTTTCATTTTATAATCTGTGCGAGAAATCAAAAATAACAAAATAAATTTTAAAATGTTAAATTAAGAAAATATAAGCTTGCATTAACTCTGCAATAAAATAATATGTGCATTTGGTTTTTATATTTGACTATGAAATTAATTGTAGTATTAAAAATAAAAACTTTATAATTTGTACGTAAAAATCAATATCATTAGCCTAATTTTAACATCTATCGGCACTCGCAACCCCCAAATGTTTATTAAAGTTAAGTTAAATTGTCATATGCAAGATCATAATCTTATGTTATAATCTCTACATCGATTAATAAATATACGTTTTTTATTTATACACAATTCTATATGTTTATTTATTTATCAAAACACACGATGAGCTGTGCAAGCCTAGTACAAATTAATACAATTACAATTAATTAATAATTAGGCCCTAATATACATATTCAACATTCTTTTCATTATTAACATTGTCATTATTATCAATTTCAACAACATTTCAGTTATTTGCGTTATAATTATCATTAATTTCACCAAGCTGTGTTGATGAATGTAGTAAGTATAGGCCTATGTGTAGTGCTATATATACGATGATTCACCGTATACAGCTCGAGCGTGACGCGAAACCAATGATTTTTACTTTTACTTTTTTTAAATTGCTATAAAGCGTCTAAAGAAGCAAAGCTTCAAAAATAAAATAACAGGCTAGTGCACGATTCATACATTAAATCAATGGAGGTAATTTCTCAAAATAGGCTTATCAGATTTTGCTCGATTTTTAGTCACATAAGAAAAAACATGTTTGAGATCAATATACAAGATTTCAAAAAGTACATACGAGATCAAATAAAAAAACCCGGTATCTGTAAGGTGTTAGATTTTCCCCAATTTACTCTTAAGCCATAAATTTCGTATAGCATTTGTTTAACGTTACTATACTGACTTTACCTAGGAATCTTTATAAATGAGCAAATTAATTAACCTATTTTGATAAATGTGGCGGAATTCGGGTTTTTTACAACAGCTTCTAAACAGAATTTTTTTATTGAGATAAAGATTTTGCCTGTGTGTAGATTTATTATTTGATGAATAGCCTACATTTTAGCAATAGCCTATATGATCCAAATTTTCACAGTCGATTTAAAAAAATTTTTCGTTAATTTTTAAGTATTTTTGAAAAAAATGCTTTAAAATGATTTTTTAAAACTGTCCGAAGGTTATTGGTAAACCTATAGGCCTACACTAAACTTAACGAAATATGTGTTTGTTTACTCCAGTAGTTCATATTCAAATCAAAACCTCTCTTTAGGATTCAAAAGCTCTGAAAATGGATATAACCTTCACAATTTCAATTTTTTATCTGAAAATGGATACAACCTTCACAATTTCAAGTTTTTTTTATCTGAAAATGGACATAACCTTCACAATTTAAAGTTTTTTTTAAACTGAAAATGGATATAACCTTCACAATTTAAAGTTTTTTTATACATGTTATACATACGTCTTTCGGGTTTTATACAAATTTCGTATAAATTTCATTCGTACCAAATTTCAAAACAATCGATCAATTAGTTTGGTCAAAATTCTGTACACTCGTCATCGTTAAATAAGGGGTCGCCATCTTAAAACGGAAGTGAATGAAAACAAATCTTATACATAAGTCGTTCGGATTTTATACAAGGTACCTTCGTATTAAATTTCAAAACAATCGGTCAATGCTTTTGGCCAAAACTGCGAAACAAACAAACAAATAAACACACAAACCAAATGCCGGACCGGTCAGTTACACTCACATTTATTAAAATTATAATTTTAGTAATCATAGTAAAATAATATTTAAAAAAAAACTATAAGCCACATTTCAACAATTTAATTGATATAGGTTATGTTTTCTAGTATATTGATATTTTCGATTTTGTCCGGTAGGTAAGGGGTAGGGTGGTGTACGGGGTAGCGTCGAGGGTGGAATGGATTGATGAAACATTTGGAGCCAAAGGGGAGGCGGTCGCTTAGCAACCGTGCTGTATACATACACATAGCTTCTTGTGTAGTGTTGGAATGAAGAAAGAGAGTTGTACATTTCATCAAGAGATAGCGTTGGCGTAGGATATTGTCACGTCATGTATGGAGGGTGTCAAGTTCGGATTTGTCGTGTGACGTCATCTACTGGAATGAAGGACGGGCAAGAGAGAGAGAGAGTGGGGGAAACAGTGACTGTGTTAGAATGAAGAGAGAGAAAGAGAATTAGAGTGAGACAGAGCTAACTAACTGATAGGATAGACATGAGAGTTGAGTGTGTGCTTGTGGCTGTGCCGTGCGGTAGTGAATAACAAGAAAGTGTTGGAATAAAGACAGTTCAGTTCTGTTCTGTGTTTATAGTGATGAATCATTTTGTTTTAGTTTGTAAACAAAGTGAGCAAGTGGAGATAGGATAATGTGATCGGTCTAAAGATCGGGGGAATCCCTCCGAAATATTGTGATTTCTGTTATGTTCAATACATATCATGTTATTTATAGTTCTGATCCAATTTTGAGGTTATATATTTGGGTTTAGTATTTTTGTTTCAAGTGATTTAAAACAGTGTAGCCATGCCACGAAGGAAGGGACACGGAATACCCCCTACAAAACGTAAGTTGTAATCAGTTATCAATGTTTTGATATTAGTTTTATAGTAGTTTGAAACGTGCGATCAATTATAAATAAGCCCGCGTTGTTCGAATAACTTTAAGGTTAATATTGAATAAGTCAGCTAAATGTGAAACAGTCCAAGCACTAGTTTTGTTTTTGGCATGTGTTGGGGATTCCTAGCTGGGAGGGGAGGGGAGCAGAGACTCGTAGGCGAGCCACTCCGGAGGAATGTGTGCAAAGCTTCCCCCTCTCTCTTCTCTACACTACTACGTATATATCGGTAGTGCATTGTATGCTAAAGACGTTTCTGCAAACATTAGTCATTACAATTACGCACGTAAATTGAACACCTCGTGGATGGTTAAATCTAAGTAGGTGGTGTTTTGATTGTTTTCTATAAAATTTTAGAGCAAGCTGCCTCGGTGTTTGCTTGTATATTGTTAGAAAGCTAATACAAGACAGGTTGTAGGTCGGGGAGGGGATTGGCGCCAATCTGGCCGTCTCAGCTCTCGACAGACTGAACCGGCTTGCCATTGCAACTTCTTTTATACACTTTTGTTGTCATATTTCTTTACCTTTTTCCCAATGCCGACGCTCGTATTTCTTTTACATTCATCGCTTTTAATCGGTTTAAAAACGAAACACAAAAGGGATAGTTTTAGTGCTTTTTATTCGAGGCGATCAACAGGTGGAGCGGGGGCGGTAGGTGCATCGTAGTTTCCAACTTTGGTTTTTCATTGTCCAATTAGGCTATATATTGTTGCGTGCAGCACAGCAATGGCTATTAACTTAGCACCTACTTTCTCATTTACAAGCGCACGCATGTCGACTGTCATTTACACAGATTTAACAAGTTTTAAAAAAATAATTTAATTTGAAGGTATTTCTGACTTTCCGGGACTTCTACAAAATTAATGATTTTTACAATTTTTTAGGTTTTATCAAGTCCGATATTATTTGGTTGAGAGATATTAACCCGCGAAAGATTCAATTTATTTCGATAAATTACGTTTTTTAGCCATTTTATTACGCAACTGTAATCTAACTTCATTGATATTTACTGTTGCACACACAAATACGATCGAAATATGCTGGCGTGAAGTTAGACACACGTTCACACGATTTAGCGTTAAAAAACCACTTCGTCGGATATTTAGCTTTTGCGGCACCCGAGTCTAACACACACTTACACTTACAACACTACACTTACGACTTTGTAACATTTTACTCTCACACTTACATTTAGGGAGGCGATAATAGCCTCAATGTGCTTTTCTTCTTAAAATAACAACAACAAAAATCACGGAATAGTAGTTACACATTCAACAACCGAGTTAAACGCCCAACACCCGAACAAGTTAGTTCTGAAGTTAAAAAATAAATAAATTTGTTTCATTATTGATATTTCATTATAATATTACTCATGTTAATATATTTAATTAATCGTTTTTGAGATGAAAAACACGTTTCCTACATCAGAAACACTCATCATTTTGAGGTTATGTTTGCTTTTATTTTCGTTTTTTGTAACTTCCCGTTATTTTATGTTTTGGGTTTTTAATGTGAGGCAGATAGTAAAAAGCGTTTTGGTGAAAAAATTATCAAAATTGACAAAAGTTCCGAAAACTCAGTTTTAGCGATTTGAAAAATGCTTAAATTAAGCGTTCTCAGAATCCGTATGTTTCACGCACGTAATAGGTATGTCGTTTTGTCATATACGCCGTTATAGCGTTAAAACGTTAACTAGAAAAAATATATAACACTTGGCATTTTTGTTTACTTTACAATTCCAAACTTAAGAAAAGTACTCGTACTACATAGCATAGTAGTAGCCTATACGTAGTACTAAAAGCGTAATTTTGTTAAATTCATTATGTGGACCTCTATAGCCTATATCGTTGCGTCTGGGTCCAGAGGGATGATGAATTAGGGAGCAGTGCGTTAAAATATGGGCTGATATTTTAACCTTAATTAAAATAAAGAAAGCAAATTAGCCTACTTGTATAATTAAGTAAGCTAATAATTAACCTAAAAGAATTAATTTTACAAATTAACATAAGCTAGACAAATACAAGATATTCACAAGTAACTGGTATAACGTAGGTAGGTAATTAGAAACCTAATTAATAAAGTTCATAAGTCTTAAAGTTACTATTTTGATATTTTTACAACAATTAATGTATTGAACGGCAGGTCCTTAGTGATAATTTTATTGTTAAAATTTTGCATTCTAGTCTTATAAAGCGCTGTTGTGTTACACAGTGATACAATTTTAGGAATAACCAACCGATTAATTTCCTTTATTCATTTCAGAGTGGCGGCAATTTAAACTTTTTACGTAGGCCTAACCTTCTGTGTTTTGTTAAAAATTCTGAAAATTAACAGTTGTTGAGATAGGCCTATTTACTTACTGTTAAATAGCTGCCATTTTGAAATGAGCAATGGAAACGGGTTCGTGTTTTCTATAATTTTAATTGCGATGTTATAACAAAGTAGGCCTACTAAGCAAAAATTTAACTCATTATTTGCAGTTCACAAGATAAAATTGTTGTTCTTGTTAAAACACAAACACTAGATAGAACTAACCAATTTAGGACATTGTGTCATTTTTGTAGTCTCTTTTCAGATGCTAAATTTTGCACTTGAAGATTGGTTAAGGAATTGTTAATACCCGATATTATTTTTATCAACAAGAAAGTAGAATTTACAACAATAAATAATAGACTAATAATAATAGCGTGCGCGGCTGTGTTGTTTACCTTGATTTATCGAATTTCTAAAAATCGACATTGTTTGTAGTAGGCTATTACGTAAAAGAACATTACGCGAAATGATTTTAGTACCAGTAGCTCAGACAAGTCCGCTATTCAGCGAAATACTTTTATCCGTTTCAAATGGTGGCAGTTCAAAATGTTGTTATACTCGTATATCTTTTTTATCTCACACTGTACAGAAAATCGATTTCATCATCTTAACGTTAAATCTGCATGTGGGCTAAAGACACTAAATGTATTTAAAATTCGAACGTGATAATCATCGTGACCGTTCCATTATTTCAATTAAATTAATTTGTTCAAATTTTATCGCTATTACGATGGAAAAACCAAATTTTTAACAAAGTGTTTAATAAAAAGGTTTTTAAGATTTTGAATTGCTGTAGCCTAATTAAACGGATGAATGAGGTATTCTGGGTAACGTACGATCCAAGCTATTACAAAAATCAATGATTGTGTACCAAGAATGAATCAAATCGGACCAAAATTGCGCTTTGCAACGTGTAACGTGTTCTGGATGTCATGATCGAACATATTTTTCCATGTTGTTTATGAAGTCGGATGGCCGTGAAAGTTATTGTCCAATGATCCAGAAGGCCTACAACTACAATCCTTGATCCTAGAAAAATAGGCTACAATACAGTTCTACAATATAGATCTATACAATACAGGCTACAATATAGATCTATCTTAAATTTACGATAGATCTATTTTTTGTGACAGTTTTAACAAAAAACAGATGGCCATGCAGTTGTGTGGACATGATTTACACAAGTTGAATAGGTTAGGTTACTCGATTTTAAACTTTAACCGTTAAGAGTTAAACATAACTGGTGAGGCCTACAAAAGAAAGTAGTTTACTTCAGACTGTGTGCAGACTTTCGCAAAATTATTTACACAGATTAAATTGTCCTCACGAAAAGTAATAAATTAGATAACAAAATGTGCTAGACTATCAAGTGGGCAAAAACCAGTCACCTGCAACATTTTCAAAATCCTGACACACATAATTAAACGGGCTTGAGGTTGTTTTGAATTTAATAATGTCTGAATAACCCAATAAGGATGCTTAATAAAATGAATCACAATATAATCAGATCGTAACTAGAAATGCAAACCTGATATAAATAATAAAATGTTTTAGTTAATGTAACATTCTTTATAACTTACAAAGATTCGGGTAATGTTCAAAATGAGCTATTGGGTGAAGATAACCTGAACTATTTTTTCTCTTAAGGTCCATATTTTATGCCAGTTTGAGGACGAGGGATCAGTGTTAACGGCAAAGGAAAAGCAACGAGAGTAACTGCTGCTGGAACTAAGAACCTTAAGGTGCGCAGTTCAGAGACGCAGCAGACTGACCCGTGCTTTACCACATTGAACAGAGTCCCCCTAAACCAAATTAGCTACAATAGCCTATTTTAAGAACATCCGAAATGTTTTCAATTTCAATTGAAAAATAGCTGAGACCATTGTATTATGTTATTCGAAATAATGAGATATATTTAGAAACTTAAAAAAATTTCCAAATGTAATGCTGCAATATGCCAAAACATTTACCGATTTCGTAATTTTGTAACTTTACTGAACAGCTGACCTATAAAAGATATGACTTGTAATAAGTTATGAAACATTTTAAAGATTTTTTCAACGTTCTCTACAACCGTAAAAGGTCCTCTCTCACAGTTTTAAGCTTCGAGTTATACGAACGAGCTCGTATTATAATCGAATGTAAGCATTAACATACTTTCTTTACGTAGGCTAAACATTTTATTTGCTTCAGTTATTAAATAATTTATCATGATCACCTTTCCCAATAATTGGTAGCAGCGACAATCCTTCAAAAAGGATCCCAATCGAAACAAAAACCACAAAGTGCTAAAACGTTCTCCACCAAGTCTACAACTAAAAATGTTATTAATCATCTCGTACCAGCTCGGTGCATTGGCAAAGCAATTAGTGGAGGTATAAAATCATTAGGTTATTAATCTTGGCGCACACACTTATTTGAGTTCAAATAACGCAGTTCACTCCGAAACCAAAACGATACTATTTAAAGAGGCCATATGGAGACGTAACCAGCCGCCTCGGTGGCCTAGTTGATAGCGTACTGGGCCTTCACCCCGAGGACCCGGGTTCGATTCCCGGCCAGAGCTTGGCATTTTCATACGCTATAAATCATCCCATCGTCTGCATTAGCCTAAGTGTGCACAATAGTCACAAAAAAAAAGTGGAGACGTAACCGTCCCTTAGCAATTCACAAAAAAGAGATTGTGTGATTCAAGCACATTTCAGTATTTTACATACCTGTTTATCAAATGTATCTGAGACTGAAATCAGACAGATATAAAGACGAAGAAAGGCACGCCGCCGCCAAATGCGAAGATTGACATTGTTTCAGTAAACTGCGTAAACAGGTGAATTCTTGACGGAATTCAAAGGTGATTTAACAATTTCATTAACTGTAGACTTGGCGAACGTTTACCATTTGATGTTTTTGTTTACATATCGTACAGAAAAGAATAGCAAACTGCCGGGTAAAACGAGCATGGACGATTAGAGTACGGTAATACCCTATTGACCTGATTGTAGGGTTTTGTATTTGCAATATTTTTAATTTTTTTCTTTCTAATTTTATTTACTGACTCGACTTACGCGTGTTCGTAACTAAAATGTTAGCAACATCTGTTTAGCATATTTTGAGAAAATAGGCTTCCGTAGCCGATTTGTGGGGTTTTAAAGCTAAAAACCTCAGCTTTAATAGAGATGCTACGGTCAGATTTTTAAAATCTGATTAGGTTATTCCATTCAGTTAGTTACAGATTGCAGGCAGCCTGATATGTATTAACAAATGAATTCCAGTTGCAACTCTCGTTTGTTTACATATTGTGTTATCTGATATCAACAACTTATCTTATCTGTGATAATAACATGTTATATCTGACATCTGTAAAATAAATAATAAAAATAAGACTGTTTGAAATTGAGATCCTAAAGCATATTCTTGGACTGTTATCAGCTTAATTGTAAATTTATTTAGGCCCTATTTATAAATATGATTTTTTGTTTATGTAAAAAAAACATGTTTCATTTTCGTTCTTTTCCTATTTTGTTGTCCTCCTTAACTTTTCTTTTAAGATTAAATGTTAAAATCTGCTCTGTTTTGAGTTGTCGATTTTAAGGGTTACTTTGATTACCAACATTAATTAAGTCTATTACTTATCTGTGGATAGTTTTTAAACAGAATGTTTTGAGGAGATGTAGGGACCAAAGACGATCGAACTTTTATTATTTCCTTCCTTTATTATTTTACTTAGGCCCTTATAAATACCAACCCTTATTTTAGAAGTGCATACATAATAAAAATAAAAAATTCTGTTATTGAACCAAAAATAAAAATCATCATGTTTTCTATCATGGTTTATCATGTTTTCTCTTCCTTTTTATTTTAATTACGTTAATTTGTTCGAAAACACGGCAAATTAACACAGGTAATTTTTAACAACATAACCTAAAACTTATTATAGAGTATCAGCTATTTAATGAAATCAGCTGATCGTTACGAATTAATGTAAAACAACTGCTCTTTTTTTTTAATTTAAGTCCACATTGGAGCACACACAGTCAATTTAATTAAGTCTTTTGGTTTTTCTGCGTTCTTCCCAGTATTTTTTTAATCTTATTGATCTCTGAAGTCTGAGTTCTTCCGAATATACTACGTTTCGTGGACGTTTTTCCCTAAACTGTAATTGGGTTTCCTGACTTTTTAAGATCGCTTTTTCCCTCCTTCCTGCCAGTTGCTCCTTGGTTCAACCACTCTTTTACTATAACTACCAATATAAATTTGTGCATGTGCACCACGTGACCCGTAAAATCCAACATGATAATCAGCGCTAAAACATGAGGAATGGTGAAGAAAAGCTGTTCGAGTTTTAATATTGTATACGAACCAAATCGTAGTTATTTTTACACACATATATGGTGTACAGTCTGGAAACTTCGTAAACAAGAAATTTGTTGGTTTTAAGAGTGAAAATCTGTTTATGCTTATGCGATTTTTCTGCACTAAACTTTTGCAATAAGGACCTAATTTCATCTAGTTAGGCCTATAAAAATGATATTTCAGAATTTCATAGCATTTCGTAGTAAGGTCACTTCAAAGCCATAACGTTATAGCAAACATATGACCAAACTGACTGCTCCCTGGTAGCTGGTAGTATTACTGTACAGTACTTCCTTTCAATTCAGTCGCTCGACCAAGGCCATATCAATTTCAGCTTCATCGCTATGTTTTATAAAATCATTCAATGTATTGCAGTTGCAATTAATTATAAAATTATACCGTGTGCTTATTGTTTACCTGGTATTTCCTATGTTCTGTCTAGTGGCTGGCACGGAATCCATTAAATGAATCCATTAAACCTTCAAACATGAAGATTCTGTTTTTGTTTCAACCGATCTAAGTATCGGCCTAGAAGAGTTTGTTCATGTTTTTGAAGTGAATACTTCTTACGGCGGGGTATGGAAGTATGTTTTGCACGGGGAAAAAATTCAGTTTGCCGTCACGCATCACGCTCTTATATATATTTTTGTTTTAAAATGTATTTTTGAAGTGAAAACTTGTATGTTCGCGCCATTATATTACTTACCCAGTCCAACTTATTTAGTTTTGTGTCAAGTGTTAACTGTGTAACAATGACGTTTTATACGTTTATTATATATTGGTAGGTGTGAATAATAAATATTTAAATTATTTTAAACGCCATTATACTACTTACCCAGTCCAACTTTATTTAGTATTTAGTTTTATGACAAGTGTTAACTGTGTAACAGTGACGTTTTATACGTTATTATATATCGGTAGGTGTGAATAATAAATATTTAAATGCCATTATACTACTTACCCAGTGCAACTTAATTATTTAGTATTCAGTTTTGTGATATGTGTTAACTGTAGGCTACAACAGTGACGTTTTAATAATATTTTATACTTCTTAATATAATATTTTAAATTTGAAAGTTTGTGTTTTTTTTTTTTTAACGTCCGACTATTGTGCACACTTGGGCTAATGCAGACGATGGGATGATCTGTAGCGTATGAAAATGCCAAGCCCTGGCCGGGAATCGAACCCGGGTCCTCGGGGTGAAAGCCTAGTACGCTATCAACTAGGTCACCGAGGCGGCTATTTGTTTGTTATTCAATCACACATTAACTACTGGACCGATTGAGATGAAATTTAAAATAAACTGGTTTAGGTACTTGAGATGGACATAGATGTATTTCCGTTTTGTTCTTGTTAATTTTAAAAATGTGTATTTCTAAATTTGTGTAGTTAAATTATTTAATGTATATATATGTTATATTTATTATTAGTATAGGCCTAATTGTTAAAAGTAGGGTTATAAACTGATTAATTATTAAAAGTCCCTTATACAGCATAAGGTACTCAAATTTATAGTCTGACAGTTTCAGTTAAGTTTTAAGTTGTTTACCTACACACACGCGAAATTTAATAGAAAATAATTCCCCAAAATTGCCCTTTCCTGCATGCATCTGAATTTTTATAAACATAATTAAATCGTAATCGTAAAAAATTATACAGTCAGGCATGACAAAAGAAGTAGTCACTTCTGTCGGCCAGTCCCGCACTGCCAAGTTTCTTAGTTTTAGTAATTTGTGTAAAAAAATAAAATAGCCTATTACTGTTAACATTATTAAAATAAGGTGACATTTATTGGTAGTAAGATTATTGCATTTATTAAGTTTTATGAAAGGGATTTAAATATTTCATTAGTTATTCAAACAAAACGATATAGGGTATTCTGTACAGTTGAAGCTCCCATTTCTTATATACAATTTCCGTTTTCTTATATTTTAAATTTTGTTGACATGATAACGTCTTATAATTCGTGTCAGTATGGCAGTACATGTAGTGTGAAGAGGTGCTACACAAGAAATTATGGGATTTTTAAATTATTCATAACTTTGTAACAAATATAATCATAGATAAACTATTTTCTTATCGTTATATCCATCAAGTACACTAATATAGTACAGCAAGACCCATTAGCACTCTGCGTAGTAACAGATCGCAGTTTGGATTTAAAACCCTTGCTGGATTTGACGTTATTACGTCTGAAACTTAGGCCGTGACCAGCGACACCCCCCTGATTTTTATCAAAAAATTGGAAACGCAATTTAATTGACCCAGCGAAGCGAGGTTTCTGTTCCAACTTGACCTTTCGGCATTTGGTTTATGTTTGTTTGTTACACAGTTTTGGCTAAACGCATTGATCGATTGTTTTGAAATTTGGTACGGAGGTACTTTGTATGCACTGAACGACTTCAAGTGCAAGAGAGCCGCCTCGGTGGCCTAGTTGATAGCGTACTGGGCTTTCACCCCGAGGACCCGGGTTCGATTCCCGGCCAGGGCTTGGCATTTTCATACGCTATAAATCATCCCATCGCCTGCATTAGCCCAAGGGTGCACAATAGTCGGACGTTAAAAAAAAAATCAAGTGCAAAATTCTTACTTATTCATTTGCGTTTCAATATAATTTACAATAACCTCAGCCGATTTACAGTGAGTGTACGCAGTTGCAGCCATACGCTTTGGCACATTGTTGGGAAATGTGGTACGAGGTACCCTGTGTAAAGCCTACATGACGTGTGTAAGATTTTCCCCATTTACTTTTGTTTTAATATGGTGTCATCTGACTTAACTATTACAAGAGAACGCAGTTTTGGTCAAAACATTGACCGATTGTCTTGAAATTTGGTACGAAGATATCTTGTATAAAGCCCAAATGATGCATGTGTAACATTTTTCTATTTACTTCCGTTTCAAGATGGCGGGCTCTGATTCAGTGTTGAGAGTTGCTGGTTAATTTCTGAAATACTGGCCGAACCTATCATAAATGTGACCGCTTCGTGGAGAAAGAGCATACAATTTCCAATAAAGTTGGTCCGGTAACATTTTTCGTAAATGTTACTTTTAACGGTTAAATTAACGGAAAAGGTACGAGCGCTGTCGTGGAGCATTCTGTATATTAATTAAGAATACTAGTTATTGAGATTAAATTGAAATTTTGACTACATATTTTATAATCATAAATTAAATCATTGAAATAAATTGTGTAAACAGTGTCTGTGAGTAAAACGTAAAAACCGACAAAGTTTTTTGGCCACCAAATCGCTCAGTCACCAGTTGGTTTTCACATGAACTGTCTCGTATGTACGAACGTAAGCTGTATTATAAAAAAATGCAACAAAAACACTTTGTTGTTATCGACAGATGAGCTCACAGCTCAGGTAGGCTAGGGATTCGTTCACACTTCCTAGAAGCCAGGCCACCTTTCTGGTAGTTTCTCGGAACCTACCGTCATCATTATCCGTTTCCAAGAAATGTCCTTGTGTTTGTAGTCGCGAAGGGGAGCGTGTCGCGTTCTCCGGTTTTATCGCAGACAATGCGGGTTTAGATAACTTAAACATAGGCCTACCGGGAAACTTTCCGTTTATTAAATTGGTACCTGTTTTAGTTAGGGAATACGTAGTTCATTGATCTGTCATACGTGAGGACGTAAGGTAATGTAAAACGTTGAGGCAAACCCCCTTTTCCTGTATCACCTAGCAACCACTTTGTTTATCCATTTAGAAAATTGATTCTACGAAAACAATTCAATTCAACTTTGTATTTTCGAGATGTCATAACAGATAAGAACTTTCATCAACATCGGGAGAAATATAGTTTGGCCATCAGCACATACTTTTTCGGATGTAAACAAACAAGTAAAATAACAGGGCTGTGAGACAAAAAATTGAGCAAACCTAATCAAGCAGATTTCTGATAAATTAGGCCTATTTTCTTCTACAGATGCCTGTGATATTTTGGAGAATTAGAGACAATTTATTGCGGTATTTATAGCGTACATTTGAGGAAAATTTAATGAGAATTGTTTGAGCTGATTTTAATAAAATATGATTTTTGACGAAAAAATTGAATTTTATTTTTATATTTCGAGATATTTTTTAGGCAAAACCATGGAACCTTATAAATACGCGAGTGTCAGTCTGTCTGTCGGTAACGCACCCCCTTATTCGTAAACAATGTGACCTGTCACTAAAAAATTTGATAAAAAATTGTTTTTGTAGCGGTCCAAACCAAGGAAACATACATATATGACGAACAAATATTTAGGGGTAAAATCTTAAGGGCAAATTATTATTTTTTTTATTTAACTAGTGATGGTATCTTGAAACAGGTTATTTTGAAACTGGATGTAACATTTTTTTCACATAAAGAGTTTACGTAGATCCGTCAAATCTTTCCAAAAATCGAAGTCTTTTCTGTAATTTCGATTATTTTGGTCTAGAAAATCTTGAAAATTTTATAAACAGTACTTTTGATTAAAACGAACATTTTTTTTATAGGACTGTTTTATAATTCTCATTTTTATATTTGAAAATTTACCAACGTTAAAAGCTTTTTTCTCCACTTGACCGTATGCACTGTAGATAAATGTGTAGAATACGATTCAAAGTTTGTGCATCACATATGCCTACATTTTGGAAAAATCGTACAGTTCGTGTTTTGAGTGACTGAAGTGATCAGGTTCCGTGTCAGGCAGTACAGAAGACACATTCAACTTATCTATTTTTGTTAATAGTTTATATTTTATACGTAAGGTGTACGTTTGTACTTCGCCTAAAATGACAAACATTTGTGGGCAAAAATAACTGATTTGAGACAGGATGTTAATCTCAAGTTTACATTTCAACAGTAGATACTAATTTACTAGAAGAAAAAAACAAGGTGACTGTACGTGCTGTAAAAACATGTACTTGACCATTTTATTAATTTTTTTTCACGATCACTGTTCAGTACATTCTGCATGTGTGTTATATATTCACACAAAAGTTATTGAACTACCAACTAAATTAATACTTACACTGACCGTGTTGTGTATTATTGCATTTGACATTGAAACAGTTTTCCTCTTGGCTTTGGTTTTCTCAGAACTAATCAATGCCTGCTCGATTGCATCATCGATAAGCTGTGTAGCAGTGGACAGTCGCTACTAAAATATACTGTATCTATGTATTTTAAATTCCAACAGTAATAGTAGAAGTACAATTAGTCTATCTTTAGAGGTCTTAGTCAATTTCCAAGATAACCTGTGGATTGTGTTCGAATCGAGTGTAAAACGTATACCCGTTTGTCGAATATATCGCGTTTATATTTGGAATCATCCAAATACAGCATTATTATTACTTTTATTCGGACAAAAATAATATATGATTTATAAAAATACATCGTGCATGTGTGCGTAATAAATGACGTTTATAGGTCAACTTCGTTTTCAAATGGGTTAACCTAAAACCTAGAGAATAACAAACCTAGATGACTGACCAGATCTGCGTTAGAATATTAAAAAATAGCAATGAATATTCAAGGCTGATATCGTGAACGGTCAAAACATAAATCTAAAACGCATATAATCAGTAAAAAACCACAAAGACGAAAAACGAACACTCAGAGTCTGACAAAACTGAACGGACCTTGAGATGTGACTATAAGAACCTAGGTAGGCTACTTATATTGAATTTAATGAAGATTTTGTTTATTAATTGTTTGGAATAGCTGTGTAGTTCAGTTACTTTTATAACCTCATTGTTTGCATTCAGAACACGGTCTATGTTCAGCATAAAGATTTAATTGGTGATAAAGATCGAATAAGTTCAGTGAGGAAAGGTTCGATAAGAATAATACAGGATAAATTAAATTTATTTACAAAAATAATAGTAATTTGTAGCTTAGCTACGTGTTGTATGCTTAAGAACACTGCGAATGCGCTCGACTGTTTACAGACTAATAATTAGCCATCAAAGGACCTGTTAGGCTGATTGCTGACGAAGACGGCCGACTAATTGCTCGGTTCCACCGAGGTGGGATTTCTCAAATATTCAGTCTTTGGAGGATCCCACAAATCACAAAAATTTTGGTTAATGAGTAATCGAAAAACATTGTCTTTTTTTAAAAGTGTAGATGATGAAACTTATCCAAGAGACACTTTCTCTGGACGCCTGGAGTATCGAGTACCGAAAGTTTTCTATTTCCCTGTCTTCAAATAGAGGGGTTGTCCCTCGACGTATGTTTCAATGATTATCACGTAGCACGAAGACACACACAACTGACAACTGATGTTCCAACGTTCTATCGATCGTCAAATTTTCGGTTATACATGGTCGAACAATTTATTCAACTGTTAACGGTTCCAGTGGACCTCTAAACTGTAATCCAATTTATCCATGTGTTAATTTAGGCAGCTACAACTAGTGATATATAATAATGTAGCCTATAGGCCTATAGGCTACTCCTATAATATACAGTGGCCTAGTTGATAGCTTACTGGACTTTCACCCCAAGGACCCGGGTTCGATTCCCGGCCAGGGCTTGGCATTTTCATACGCTATAAATCATCCCATCGTCTGCATTAGCCCAAGTGTGCATAATAGTCGGACGTTAAAAAAAAAAAAAATAATAATAATATACAGTACTACGTATAGGCTACTACTGTACTGTACTCTCAGCGAGGCAGGCATCTGTCGATTATAGGGCCTACATGCAAAGGTAGGCTACTGTACTTCGATAGCTGCAACATAGGCTACGTATCTGCAGATAAGGACTGTATTCCTCCTTTTACTTCCTTCATTTACTTGTCACTATATTTACATGTATATTTCAGTTTCAAGCTCCACATGCGCAGAAACAAGTTTTTACTTAGATATCTGTGCACATCTCTCGAGTTGAAACGTATTGACTGATTTCGTTCAAATTTGGTTTTTATTACGACGTTTGTGTAGCTCATCATATTTCGAGACCAGTTTTCAATAAATATTAGTTTTTCAAAACCGTATTTTGTCAGAATTACTGAAAAAATGGCGGAAATTAGTTTTTTTTTAATTTAAACTCGCAAAAATGTGTAAAATTTTTGTCAAATTAAGTCCTTAAATACACAAAAAAAGGTCGGAAACTATCGACAAAATTTCAGAAAATTAGTTTTACTTTTCAATTCGATTTGTTAAATTTATTGGTTCCTTAGTGGATACAGATTTGCCGGTTTTTAAATTTTAAAAGAAGAAACCTTTTGTTTCTTTAAAAAAGAATACTCCGTAACCTAACTGACACTGTACTTGTACTTGCGTGGTGTCCACCAGTTATTCACGCATCACCGTGTTAGGCCCAACAACCGTGTCAGGTTATGATTTTTTTAAAATAAAGTTTTTTACTACGAAAAACCCGTTTTAAACGTATTTTTATCGTTTTACCGATCTACAACATGTACGTGCGTTATTCATTGCCTCATTAGCACGACTTCTGCTGCGGTGGCGTTAATACGCAAGTACCAATTTATTTGACAAAAAATAAAGCGACTTCTAGTTTTTTGTCGACATTACCGAACATGCTGTATGTATTTGGTTAAATTTTTGGACACATTCGTTTCCTTTAAATAACCGAATTGAACGTGAGGAAGCCTATCTAATGTTAACTGGAATGTGTGTCTGTATTCATTCCTCTCGATAATGTGAAAATGTCGCGAAGGCTTTCTGAATTCATTTGTCATGTACTCGTGACCATCGAAATTTTATTTTGTAACATTGCCGCTAAACTGTCACAGTTTTCCCTGCCTTCATCATACGTGATCCTGCCCATGTTATTCCCACAAGACCGTCTTTTCTCCACTTAGGCTACGTGATCTCTTCTTCTGTCAGACAGAGTATAAATAAGTAGTGCAAGATTACGATCATTTTTTTTATCCTTAATAAATACATTAATTTGATTTCGAACAGTTTGTAATGATAACGTTTCGTTCTGCAGTATAGCGGAGGCACAACACAAAGCAGACAGAATGCAAACACTCAGCTAGGCCACAGAACTCGGAACATCTGTAACTGTAACTGTAACTATACTGTATCTTAGTCATTCACATTCACAGGCCTAGTGCAGCGTCATCGCTAATCAGCAGTTGTACGTGGATTAGGTTTCACAAGGTCTTGCCAACTTTGAACACTCCACGCGATTAGATTATTGCATGCTGTCGCGAAATCTTTTTTGTCGTTCATGTAATCGAAAACGCGATTTTTTTCCAGAAAGTTCATTCTATCGATTCAAAAAATTCGATTTTTTCTAAGGTAGCCTATAAAGAACAATTTTGTGAAGGTGTAGATTATTGCATGCTGTCACGAAATCTTTTTTGTCATTCACGTAATCGAAAATGCGATTTTTTTTCGAAACGTTCGTTCTATCGATTAAATAAACTCGATTTTTTCTATCGTTTTAGAAAGCTCGATTTTTTTGAAAGGTATAAAAAAACTTTTTTTTTCTTGAAAAATGCATTTTATTGAGTTCCAAAATGCGGTCTCTTCGGAAAATGTAGACTATTTAATCGAATCTAAATGTAAAACATTTTTTTGATATTCCACACCTTCGAATACTAAAACACGATTTCTTTTTCCACAAAGTTAATCTCAACAAATAAAAAAAAAAAACAAAAAAAACATTTTTTCGAAAGTTCGTTCCTTTTATTCCAAATAGGCCCCTATACGAGATCCTTTCGGAAACTCTGTTCATCTTTTAATCTAAGTAACACAAACTGAACACGAAAGAGTTTGTGTAATGTTTTTGCTCACTAATTAATGCGCTGTTGATAACGTTTGTAGAGTAGTGCATAATTCTCACACCATGCACTTCAGATAGGCCTAGGAAGTTGTGACCACAATGAATTATCACATCCTATTGTAGCCGAGGCCTGCCTACTTCCATTTATAGTCGGGTGTACAGTATCGACAAGACCTTAGTTCACACACTGTACATAGCAATGGGTTTAAGAAACAAGACAAAATGGCACAACGTTTTATATCGCGCGGACTTTCGGTAAATTTAAACATTTTTATAGCCTACCCGGCCAACGTGCAGAAACTTATATTCGATAAGTACGAAAAAACCCTAATGCTTATCAGAACATATGGAGAAAACTTAATGACGACTATTTTAACATCAGCTGCTACTAATATTCTTTACTAAACAACTAATCAGTTGTATACAATAGTAGGCTATTGTATACAAGAAATAGCCTGTTAATTTTATTTGTGTTAACTTGGACTTCATTTAGGGGAAACTATCTTTACAATAACTGAACTTGAGCGCGGATTCAGTTACCAATCGAGATTCCAATTTGCATTGCTTAGATTCCTTGCAAAGTTTTCGTAAGTATAGGCCTAACGGTATTGTAAGTGTATTAAAATCAAAACATTGGAAATTACCTTGAAACCATTCAGATTGCGAGAAATCCATTAGCTTTCAACTTCATTTAGGTACTTAGGTAGTTATGTGTTAGGTACTTATACGTCACGCTTATGTGAAAGTCGAAGAAAAGACTTTTTGTACGTCGTAATCTAGAATATTCTGTTAGCGCAATATTATTACTAATAATTGCCTTTTTTTAAATATAAAGTTTGTGTTTCGTTATTTATGCATTGTCTTTCTTTCCATCTTTATTATTGTTGTTGAATCCATTTTTTCTAAAAAAAAATCCATTTTCTCTAAGCAATTATCAATGATAATTCAAGATTACGTGTTAAAAAACACGAGATATAAACAACAAAATACTAGGCTTTCACCCCGAGGACCCGGGTTCGATTCCCGGCCAGGGCTTGGCATTTTCATACGCTATAAATCATCCCATCGTCTGCATTAGCCCAAGTGTGCACAATAGCCGGACGTTAAACACCAAAAAAAAAAACAAAAAAAATCCATTTTTTCTAAGCAATTATCAATGATAATTAAAGATTACGTGTTAAAAAACACGAGATACAAACAACAAAATACAAAGAATAGTACATGAGGTAAAAGAAAGAGACAACACAAGGCGGAGGAAAGAAGAGAAGTATTCGTAGAGGGGTGACACAAAGACGGTGGTGTGAAAGGCTTCAAGGACTGTGACGATGTGATTCCATGTTCTAGACAGCTGACAGACTCAGCTGGAAATTGCAATAGATGCAGGTGATTCAGTGCATAAGCATCTTAGCATCAGACCTGATAATTAATTTTTTTTTTTTTTTTTTAAGGCAAAAAGTACATTGAGGCTATTATCGCCTCCCTAAATGTAAATGTGAGTGTAAAGTGTTAAAGTCGTAAGTGTAGTATTATAAGTGTAAGTGTGTGTTAGACTCGGGTACCGCGAGGGATGTCTAAATCCTCTCAATAGGTACAAAAAAAAAACAAGAAGGTAAAACACAATTGAACTGTCGGTTTTCTTAAATATGAAACTTGTAATTAACTGGTTTTCATTTCTGTAATTTTGGTGAAATATTTACTACAGAAAGTTTAATTAATGTGTATAATTATTACCCAGTTGTAATCATAATGTCTGATAAAAAAAAAAAAAAAATAATTTCAGTTGGTTATACTAAATTGTAATTAATTTACTAAACCTATGCAACAACGATGAACGTTTTCAGAATGTTAAGTTTTCAAACAATAAGCTGCCTTTTAGGTTATGAAATGACAAGGAACCTAATGCTTATTAGAACATATGGAGAAAACTTAATGACGACTATTTTAACATCAGCTGCTACTAATATTCTTTACCAAACAACTGATTATATACAAGAAATAGCCTGTTAATTTTATTTATGTTAACCTGTAGTTTATTGTAGTTTTTTCTTCAAATTGGGCCTTCATCAAAGGAATGCAAATAACTCTAAGGGTAACAAGTCTAAATCGATAGCAGTAACTCTGTAGCCTACACTGAATTTCATTGCAAAAGAATGAAATTTAATTATGGATATCCATCCCTAAAAATTTTGATTTTTGACACATTTTTCGCTAATTTTTTTATAAAACCGTCCATTTATACAAATTCATGTCAGGGACCAAAGGTGTCTAACACTTGATTTTTATTTACTTTATGACACTTCTGCCAGGTTACATATTTGTAATTTGGAATAATTGGAATGAGTGGAGAAAATCTCACTCGTAGGGGATTTAAAAAATCGTGGTTTTCTCCCTATGTAACGGTTATTTACGTAGGCCTATATGTCTGTATGTATTTATTCGCCTTTCTCTGGTGGGTTTTGTCGTGTGCGGGTTAGATTTGAAATTGTCCCAAATGAGGCTTTAAAAAACAAATAATAACGTATTAGTCGTTATGTAATCAAATTATGTTTTGTAAAAAATCTGTAAAAACAAAATTCAATTTTAAAAATTTTTAAATATTTCATAAAACCGATCCAGTTGATTTTAGGCTACTTATGAAAAAAACCGAAAATAAACCCGGAACAGCATTTATATAATTTGGTAGCTTAAGTCGAATTTTGGTAAGTATAGACTCTTGCGCTGGTAACCAAAATTTGTTTGCCATTTTCAGTTTAATATTTGAGTGCATTCTATCATTTCTGAAACAGACTAAATATTAGGTGTTATTTTTTGTATAGGCTTAAAAATTTTAAAATATTAAATTGCGTTTTTATATTAATTGCTCCGTGAACACGTTGTTTGGTATTGTTGCAAGACACGGGATGGTAGTTACAAACACGTATTCTATATTAACATTTGTCTATTTACCAAACGTCAACTTGCTAAACACTGTATTTCTGAAAGTTACCCACCTGATATTTTATTTAATTCGATGATGAGAGTTGGTCTATAGTTGCGAAACATCTATTATTTTTATAAACAAAATATTTATTCTTATATAAATGTGTGACTAATCAGTAACAGGCCTACGTAATCGTGGAATGCCTGTAGCTGTGTATCTGTAGTAATGAATGTTTGCTGTATTTATACTTCGCTAAGAGCGAGACAGTTCACGGAACCAATCTGTGCGTCATTTATTCGAAGAAATTAAGAACAGTACTTTGACCGAACAAAGATTGTAAATTACAGATTGACAGTATCAAGTTATCAATCAATGTCAGCTGTTATCGGGCGAGTTGCGCGCGCACCGACATAACCTAACAAATTTCGCACTGGAAAGTTTAGCTTTTGTTTGCCGAATACATGTTGCAAAGTTGTAATCTGTTAATTAATTATTCATGATCAACAATATTAATAGTAGATGTTCAATGAGAAATAGATGCGATTGTGATCCTTCTGTTCTTAGGATCCTTTCAAAATCATTTCGTTTGTGTAATTGTGCAATTTTATTAAAATTATATTTTTCACATTTAAAAAAAATCTGTTCTGTGGGCGATAACGGGTTGTTTGTTGTATGTCTATGATTCATTCTCATTTAACGTCTAAATGGTACGTCAAAAAACTTTGAAAGTTAGGAGTTTAGGTAAAGTAAAAAGATTACAAGCACAGTTGTGTGTTCAGAATTGTGGGGGGGGACAGTTCAAGATTTGTTTACAAGTTTTTTTACAAAGTATAAAACTGGTTCTAATTTAGCGAATTTCTTTTAAAAAATGAGCTATTGGAAGAGCTGCCATTTATATTAAGACCAATCCCGGGACAATGTAATGCGTATCAATACTGTAGCGTTGTCAGTATATATTTTTTATTTTTATATAGACTACTTATTCATTTTTTCTCAACGTCTATACTTAATGCCAGTTGGAAGACGAGGGAAGAGCGTTAACGTATGAGCGCAACGGGAATAACTGCGGCTCGAACTAAAAACCTTAGTCGTCAATATATACAAGTGTGTGTGCGCGCGCGCGTGCGTTAAGTTCAGTATGAAGATGTAGTTTGTCTTTACCTATATCTTAGAATGAATTTTTAAAAAAATAGTTTTCAAACTCTTTTTAGAAAAAAAACATTAACAACAGTTTTTGTAAATATCAGCTCTAACGATTTTGATAAAATTATGCGTATACATAGTTTTTTCATGTACCGGCTGTCCCATAGAACTTGACCCATAGGCGTGTAACATGGCGTTTTATATTTCAGTATTTTATTTCATCTGTCCACGAATGAAATTTCGTGAAAGTATTACTTCAAAAAATAAATATTGGTTTCGATACAGTTCAACTTTTATTTCAATCAGAAATTATTAATATGTATAAATTAACTATTTCTGTTTACGTTAAAATAAATAATAAAAGTGTTGAACGTTGTTTTGGTCTATTAGTTAAAGTGCTGGTTGTATAGTGTTCGAAACCTACCTGCTACTTTATTTTAATTGTTTTAAAAAACTGTTCATTTTAATTTTTTTTACACCTGTTTGCAAATATATACAAATTAAAAAGTCCGAAATAAACCTAGAGGGGTATAGAAATATATTATTTCGAATGATAAAATACCGGTACTTTTTTTTATAAGAGATATTTAAATAATTCATCATTTTATTTTCGTTCCTGACTGCAAGGTCTACTTCAGCTCATAACTCTATAATACTGTAGTAATAATCAAAAATATTGATAAACTCAGGTGGCATTTTAACACTTATTAATTATATTGTAAATAGGCCTAAAATAAAGTTTGGGGAACAGTAAAACTTAATTTAAATATTCGCTATAATATGTACGAAATTGCGAAGGCCTTGGTAGAATGTGAAAAATAGTTAATTGAACCATAAATAGACCTACTGTAAAGTTTGGCAACAATAAACTTAATTAAATTATTCATTAAAATATTTACGAAATTGTGAAGGCCTTGTCGTAATTTGAAAATTGTTAATTGTGGAATATCATAAATAGACCTAGAGTAGTAAAGTTTTGGCAACAGTAAGCTTAATTAAATTACTCATTAAAATATTTACGAAATTGTGAAGGCGTTGTCGTAATTTGAAAATTGTTAATTGTAGAATATCATAAATAGACCTAGAGTAGTAAAGTTTTGGCAACAGTAAGCTTAATTAAATTACTCATTAAAATATTTACGAAATTGTGAAGGCGTTGTCGTAATTTGAAAATTGTTAATTGTGGAATATCATAAATAGACCTAGAGTAGTAAAGTTTTGGCAACAGTAAGCTTAATTAAATTACTCATTAAAATATTTACGAAATTGTGAAGGCGTTGTCGTAATTTGAAAATTGTTAATTGTGGAATATCATAAATAGACCTAGAGTAGTAAGGTTTTGGCAACAGTAAGCTTAATTAAGTTACTCATTATAATATTTACGAAATTGTGAAGGCCTTGTCGTAATTTGAAAATTGTTAATTGTAGAATATCATAAATAGACCTAGAGTAGTAAGGTTTTGGCAACAGTAAGCTTAATTAAGTTACTCATTATAATATTTACGAAATTGTGAAGGCCTTAGTGGAATTTGAATATACGTTATGTTGTTTATATTTTAACATAAGTATACAGTAAAATTTAAAATATTATAGTTAACTTTTTTAAACAATTAAAAAGAAGGTTGTAAGCAGGAAACCATTATAAATTTATAATCATACACTTAACCTTTAGACCAGTAAAACATGCAATACTATTTTATTATTGAATGTATCAAAGTTTATCAGCATGTCAGCACCACTGTATGTTGCTTAAGATCCAGCAACCACCTTCTGAAATCCTTGAAAGTGCTTTCTAGAATTCATTAACTAAACGTATCGCAGTTAAAAATATGATTAGACTTTTTATAAAAAGTGTTGTGTCAAGTTGAAGTAGCTACATGCAGTAGCCTAGTATAAAAACATTTCCACTTGTACTCGAGGAGCCTAATATTGTTGGAATTTCGTGGTACGAAATAGGCTATCAGTTCTCGTAACATCTCTAGAAGAAATCCACTTTCATCAGGCCTTGTTAAACTTAAAAACTTACTTTAAATGTTCTTGTTAATCATTATGTAGGTCTGTACAGTATTCGTATCTGTAGTGTCAAGCGATAATGAATGGGTTTGTGTTCAGGCGTTAGACGTTAGATGCAGATCTAAGATGAGATGAGGCTGTTACCATGGTGACGCCATTGATTCGGCCAAGTTGCAGGGCGTCACTTCCCGATGTCGGTCAACTTGCATTTCCTCCCCGCTTCCCGCGTCCACGTCTGCAAATACTAATCCCTGGTCAACGAAAATTGCGTAAACTTTCTGGTATAGGATAGCTAAGTTTCCATTTTGGCGTTAACTGCTGCACATATTTTGTTTATATTTCATTAAAATGTAGTCCTTTTGAACACAAATGATACGGATTAGTTTGTATCGACAAAAAAACTGTAAACATCTGTATAATTTTTCAAAAACGGACTGTCAGATTTTATGCAAGTGTGAAGATTTGTAAGTTGAATCAGCATTGCAACTTTGAAATCAAATTACGTGTCGGTAGTAATCGAAAAAGACGAAACTAAATTCTGAACGCCGACGAGGTTTGTCTTGCTTTTTCGTCTCTCCGAATCGTAAGTTTCTTTTTACTTAAAATGTGACGTCTCTACTTGAGTTACGAGTTTTTTTGCACGTGACACAAATTTGTATTGTCAGCTATGCATAATAAATTTTCAAAAAATATACACACTGACGCATGATGTATGCGTTTTTCTTGAAGCAAATTCTAGAAGAATTTCAGCAAAAAGGTTGCTGTTTCTTATGCAACTTATAGGCCGGTTCTATAAGAAACAAATAATACTAATTAGGCTATATTGTAAACATTAATTTAACATTCAATTAAATTATTTTAAAAGGCTGAACATTTAGTATCTAAACAAAAACTATGGGTTGATAACTTTAAAAAAAAAATTAGATAGTCGTGGGACTGGCCGACAGAAGTGACTACTTTTGGCATGCCTGACTGTATACTTCTTTCACTATTATGATTTAATTAGCTGTTACCTGTTGCGGCTTCACCCGCAATTGTAATGTAGGTAATAAAATTTATAGTCGATTTTCAAAATCATGAGCACGTTCATTTCAGTTTAATATATTTCTAAATTCAATATTACATGATTTTATGGTTTTTTTATTTTAATTTGTAAAGGCAGGTCGTTTGGAATTTATAAGATTGCTTCAATTAAAATCATTGCGAATGTAAGCTTATAAACAATAAATTTATAATAAATAATAACAGGGATTCAGATTTTTAAAACGGGAATACATCTATGTCCATCTCAGGTACCTAAACCATGTTCATTTTAAATTTCATCTCAATCGGTGCAGTAGTTAATGTGTGATTGAATAACAAACAAAAACACACACATATGACAAAACTGAATATTAAATAATTAAGTTGCACTGGGTAAGTAGTTTAATGGCATTTAAATATTTATTATTCACACTTACAAATATATAATAACGTATAAAACGTCACTGTTACACAGTTAACACTTATAAAACTAAATACTAAATAAAGTTGGACTGGGTAAGTAGTATAATGGCGTTTAAAATAATTTAAATATTTATTATTCACACCTACATTATATAATAATAGTATAAAACGTCACTGTTACACAGTTAACACTTGACACAAAACTAAATAATTAAGTTGGACTGGGTAAGTAACACACACACACACACACACACACACACACACACACACACACACACACACACACACACACACACACACACACACACACACACACACACACACACACACACACACACACACACACACACACACACACACACACACACACACACACACACACACACACACACACACACACACTGCAACAGCCAGTTTTAAAACTGCCTAACAGATAAAAAATTGTTTAAAATTATTAATCAAACTAAGTAAATATAGGCCTAATTCTAGAAGGTCATAATTAGGTCATAATTTAGAGATAAGAGGGGTTTGAATTAAGAAGTGTATAAGTTAGTTTAGTTTTGTAATAGTGATCGTAATGTAGTTCTTAAAATTGACTGGAAGATTGGCGGTTTTTGTAAAACTAGGCTAGTGACAAACAGTTTAGTTTGGTTATTTCAGTGGTTTTTATTTTATAGTTTAGAATTCTTTAAAAAGTCTGGTGATAGAAAGTGACAAATGTTTTGATATTGTGAAAAAAGAACATATTTTTGTATTAATATTCTACCCGTGAAAATATAACAGTGATTGTATTACTGTGTAGTTAAACTGACTACATTCCTTTAAATTGGTGAAATTAGTGTAAATATTACAAATAATAGGACAGTAATTAATGAGACATAAGACCGGTTGGTTTTGGTTTCTAATGGTTTCTAATATTATGTATTAGTTACTCACTGATATTAATGAATGCGTCATAGAAATATTTAATCGAAAACTTTGTGTGACAGTTGTTAAAAACTTAACCATTGCATTTAGGAAGATTTTGGGAAAGTGAAAATGTCCAGTGGTGTAAGTTCATATTTTATATTTGTTTATATTACACTACCGAAAATAGCGTATTGAGTTATTTAGAATTATAGCAAAGTTATGGATTATGGGAAATGGTTGGTATCAAAAGAAACAACCTAATAGGTAGATTAGACTTTCAGATTATTATAGGTTTTTTTTGTGTTTAACGTCCGATTATTGTGCACACTTGGGCTAATGCAGACGATGGGATGATTTATAGCGTATGAAAATGCCAAGCCCTGGCCGGGAATCGAACCCGGGTCCTCGGGGTGAAAGTCTAGTACGCTATCAACTAGGCCACCGAGCAGGGTAATTAGCTAATTTTTAAAAGAAACGGATATATTTTTTTAATTCAAACAAAGTTCTTAGCATATTTAAAGTAAAACAATACATTTTATAAACAAAACAAACTGTTTTACCTACACACAAAATTTAAATTTTCCAGCATCTATTGTCATCTATATTTTTCTGTGTAATTGTTATTTAAACTATTATGTGGTTGAATATAATTAATGTAATAGCAAAAATGTTGGCTAAATATCTTCATATTACATATTGGGGGGTATTTTAAGGCGAAAAGCACATTGAGGCTATTATCGTCTCCCTAAGTGTAAGTGTGAGTATAAAGTGTTAAAGTCGTAAGTGTAAGTGTGTGTCAGACTCGGGTACCGCGAGGGACGTCTAAACCCTCTCAATAGGTGCAGCTAGTCTGCACCCCCCTGCGGGTGATTATTAAAGGATAGTCTTTTCCAAATACCACACCCCGGAAAGAAAGGGTAATTTTATAAACTTACAAATAAACAAAAAAGAGCAGAATGAATATTTGATATTTAACGAAATTAGTTTATCTAGTTGTTTATGTTTATTATTAATAAGAAAAACAGCCTCGGTGGCCTAGTTGATAGGCTTTCACCCCGAGGACCCGGGTACGATTCCCGGCCAGTGCTTGGCATTTTCATACGCTTTAAATCATCCTATGTCTGCATTAGCACAAGTGTGCACAATAGTCGGACGTTAAAAAAAAAAATATATATATATTAATAAGAAAATTAAATGGATAAGTTTACAATCGCCGACAACGCAATGATTTTCTCTTCGACTTGGGTGGAACGCACACGTACGCAACTATAGACTTTTTGTCTTTTCTTTACAGACTTCGCAACTAAAGACTTTTCTTTTTCTTTCTTACGCACGCACGCAAGAAATATTTTTTGGTTTACGGATACATAAACAAGACATAGGATATCAGTAATAATTGAAATTTTGTACGTTCACCATAATTTCCGTATAACTTGGTAGCCTGTAGTGATAGTGTTAAATTAAGATTTGAAATATAATGGCATAGGCTACATAGTGGCGTGTTGTAAGGAATCTGCCGCTCCGGAGTTGGGCGTCGTGTTGGTCACACCGTCCCGGACAAACCTGTTCCTGGCTGCGTTCAGCCGGCCAGCCACTGTGGCCACATTGATCTCAAATTATGCGAAGGCCTAAAATTACGTGCATTGTTTAGGCCAGTCCAGATCTATATGCCAGACACGTGGGTAATTTTTCAAATAATTTTTCATATGAAATTTTGTTTTTTTTTGCAAATATTGTAAAAAAACTATTTTGTGAATATTATGCATTATGGTTTAATTTGTGCTTAGACTATGTAAGCAAAACTATTGTTTCTACATTTCTTTTAATGTTACTTATTTCAGTAATTCTTAATGCCACAAGAGGTTAGATCTAAAGGTATTGATAAATACAAAGACCTTATAAAAAAAAACCAAAAATAACTGCATCTGTTTAACCATATTAGACTGTATTTAAATGTCATGCGATCGTAAATAATGTATTGTTTTACCTCCTAACATTTATTATCGCCTGTTATTGCTGTAATTACAAACAGCTGTCCCTAGTACTCAGGCTTATCATGCTTTCTGGCATCCCGGATATTTTTTTTTGAAGTGGATTGTTTTTTAGTCAACAATGTACCAAATATTATTGCTTACTTATTAATCATTTTTTCGACTTAATATATTAATTTACAAGTAACGTAATTATTTTCTAAATTATTATTGTTTAAAATAAAAATGTCAGCTGAAAGTAGGCACAAGAACTTCGAAACATTTACTTAGAACTGAGTCCTGTGATTACATCTGTACCATCGGGTTCTTGCTTTTGCCTTGGAGTTGGAGGTGTGGTACCTTATCAGCTGTATTTTTTTTGTAAAAAGTCTACACAAAACATTTGAAACAATTTTTATATCGAGTAGCTCCCTTACCCCAAAACGGATATTCTCTCCCCATCAGCCGTCCAAAAGTTTGTTATAAAAATACTCTTTCCACCGGTGCTGATATACAGGCAAGCACCTCGGTGGCCTAGTTGATAGCGTACTGGGCTTTCACCCCGAGGACCCGGGTTCGATTCCCGGCCAGGGCTTGGCATTTTCATACGCCATCATCATCGTCTGCATTAGCCCAAGTGTGCACAATAGTCGGACGTTAAAAAGCACTTTTCCAACTCTACCAATTTGGATTTTTTTTTTAACCTTAATGTACTCTATTAGAGAATCTGGACATTTGTTAATTCCTCACTCGTGCCTAAACCCCAGACGTATGTTAAACCTACTAATTTGTTATAGTTGTACTGTTGTCACACAATTGTAAATTTAATTTAGGGCGGGGCTAAGTACCTCTTATGGTTGAGGACTCCATACACTCCTTCAGTTGTTTGTCACAAAACAGGCATATAAAGAATTCTCGCGAAAAAAGTGCGATATACTTTTAAAAGTTTCGAATAGCTGGATATTTTGTAAATTTCCCTTCGAATTATCCGATTAAAACTCGAATTACCGACGATTTTTAACATCGTGTTTACGAATTCCAAGAACCGCTGAAAACTTTGAATGCATTAAAAATCGGCAGGTGTTCCCGATCTTCTTGAATTTACCTAAATATCCCGATTTGAAGCTGTTCGTCCCACGTCGCACAGAAATTTGGATGTGTTCCTAAGTTAGAACTACTTTTGTCAGCAATTAACAAAGAACGTTTATACTAAAAATAACATCGAATATTTATTATGCTTGGAAAATAACAGTAATTAGAATCCAAGTCGACAATAAAATTAATTATTTCAGGAGAAAAATAAGGAAATGAATGCAAGTTTTAAAGACCACAGTAGGACTGCATCGAAGATCCACACAAGCAAGGCAGTAAACTAACACAGGCTGATTTTTTTATTCATGCACATGACTGAAATTTGTTAAAACAGATTCTGCGAAAATCGGACCTGTTATATTTTCACAGTTACTGTGATTATTTGCTTTAGCCGAATCTTGTGAATTTTTGAAATTTATGCTGTTTTATGCTACATTATCGCCAATTTCGATTTCATACTGTAGACCTGTTGGTAGGAGAGCTATCCTCCAATTTTAAGCTGTATAGTTTATTTCAAAAACTCGTCCGGGAAAGATAAAACAGCTTAAAATCTAAACGAAATCTTAGTTTCATCTATAGATTCCACGCACGCGCGTGCGCACACACAGTATTATTGTTTATATATATATCACGTGCCTGTATTTTCCCCCTTTTTTTAGGGGCATTTACGGTATTGACATGATTGCAATACTTTCTCTTTAGAGGAAACAGAAAATAAAAAAAACCGTTTCGGAGGATTGGCACAGGACATTCGTTGACCCGTCCTGATTTTTCAAAATTAAAATTTTGGCGACTCTGGGTAAACGAGTCGACGCATTTCGTTTCATTCAACCACCCAATGCACAGCATTAATGCATGTTCCATTGACGTCCTCCCGCCTATAAATACTCGAGGAAACGAAAACAAAAAGAATCCGAGCGTCAGAGCGGACAATAAATGAATGAACTCCGGCGAGTGGCGACAGCGACAGAAGAAACGAGGGCTAGCTCTCATTTGGCTTCCACACACGTCTCGCTTGGATCTACCTGCGCCAGCCGTTCTGCGCGTTCACTCAAGGCCATGACCGACGTTATCAAATATTGATTAACTTGTTGATCTGACGCCAGCATTATCTTATCTAAGCCTTTACAAATGATTCATAGTTGTACTTTTCTGCGCTTTGCTGTAGACTGTAGACCGTAGGCAAGACTGACGTGTTACTGCGCACTATATGTACACAAGTACACAAAGTATTTAGATACCAGTTGGGAAATTTTATTTTCAGGTTTTGTCAGATTTACAGTTCACAGAAGTAAAGAAATTTTACAGTTTAGATTTCGATGAAATTTGGCATGTATGCGGTTGCAAAAAGCACATTTTTTTAGTCTAAAATTTGTTTTACACCTTTTTTAAGCCAACGTCCGGCTCAAAAACTGCGACAAAAACTGCGACAGAAATCGGTTTATAAAATGTGTGTAGCCTGTATACTTTGGTTGTGATGTTTCATTTGCTCGTAGCGTGATGCGAGTGCACAAATTTATATCGGTAACAGTAGTTAGGCCCTATATTAAAAGATCAGTTGTTTTATATTAATTCGTAACGATCAGCTGATTTCATTGAACAGCTGTTTACGAATTCATTAACATAATAGCCTAAAAAGCTATTATAACTTTTAGGTTAAGTTGTTAAAGATTACCTTTAGATCAATTGTTTTATATTAATCCGTAGCCGCCTCGGTGGCGTACTAGGCTTTCACCCCGAGGACCCGGGTTCGATTCCCGGCGAGGGCTCGGCATTTTCATACGCTATAAATCATCCCATCGTCTGCATTAGCCCAAGTGTGCACAATAGTCGGACGTTAAACACAAAAAAAAGTAAAGATCAGCTCATTTCATTGAACAGCTGAGAGGTTTTTAGGTTAAGGTGTTAAATAGGTTTTAGGTTAAGTTGTTAAAAATTACCTGTCATAGTAGAAAATCAGTTGTTTTATATTAATCCGTAAAGATCAGTTCATTTCATTGAACAGCTGAGAGGCTATTATAGGTTATAGGTTAAGTTGTTAAAAATTATCTTTAGAAGATCAGTATTAAATTCGTAACGATCAGCTGATTTCATTGGACAGCTGATAAGCTATAATAAGTTTTAGGTTATGTTGTTAAAAACCAGCTATGTTAATTTGTCGTGTTTTCGAACAAATTATCGTAATTAAAGTAAAAAGGAAGAGAAAACATGATACATGATTTTTATTTTTGGTTTAGTAGCAGAAATTAGTTATTTCTTAATCTAACCATCATTGTGATCAACGTTGAAATATGTTAAAATTAGTATTTTACATTTTCAAATTTGATTTAAAATACCCGACGGCGAGTAAACTCATGTTTGCATTAATACCAGTATAGATCCGTTCTTTGGTGCTATTTTTAGAAGCAGCAATGTCTTTTTGTTAGAAATAAAAATATTAACCCTTCGAAAAGTGTTTAAAATAAGTTCGGGGCCGTACGATGATGGCCGCCGTAATACATAATTTTTCAATGGAAACTCGCTAAAACCAAAATTATACTATGACGATAAACCGTCTGTGTTTTGTACGATATAATGTGGAAACGTTCAATTTTTGTTTTGTTTTATGTTCTTGAACTATTTTGAGTTACATATTTGAATTTTTAGGAATATTACACAAGTTAAAGGGAAGAAACCTAAACTGGTAACTTCACAAGAAAATCTAAGTATTCTTGTTTATTTACAAAGGTTTCATCTTGCTCGACGACACCATGCAAGGCATATTCGTAAACTGGCACACTCAGTGGGGCAAAGTGCTCCAATGTGCGCACACAGTTGTGACGTAACCCGTTGGTTATAAAAATTGATCAAAGTTAGCGTCTGTTAGGTTAGGTTAGATTACTTTTTTTATCCTCGCACTTCATTATCACTTAATAACGGCTGCATTGAAAAAGTAGGTTTGTTATATAAAGTTAGATAGCGCGCCGGTTAGAAACAATGAGATTTTTACGTACTAGTTATACTGTGTAATGTATAGAGAGTTTGGCAATGTGCCAAAAAAGAGTAGGTATATTTTGTGTTTTGAGATTCCCTATGATCCATTTACGGTGTTTGGGTACCCAACATTAAACAAAATCACCAAATTTTCAAACAAGACTCGGTCGATTTTAATGAAAATTTTTCTAAAACATTGTCCTTAAACTTAAAAGCAAAACACATGGCTTGGTCTTACGAAAGATAGGCCTATCGCAGCAACAAAAATGAAAATCGACAGGAGCAAAAGTCTAAAATTAGGCCTATGTTTTTATTTTTTTCATTTAGTGTTTTATCAAGCCTACTTTACAATATAAATGTTGTTAACTTTGATGTCTACCTTTGTGTATATGCAAGTAGACTAAACTAAATGACCAATTAATATTTCAATATAGTTTAGCATGTCTTGTTTCATTCATATCCCAGAATCGTTTATAAAGGTAAAAAAAATCAACCTTTTTGATAAAAAAATTAAAACCTTTTTAAAATCAGATTTTAGATATAACCTAAGTAACTGTACCAAATATGAAATTTAAGGAATTTAATAATTGAAAAATTTCGGTATATTTAACCATAGGAACTCTTAATATACAAAATAATTGTAATATTTTATTTATTTTATATTATATAGGCTACAATTAGTATTTGTAAAAATCATTGTTTACTATCAAGTGTGAAACTGCCTCAAATTAATGTTTAATTTCTTTTTTTATGAAGCGTAATTTGTTTTTCGGTATTTCAGGTTTTGTATTTCGGTATTTCAGGTTTTGTATTTCGGTATTTCAGGTTTTGTATTTCGGTATTTCAGGTTTTGTATTTCGGTATTTCAGGTTTTGTATTTCGGTATTTCAGGTTTTGTATTTCGGTATTTCAGGTTTTCAGGCACTGACATGACGAATGATTTATCGTGTAAGAGGGTCTGCCATTACAATTAGCGAAATCCGTAAAGCCAATTTTGAGGAAGCGGTTCTTTCAGTTGGTACAATTACAGATTTTTATTTATCTGTAATAAATACCGGTCGAGTCGAACGGTAATTTTCATGGATAGGCTATTTTAAAGTATTTTTGTGTGCCTAACGTCCATACGTACTTTACTAATGAGGACGAGGGATCGGCGTTAACGGAATGGGTCAAGGACACGGCAGTAACTCTAAGCTCGAAATTTTAAGTGTTCCAGGTTTTTTGGACTAAACGTTATAGGTGTCAGATAACAGTAGACTTAAACTTTCACATTAACCTCTCCTAATAATGTACTGCAGCAAATTTGTTTATGGGCTTAGCAGCCATTATAATACCTACTGTATATTCTGATCTTAAGGGCTAAATTTGAGCTTATTTTGGTTAAAATCGTGAAACAAATTGAAAAATTTGTATTTTCAAATTTCTGTTTAACGAAACGATTGCGAAATTTAGGACTACTGTACACTGTTTCCAAAAATCACGTAAGAGAAAATAAAGAAACACAGTTCTTAAGAAATTCTTTTTATATTCTTCTTCTTTTCTGCTAGGATTATTGTCACTATGTTCAGTATAATGATCTGTCTTCCCTAGCTTCAAACCTACTTTCGTTGACGCGTTTCGGAGAACCTACATCTTCAAAAAAAAACCTCCATCTATACTCAATTATAGATATAGTTTTTGAAGATGGAGGTTCTCCGAAACGCGTCAACGAAAGTAGAATTGACGAAGCTAGGGAAGGCAGATCATTATACTGAACATAGTGACAGTTCTTAAGTTTTAAAAAAATCGTGTTAGTTGTGTTTGCTCTCAAAAAAGTAACAAACGCACAGACGAATTAAGAAATCAATGATATTTCACAAAGAATGTGCCTGTCAGATTAACGTTGCGTATGTAGTTAACACCCAAAAAGGGGCGTGTTCAATACCTTAATGTTTAAGCGCTGATGGCAATTGAACCCGGATTCTCTGGAGCATGAACGTGAAGATCTCGACAGAATTTCGAAGACAAATACAGTGCTTCCTGATATTATGTATTACCAATGAATACAGAATCTATATTAATTCTATCTATATAGATTCTGTATTCATCGGTATTAGTAGGTTTGCCATATTCCTAAAGAATGGAAATGGTACAAAAGATTATCATTTGGGGAAAGGGGAGAACACCCCACTAGACAAAAAGATGCCCGTGGTTTACCGTGGGAAAATTTGAAATTTGTTAATAAAAAAGCGTATTTTAGACAACTTGAAAAAAGTTTTTTTGTAACTAAGCTAAGCTATTCTTTCTTTAGAAAAACTAACCCAATTTTTGTTTACAAATTGTTCATACTATTCCCAAGATTTTTTAAACGCCTTTTATTTTTTTATATCAGTTTGAGAAGACAGAACCTTGCATAACATTACAGCTCTTACATTTAATTCTCGCATAAAACTTTTCTCTTATCACATGTTATACATTAACGAAAATATTCTGTTCGCTTTGCGCAGGCGCCGAATCGCTGATTCGACGGTATGATCACTGCCAACCGAATTAATATTCTGTTCGCTTTGCGCAGGCGCCGAATCGCTGATTCGACGGTATGATCACTGCCAACCGAATTAATATTCTGTTCGCTTTGCGCAGGCGCCGAATCGCTGATTCGACGGTATGATCACTGCCAACCGAATTAATATTCTGTTCGCTTTGCGCAGGCGCCGAATCGCTGATTCGACGGTATGATCACTGCCAACCGAATTAATATTCTGTTTTGAATCGCTGGTGTATATTATTATTAATAGCTAGCCTTAATAATCTTAGGTATCTGCACAAAAGTGTGAATTGTTTACTTCTGTTACAATTTTAATTTACTGACATTTTTGACTGCTGACCGGGACATTTACGAATCAGGCCGGGACAAGAGCTGGGGTCGTGGGCAAACCGGGACGTATGGCAGCACTATGTATTCCTTTACCGCCTGCTACGATGTCATATATACTGACTGCTCAGTTCCCCAGACATTGATTCAGCCTAAATGTCAAGCATTTCGAATGGAATGATCCAAAGTGAAATGTCGTTAGGGATTGGGTTTTACTTGTATAATACGTTTTGTTTTTATTAACACATAGCACAAAGGAAATTCGATAAATGTGTATAATAATTGGTTTCTTTAAAAAAAATAACAGTTGTAACACGTCATTCAAACATAAAAGACATGAAAAACACTAGGCCCCTACACAAACGTTCAGTTATTTCTCTACAAGTCACCGGCAAAATCCAGATAGTCGGCATAATTTCTTAAAATCGGTTCATGGATTTTGTTTTAAGAAAATTTATAACTACAGTGAGTAGCAAATTTGAAATGAAAAAAATGGTGATGAGAGTAAATCGAAATAAAAACATAAACAAAACCTTACCGTCATTTGTTTATAGCCTACCAATTTAACGATTCCTCAAAACGTATTCAGGAAGTCAGGATTAGCACACATTGCATGTTCCCGGATCCAAATGTGACCATAATGGCTCTCCGAATACTCATTTCCCAAAGGAAATTTGCTAACACAGTAGGTACATAATAATAAGTAGGCTAATACGTGTAATAAAAAACGCACCTCCGCCTTCGCGTTCAGTGTCAAGTTAACGATAACCTTGCTTGATGTATAAATAAGTTACCATCAACGAAACCTTGCATTCAAGTTTGCATTTTTTGTATTCGTTTATCGCGACTGGCCAAAATCAACAGAGAAGAATCTTCAAAGCATCAAAGCTGGTCAGTAGTTCCTTCTTCTTCTTCTTACTGTGAGAGGAAACAACAAACAGCTGTTCCACAATCCAGTGCCTTTTTGATTTAAAAGTTCCGTACAAATATGTAGATCTAGTTAATCTTTCGACTTTTGTTAAATAATTATTTTTCATTTAACATAATTTAGGTAAAATCTGTAGAGTAGGTTTCTAGGAATTTATTCATTTTCATCTACCGATTTTAACGTGTATCGCGTTTTATAGGTTGTGATGTTGGGTTTTGCGCGATGCGTGCCTATGTCATATTGCATATAATGTAATGTATATAGGCTATATTTAGCGCGTTTTAGTATATATATATATATATTTTTTTTTAGTATATATTTATTATATATATAGTATATTTAGCGCGTTGCGTGCTATTGTATATATAAACATATAATTGTGAATATTTCTAAACAGCTGATTTCGCACAACGCTGTTGCTTCAATATCATTTCAATTGAGGTTATGTTAAAAATTCAGTTTCTAAATAAAATGGATAATAAAACTATTTTTTTTAAATATCTTTTTAAATGAAGAACAAAGATTAAGGAATACTGAACGAGGAAGACTATGACGATTATGAAAAAAATGAAATTAACGATGAAAAAGCTACAAATAATAAAAGTTGTGACTGAAGAGCAGCATCAACTAATTAATAACAAAATCGAGAAAAACATGATACATGATGTATATTTGTGGTTCGGTAACATACATTTTTTCTGTATTTTTGTACCGATTTCTTTAGAATTACCGATCAGAGTTATGTCTGATGCTCTGTCTTAGCATCTCAGTACTGTAGCCTACATATTATTCCATACAGTAACAATACCGAATAACCTCACGCAAACGAAGATTTTCGCATCAGAAAATAAAATTTGATAAAAATTGATTTCGGTATAATCTTCGACAAATTCAGTGTGCAACCAAATCCGTTCATTATTTTGTAAATATTTGAAGAGAAAACATAACTTTAAATATTGTTTTTCATTATCTATTTTCACCATAGTAGAATTAAAATCTGCATAAGTTAGTATCTAAAATTTTCAATGATTGTAAAGTTTGCAGCTTTGATTGATTCCCTAGCTTTGTCAGACTTACTCAGTGAGTATAGATATAGTTTTTGAAGATGGAAGTTCTCCGAAACGCGTCAACGAAAGTAGGTTTGACGAAACTAGGGAAGGCAGATCATTATACTGAACACAGTGATAATAATCCTAGCAGAAAAGAAGAAGAATATAAAAAGAATTTCAACATAACTTTTCCTTTTTACTTTTTTGAATACATAACTTTACAATCATCGAAAATTTTAGATACTAACTTATGCAGATTTTAATTCTACTATGGTTATTATGGTTTTAAAAAGTTATGTTTTTTTTTAGATTTTGAACGTAAGTCATTTTGAAACAGAGGGAACATTTGGCTACGTAATAAACTTGTCCAGTCTATTACTAAAATAAATTTTTGTTCCAAATTCTAGTCAAATATCAGATCAGATATCTTAATAACTACTAAAAACGTATTCCAGAGGCCATGGATCCGTGATAATTTCACGTCCCCCCCGGGTTTGGGTTGCTCCAGTAACTCATTTTCCAATTGAAATTCATTAAAAGATATTGCAAAGTGTAATATTGTATAAAGAAAAGTAGTAAGACTAGCAAAAATTGCACAGTAAATCAGTTTAAAAACAATCGTCTTTTGCCCCATAAAACTTCTAGAGTACAAAATTATAACTTGTCGGTTTGATTTCTTCATATTTTCTTATTACATTTGAAATAATACCAGTATAATTTAAACGCATTTACTGACAATAAATCTTCATATTGATTCAAATCATATACTGTACTGTAATCATACATCAGTACTGTAATTAAATAGTAATAGCATTATGATTATCCGTCAATATTACAAGCTATAGTGATTCATAAACTAAGTAATGTAATTTATTTTCCTTATCTAATTTTAATTCTCTCTAGGAATTATGTTAGGCTATTGGAAAAGGATGTAAGTAATATTTATGTCTTCAAATCTGAGAACCGGTAATATTCGAATGATTCCCTATTGAATGAAAGCTTTTAGTCCGAAGATGTGTCATCATTTGTCTGTTCAAATAATTGTGGCGCGCAGCTGACTCGCTGACGTGTTAAAATAGAATTTTCTGAAAATAACATTTTGATGCGCTTAAATCAAACTGACATCAATTTATAATGCTAATACCATTGAATATAAAAAGGGCTAGAAGTACAGCTACCATTATAAAAAAAATGTGCTCGATATTGGCGGCTGAAGACCAAGTAGTTCGACTGTCTGCCGCTGTGAACGCTGCAAGTTGCAAGGACAGGGCTTCCCCTGTGAGAAAATAAACAGTAGGCCTACTATTTACTTATTTAACTGTGGTTTAACACTGCCGCAAGGTGCCACCAACAGCGAGTGCTCACGTACTTTCCATAAGGGTTATCATTGTAGTACATTTATTTTTAATGCTAATAATTTAGATAAATTCATTATAGCGAAATTTGTTCATCCGTTTTAAAAATGACGGCCATTCACAATCTTTAAAAAATATTTACGTTTTTTTTTTCAACTTTTTTGAAAATAGCCTATATTTCACTTTCGAAATCTGCATTTCAGAATTTTAAATTTAATTGAATATGTAAAAAAATGTTACACCATCTTGAATTCCTGTGTTCTTCTAACTTTACGTAGAACAAAGTTTGATCAGAATTCGATAAAACTGATTTCGTGTGATAAAAGGCCGTTTTCCAGTTTTTGCTTGGTCATTAGCTTCCGAACAAGATTTTTAAGAGATGTAATTGAATGAAAGAAAGCGAGTTTTTGTATCTTTAACTCGAATGTTCGCTACAACAACGCTAAATCAAACAAGGCTGTTGTACAGTCCCCATTAACATTTCCGTAAGTGAAATGTGTTCTTAGTTTTAAATTAAAATATGAAATGATTTGTGCGAGTGCCAGAAAGCTACGATAGGCTATAAAACGCTTAATGATTATCGTCTACTGAAATAATTAATTTTCCAAAATGTGAACATTATGAAACCCATACGTAGAGCTACACTCTCACAGCAGCTTGTGCTTATGGGACGGTAGACGAAGAAGCAAACCCGTGGGCCGGGTGCTGGTGGGGACCGAGATTCGACCTTGAACTTGACCACGTGGAACAACTGGTGTTTTAAATCTCCCGTGTGGAATACGTTTTTAAAAGGACCTTCCAATCTGGCTGTTGTATTACAAGTATAATTCCAGTAGTTGTAACACCGCAGAACCAAAATTACAGTCTACAGATGAATTAAACGAAGTTTGTTCAAATTCCTATTTTAAATGATATTTAAAAATATTTATGTTAAAATATATTATGATTATATAAGATATATTAAGGAGATAAATTACTATGGTGTTCAGAATGGTGTAATGGGATTTTTTAAAAGTGTAAATTGAAAAAGATACAATTTTTAAGAATTATCTTAATTGACTTCAGTAAGAAACTCATGCAAGGTGTAAACAAGACGTTGGAAATTACGACTTTAATGACTTTTAAAAAAATATATTATTTTTTTCTCATTTTGTACGTTGTGTTGAATTAACAATCTTTTTATAAATGACCCAAATTTGAGCAAATTCTGAGTAAGCGATCTACGATAAAAAGCTTAAACAGTAAACGTTTTGAGGATGTCGAGGAAAAATTACTCTGCTTTATAGATATCGACACTAAGATCAAGATATACCCCGACAGCGGTCAGAATTTCATATATTTCTATTTATTAGAAAATGCTCAATTTTCTTTTTCTGATCTGAGTTAATTCTTCACACTTAACGTAAGTTTGAGCAAAATCTACGGGGTTTTTTTACCGATAGTACCGAATTTTTTGGTGATATTGTGATTTTGGTTTATGTTTTTAGTAAATAGGCTACATTTGATTTAATAAAAATTGTTAGAAGCGATTTAAAAAAAAAATACATTAAATAGTTCTGTTTTTATTAAATAGTTTTTGATAATTTAAAAAAAACTCAGTGATGTATATATACAGACGTATAGATAAAAAACACATTCTTGGACTCTGAACCGGAAAACGAACACTATAACCACCAAATTTAAAAGCGTTTTTGTTCAGTCACGATACTTTCGTGTAGGTCTATGTGAAAATAAATTCATCTCGATCAGTTAAGTAGATTCCAAACAGAAAGTGAGATTGTATCATTTCTTATAATAGTGTAGATTGGATTGCAAAGCGGATCTATGACTGGTCCTGAGGGATTCCGAGAAAAGCCGAATGTTTCCGTGCTGACTGGTGACTGTGACTGTCTACCGCGACGGGAATTCCTCGCTATTAGGCCTAGAGATAGCGTGGCGGTGCGGTGTAGTTACATAAATAGAGTGGACTGCTGACGTTCGCCCACAGACATTCCGCGGCCCTGCCTCTCAAGGATACCCGCCCACCCGCCTCAACAGGCAGGAGGCAAGAAGCATGGACGTATACAGTGAAATAACGGAAATTTGGAAATTTACTTGATGGATCTGTAAAGGAAATTTAATCCCGAAGCGTTTGGGCTTCAAAGAAACTACCATTGACATAAATACTGCAGACATTTACATTACTTAAATGGTAAAGTATACCTACGTCTAATAGCTGCACTCGTAGGCCTACATTTGTAACGCTATCCGGCGCTTCGGAGTAAATAAGTCTGGAATCTTCAGTACAAGAGCTTTTCTACAAAGGTCATTTTTATTTTTTCCACTCTATAAAGTTTATCTACAGTAGGCCTATATACAGAGTAATCGATCTTATAGTGTTGATAGTTATATCCGTTTTTTGGTTCTCGGAGTAAAAATAGTTGCTTTGAAATGGAGCCCCACGCGCTTGCGCGCGCGCACGTCTCAATATTTGAGATTGGTATGAGTAGATGTAGTTTCATCACGAGATTATTGTTTAATTCTCTAAACATATTTGTCCTAAAAATTGTGTATTTTGTAAATCGCGATTTTTTCCAAAATCTACTGAGGATATGTGCGTTTTTGTCTGGCCAAAATAACTATAGGTACAAGAAAAATCGCTAAATTTTTCAAAAAATTGGGGCTTAAAATTTTGTTGAAGCGATACTTTAATGTTAGCTTTGGCGAAAGGAATGAATAGGAAAAAAGTCTGCCGAACGGAAGAATGTAACGGAAATATGGAACGAACGAGCAAACGAGTTTTGTTTCCATTTCTATAACTTTCTTTTTCGATAACGGTACACGCGAATTATATGAAAACGTTGTGTCGCTTTGGTTTTTATATTTTCCTTAGCTGAAGAACACATGCACGTTGTAACCGTTTATAGGCCTAATACATTCGAGATTAATATAAACGTTTATAATAGTTGTTGTTAATATTGCTAGTTGCTAGCAACATAACCTAAAACGTAGTGTCTATCAGTTGTTTAATGAAATCAGCTGATCGTTACGAATTAATATAAAACAACTGCTTAGTTGTTAAAGAGCTTAGTTTTAAATGTGAAATAAAAAAAATGAAGGCCCTACGCCCGGGAATAAAACGAAAATAAACCTTGTCCATTAGACCGATCTTTGTTTATTTTGGATTTATTTTTGATTTGTTATTTTCGATTTATTTTTTATTTGTAAATTTCTTGCATTAAAAATTGTATAAGTTTACAATGAGTTGATGTATAAATCTGCTTTATACGGGACAAAACGTAACGAACTTAGATGAACTGCTTTTGAAAAGTTAGTCTTTTGCCTCACTTCTGCCGGTAACTTCTATAGAAACGTTTTAGAGAAATAGTCTAACACCGATTCGTTAGGAACCGATTTATTTGTAGTAGGATAGAAAGTTTGTGCATAATTTATTTAGCAAATTATTTAACTGTTCTAGCCTATATCTCTTGTGTTGCCCGAAAGCCAACGTTCAGCTTGTATATACAGTTACGTTATCATAATTACATTGATTAGGCTAATCTAGTTGGAAAGGGTCAAAGGAATAAATATATTTCAGCTATTTATAACCAAAACAAGTGTTTTATCAGAATCTGCGTTACTCTTAACAAGAATCGTCTTTCAGTTGATTAAAGCTTTCCGTACTACTCGACCTTAACGACCTCTGGGCATCGCTTTGGAATTTTCTTTAATAATTCTCCTGAATATTATTTCAGTATTGTTTCTCGACTCTGGTATAAACAGTATTTTTTATCTGGTACGTTTTAAAATTCTACACGCTTGTCTGCTGGCAGATCTCATAGATCTGAGATAGTCAACCTGGGAGGCAAGTCACCTCTATGGAGGAGTAGGAGAATTTTAAGATGAAGCACGTTAAGGAGGTACATGTATGTATGTTACAACAACAATATTCATTGTTGTAAATTAAAGTAATAAAAAAAAGAAACAGGAAGTGTTTTTTTGTAATATAGTAAAATCTCTCTATAGCTGCATTAGTTAGTTTTCGCCGATATAAAGAGATTTTCCGCTGTAGAGAGAGAGGGAGGAAAGGAGGGAGAGGGAGAGAGAGAGCTGAACCAAAACGTGTATAAATTGCGTTTTTATTTGTAAAAGTGTTACACACTATTATTAATTTGAAGTATTGAGTGCAAAGTTTGTTGAAATAAAACTATATGACGTACAGTCTTTAAAAAACAATAGCCTATCTGTTACATAATACGCTGTAAATAAGATATTGTAATTGTGAGGAAAAGGCAATATTTTGCCGAAATAACTGCAGAACGGCTTCATCAATTCCTTCAAATTGTGTTTTTCGAATTTTCGTGAAACTGTTCTTTTCTTCTTTTCGTTTCACCCTCTTTGGGGTACGCTGAATTATTTCTTGCGCGCTGCACTTTTCTTTATTCCCAGTAGCTCTTCATTCTTTCTGATCTTCTTTTCCTCTCCTCTTCTGAAATGATAGGTTTTGGTTTTATTTTGGTTTTATCTTGGAATCTTATTCTTTCGTCTTTGGTAATTATCTTAGCAGTTTGGTCAAGCAGTGAATTTTCTGTAATTTTTAATTCTATTAGGTCTTTTTCAATTTTTTTAAACCAGTTCGGTTTTGTTTTACGATTATGGAAAAAATCAAACACTTGTTTCGTTAATCTATTAGAGTTCATTCTAAGAAGATGGCCGTAAAAATTTATTCTCCTTTTTCATAGGTTATAAACTGTTCCTTTCATTATATACCTTTTTTATTTTGTCTTTCAATACCGTGTCAACAGAAGAATTAGCTAAATTAAAATTTCAGCAAACATCTAGGCCTACTTGTTTCATATCTTTCTCACGCAGAACTCCAACCTTTACATCTAACGATAAAATTTTCCGTTTAGACGCCAGTACACTATGTTGTAAAAGTATAAAAAAATAATTCACTACTTGCAAAATGTACCGGTCACAAAATACTTGATTAAGTTGTCCACTGCACACTGCTTTTAACACTGGATGACGTATTGCGTACCGAGAAATGGGTAGAAGTGTTTCGCCGTTACAGAGAGTTTCTTGCCCTCTGGAATTTTGTTGCCCTCAATACAGAAAGTTACAATACATGTTTTTACTGTATAAATAGAAAGGGACCAACACATTTTGCCAGCATAGAGAGATGTCCGTTATAAAGAGATCCGCAATAGAGATTTCACTGTATAATGAAATCGAAAATTAAATTTACTACGAACACAAAAATTATTATCATTTTAATTGAAAATTATTATTAACGGACGTTTTGAAAATGAAAATTACATGTAAAAAAAAGGTACCAGCATTACAAAAAGGAAAATTTACGAGCCCAAACTGTAATAGTGAGGAAGCGTAACCTCAAATAAGTGTTTCGGGGGGCATGCCATAAAAGTTTGAGAATCCCAGGGCCTACAGGAATAAAATTTAAACAAAATAAAGAGGATCCGTGTATATCATGTAACTGTTTGTCGATTCCGTTCTTGCACCTGCAGATAAACGTGCGCCCAGATAAAGGCCTACTTCGATCAAGTAGGCTGTACGTAAACCTGACTTTGCGACAAAAATGGTCTGTTTTACCAGTTATATCTTGTCATTAAAAAAATAATTTCTGATATTAAAATTTCATCGGGAAATAAAAGTAAAAATTACACGTACAGAATGTGGACGTCGAGCAGATAGCGCACATCTGTGAATCGCTTATTGTTGCATGTTCAAGGTCATCGGGCGCCATTCATAGTGACCTGTTGCTGTTGGATGTGACGTCATCTTCAACCAAAACATTTGCACCAGTTCAACGCTCCCTGGCGGCTGCTACCTTGCGGAGGAATTTACGGCCAGCCGGACTGCAGAAGTCTTGGGAGAACAAAGAGCACGGTTTGCTTGCAAGTTTCATTTTACTTCTACATTGAACCACAACATGACCAGTGTTGGCTGTAACGTATAACATCAACATCTCTGTCCTGTATATAGATCAACATCTCGTAAGGTTTGGACGATCATTTCCCCTTCATCGGTTACGCAGTTCCAACGTCAAAACATTAACGATAAACACAGTATCAAGGAATCTCCTAATTTGGCAGTTTTGGTTCTTGGGCTCGCATTGAAAATAGGGAAAAGTTAAAAAAGGAAGATTTAAAATATATATTGTGTTTGGAGTATGGTATCAAAGGGCTTATTACGACTTGAAAAATCTTTAAAATCGATGACTATTTAAGGTAATAGCCGTAAATAAGTCAGTTTTTGTAGAAGTAATTTTGAAATTCAATAGCTCAGCTATAAATAGACCCATCGGTCCTTTGTATCTTTTTTCAAAGAAAAAAAAATGAAAGTTTGTGTTAGAACCGCTCTTAACATTCGTGGTGGCTGGAGGCATTGAGTGTAAACGGACTACACATATAGCCACCATTATAAAAGGCGTGCTGGGTAACAGAAGCTAAAGTCCAAGTAATTGGACTGCTTACCGCTACGAACGCTCCCAGTTGCAAGGACAGAAGACTTTTGAGAATATAGTACTATTTAACTGTAGTCGAACACTGCCGCAAGTTGCCACCAGCAGCGAGTGCTTTCTACTGTCATAAAGGTTATAGTTCTAAGTACGTTTATATTCAATGCCGCAGGTTGCATCCACGATTTTCGACTTTTCGAATTCGACATGTTCCCGTAAACGGGATTGTATTCGTATTATTATCTCAAAAACTAATTATCTAATCCTAGTGAAACAAATGTTACAAAACGTACTTACAAAATTTAAATATACAACGTACAGCCTACAATATTGACGTTTCCACGAAAATAAAGGCGGCAGTAACAATAAATTTAAAAGGAATTAGAACTTTTAACAGTAATTAATTGGTCACGGCGTAAGTAAGTTATGGCGTAGGTCTACAGGTGTTGGCACCAACTGAAAAGCTACAAGTTTGTTTTTTTTAAGGCGAAAAGCACATTGAGGCTATTATCGCCTCCCTAAATGTAAGTGTGAGTGTCAAGTGTTAAAGTCGTAAGTGTAAATGTGTGTTAGATTTGGGTACCGCGAGGGACGTCTAAATCCTCCCCCCTGCGGGAAACAAGTTAAAGTGTAGGCTTACAGTTGGTGGCACAAATTAAACTGCAATTTCATTGTAGGTCTGCAGTTAGTGGCACCAATACACATTATAGTGTAAGCATACAGTGTTAGCTGCATCAATTAAACAGACTAGACGTTGTAGTGTACACCTATAGTTCCTGCACCAGTTAAACAGACTAGACGTTATAGTGTACACCTATAGTTCCTGCACCAGTTAAACAGACTAGACGTTATAGTGTACACCTATAGTTCCTGCACCAATTAAACAGACTAGACGTTATAGTGTACACCTATAGCTCCTGCACCAGTTAAACAGACTAGACGTTGTAGTGTACACCTATAGTTCCTGCATCAATTAAACAGACTAGACGTTATAGTGTACACCTATAGCTCCTGCACCAGTTAAACAGACTAGACGTTATAGTGTACACCTATAGTTCCTGCACCAGTTAAACAGACTAGACGTTGTAGTGTACACCTATAGGTCTGCAGTTAGTGGCACCAATACACATTATAGTGTAAGCATACAGTGTTAGCTGCATCAATTAAACAGACTAGACGTTGTAGTGTACACCTATAGGTCTGCAGTTAGTGGCACCAATACACATTATAGTGTAAGCATACAGTGTTAGCTGCATCAATTAAACAGACTAGACGTTGTAGTGTACACCTATAGGTCTGCAGTTAGTGGCACCAATACACATTATAGTGTAAGCATACAGTGTTAGCTGCATCAATTAAACAGACTAGACGTTGTAGTGTACACCTATAGCTCCTGCACCAATTAAACAGACTAGACGTTATAGTGTACACCTATAGCTCCTGCACCAGTTAAACAGACTAGACGTTGTAGTGTACACCTATAGCTCCTGCACCAGTTAAACAGACTAGACGTTATAGTGTACACCTATAGGTCTGCAGTTAGTGGCACCAATACACATTATAGTGTAAGCATACAGTGTTAGCTGCATCAATTAAACAGACTAGACGTTGTAGTGTACACCTATAGGTCTGCAGTTAGTGGCACCAATACACATTATAGTGTAAGCATACAGTGTTAGCTGCATCAATTAAACAGACTAGACGTTGTAGTGTACACCTATAGGTCTGCAGTTAGTGGCACCAATACACATTATAGTGTAAGCATACAGTGTTAGCTGCATCAATTAAACAGACTAGACGTTATAGTGTACACCTATAGGTCTGCAGTTAGTGGCACCAATACACATTATAGTGTAAGCATACAGTGTTAGCTGCATCAATTAAACAGACTAGACGTTATAGTGTACACCTATAGCTCCTGCACCAGTTAAACAGACTAGACGTTGTAGTGTACACCTATAGGTCTGCAGTTAGTGGCACCAATACACATTATAGTGTAAGCATACAGTGTTAGCTGCATCAATTAAACAGACTAGACGTTGTAGTGTACACCTATAGTTCCTGCACCAGTTAAACAGACTAGACGTTATAGTGTACACCTATAGTTCCTGCACCAGTTAAACAGACTAGACGTTGTAGTGTACACCTATAGGTCTGCAGTTAGTGGCACCAATACACATTATAGTGTAAGCATACAGTGTTAGCTGCATCAATTAAACAGACTAGACGTTGTAGTGTACACCTATAGGTCTGCAGTTAGTGGCACCAATACACATTATAGTGTAAGCATACAGTGTTAGCTGCATCAATTAAACAGACTAGACGTTATAGTGTACACCTATAATTCCTGCACCAATTAAACAGACTAGACGTTATAGTGTACACCTATAGCTCCTGCACCAATTAAACAGACTAGACGTTATAGTGTACACCTATAGCTCCTACACCAGTTAAACAGACTAGACGTTATAGTGTACACCTATAGCTCCTGCACCAGTTAAACAGACTAGACGTTGTAGTGTACACCTATAGTTCCTGCATCAATTAAACAGACTAGACGTTATAGTGTACACCTATAGCTCCTGCACCAGTTAAACAGACTAGACGTTATAGTGTACACCTATAGCTCCTGCACCAGTTAAACAGACTAGACGTTGTAGTGTACACCTATAGGTCTGCAGTTAGTGGCACCAATACACATTATAGTGTAAGCATACAGTGTTAGCTGCATCAATTAAACAGACTAGACGTTGTAGTGTACACCTATAGGTCTGCAGTTAGTGGCACCAATACACATTATAGTGTAAGCATACAGTGTTAGCTGCATCAATTAAACAGACTAGACGTTATAGTGTACACCTATAATTCCTGCACCAATTAAACAGACTAGACGTTATAGTGTACACCTATAGCTCCTGCACCAATTAAACAGACTAGACGTTATAGTGTACACCTATAGCTCCTGCACCAGTTAAACAGACTAGACGTTATAGTGTACACCTATAGCTCCTGCACCAGTTAAACAGACTAGACGTTGTAGTGTACACCTATAGTTCCTGCATCAATTAAACAGACTAGACGTTATAGTGTACACCTATAGCTCCTGCACCAGTTAAACAGACTAGACGTTATAGTGTACACCTATAGCTCCTGCACCAATTAAACAGACTAGACGTTATAGTGTACACCTATAGCTCCTGCACCAGTTAAACAGACTAGACGTTATAGTGTACACCTATAGCTCCTGCACCAGTTAAACAGACTAGACGTTGTAGTGTACACCTATAGTTCCTGCATCAATTAAACAGACTAGACGTTATAGTGTACACCTATATATAGCTCCTGCACCAGTTAAACAGACTAGACGTTATAGTGTACACCTATAGCTCCTGCACCAATTAAACAGACTAGACGTTATAGTGTACACCTATAGCTCCTGCACCAGTTAAACAGACTAGACGTTATAGTGTACACCTATAGCTCCTGCACCAGTTAAACAGACTAGACGTTGTAGTGTACACCTATAGTTCCTGCATCAATTAAACAGACTAGACGTTATAGTGTACACCTATAGCTCCTGCACCAGTTAAACAGACTAGACGTTATAGTGTACACCTATAGCTCCTGCACCAATTAAACAGACTAGACGTTATAGTGTACACCTATAGTTCCTGCATTAGTAAAACGGGCTACACGTTATAGTGTACACCTATAGTTGGCTGCACCAATTAAACAGGCTACACGTATAATGTACGCATATAGTTGGCTGCATCAATTAAAGTGGCTACACGTTACATTTGGTGGCACCAATTAAACAGGTTACACGTTATAAATATAGGACTGTATTTGGTGGCACCAATTAAAGTGGCTACACATTATAATGTAGGACTACATTTGGTGGCACCAATTAAAGTGGCTAGACATTATAATGTAGGACTACATTTGGTGGCACCAATTAAACAGGTTACACGATATAGTGCAGGCGTACAGTTGATTGCAGCAGTTAAACAGCCTACACGTTTTACTACAGCCCTATTGTTGGGACACAAATTAAACTCTTTTCTGGACGCATAAACATTGAGGAACAAAAGGGTATTAATGCAAACATCGAAACAATCCGCAATAAACATGGGCAATAATAATGTGATATCGCTAATTTCATTAGCGGTGACGTGGGCTAGTGCGTTGTTGCGAAGGTTTACTGTCCTTTGTCTTACAGCTGCTTTCTGTAAGTGGATAAGGTATAGAGAAGTCAGGTAAACCCTTGTACCTGCTCCAGAGGCTGGGTCGCAGGTGCCCTCTTACCACCTGCCTAACCATCTGCCATGTCTCACACCTGTTTGTACCGCCTCAGTCTTCCAGTCAACCTTCCAGCATTTAACTACACCACTAATTACTTTTAAATTTCGTATGTTTTGATAATACTTACTACAGCCACTGTTGTTTTTAATAATTCTTGTACTTTTGATGTTGTTTAGCGTAGTTCAGTTCTCGCTTAATTTTCATTTCTGTTTACATCTTTCGTTCAGACAATCATGTCTTGTGGTAGCTGCCTCGCTGGTGGTCAAGAATTTCCAAAAATAGTAACAAAATTTAATAACAAAGTAACATTTTACTGTGCAATTATTTTCGTATTTTATAATAAAAAAAAGAGAACCCTGAACTAATAAAGCTTTTACCACGTTTTTTTTAAATTTTGATTTTACTATTGTATGCAGCTTTAAAATCCGCATAAATTGCTAAACTTGTAGGTCTTACAATAATGGACGCTGCTCTAGCTCTTTTCTAAATTGAAATTCGATAAAAAATATTCTGGACTGGAAAAGAATTTTTTTTTATTTTAAGGCGAAAAGCACATCGAGCTATTATCGCTTCCCTAAATGTAAGTGTGAGTGTAAAAAGTTAAAGTCGTAAGTGTAGTGTTGTAAGCGTGAGTGTGTGTTAGACTCGGGTACCGCGAGGGACGTTTAAATCCTCTCAATATGTGCAGCTAGTCTGCACCGCCTTTGGGGCAATGCTGTAACTAAGGAGATACAGCTATTACGTTGAAGCCTCTTACAGAGTAACGGATGCGAGAAAGTTAGTGCAGTTTGTTGTGCCTCTTTTGTCTAAGCCCGACTATTACGAAAAACGATTTCTGTGCTAAATTTTAATCAAAAGTTATAAATTACCACATTAAACTGGAAATAAAAGAATGAATCCTGACTGCCATTATATTCATTTTCGTATTTCCAAATGAATTTTAAAATAGAAAATACTGTGTAACTCGTTTAAGCAATTACAAAATAACTGGTTTTGTATTTTTGTTTTATTATTATTTTTTTATTTTAAGGCGAAAAGCACATTGAGACTATTAACGCCTCCCTAAAGGTGAGTGTAAAGTGTTAAACTCGTAAGTGTAGTAAGTGTGAGTGTGAGTGTGTGTTAGACTCGGGTACCGCGAGGGACGTCTAAATCCTCTCAATAGGAACAGCCAGTCCGCACCCCTGCGGGTAAAGCGAAAAGAAAACCCTACTCTGTTATCAGATCTCTTGGTTTGTTTTTAATATGATTAATAATAATTTAAGAATAGTTTTCTATAGTTTGAAGTTGAATTTTATATCTAGGCCTATTTAGGTTTATTCGTTGATGAGATTCCGAACCGGGTATATTCGAGAAATAATTGAATGTGAGAGTTTTGTTTAATACAGTATTTGTGCAAAGTGTATTTATTATCTAAGAAAAAAGCAGAACATTTAAGTACTTCATACTTAAATATAAATTTCCATAAAATATTTATTTTTTTGCAGTGTATTTACTGTAATTTAAACCCGTAATAAATCATTAATAGATTTTAATAAGTCTTTGCGACCATTAATTTTCTGTTAAAAATAGGCCTAATTATTATTCCAAAACTTTTTGAGACATTCGGAATTGTTCAAACTCCTGATTAATATTATTAAATTTATCTGAATAAGTTTCATTAAGCTTTTATAAAACATTCTAGAGTTCCTAAAAATTTAGTTGTTGTTTTGGAAAACGTTTTCGACTTCGTAAGTAGGCCTTGCTTTGTTTTTAACCCTAGTTATTCCCTATTGCCTTAGAATTTTCCTGATCTGTATTCTGAGTTGGCATATTATAAATACAACAGTAGTATAAAACTTCGATGAAAATCGGCGAGAATTTGGCATAAAAATCAACACTAATTTTAGAAAGTTCCAAACCTTGGCAACCAACCCTAAAACATTGCAGTGTATGGACTCATATTGCATGCATTACTCCTTACAGTTATTGGGTTAGGCAATGCTCATTGGTGCCCCCGGGTAGATTTAGATTATAGCTCTTTAAGCTTTGTTAGTTAATTCAGTATTTTTTAAATATTCGTTCTAGACTAGACAACGTTTGTTGGACTGTAATCCGGTAGCGTCTAAACGTTATATTGGGGAGTAACAAAACTTTAGACAATACGTCTACATAAGAGCAACTAACTATTACAAACACTGGGTCATGTTTTATAACATCTGTAATATTTGGATGTCATCCTGTTTGTGTATTAGTCTATTTGGCCCAGAGCAAACACCACTAACCTGAATTCTCAAGAAATTTCCGCCGTCTCCCCAACATTTCTGGCTCGGAAGCAATCGGCAAATTAACAGAAATCAGCAATGGTGAAAACCAATGCGACTTCGTGTTCCAAAATCGGTTTGTACATTTTGCTTAGATTTAATTATAAATTAATTGTCATAAGTCTTATCGGTGTAGGCATAAACAATTCAAAAATAGCAAATTATTGTTCACATGGAATAAACCATAATGATCCCGATGGTGGTCCACGGGTTTCCACTTTGTCATTGTAAATGTTATCTCATTTAAGACTAAAAATTGAGAAGACTCTGTTTTGTAGGTGTAATAATTATTTACACCTACAGAATCTGTTTGTTATTATTAACCTGCAGAATTACACAAAACAGAATCTGTTTTGTAGGAGTCTCATATTTTCAACGACTATTCGTGTCCTACGAGGTTATGGATTTCTGAGAATGTTTGAGCGGTTTATTTCCGTATTACTGATTTTCGTTTCTTTGCGGAAATTTTCCAGACAATTATGCCTACGCCCTTATATCAAAGCTCAGTAAGTAGTTTTATAACAGCTGAATATGCCAGTACTGCATAAGCTGTGCTGTGAATAGTAGGCCTACATTTTTTCCCCAAGTGCTTGTAAATTAGCCTAGTCTGTAACAGCTGTTAGAAATGCCAAAGTATTTGGCTATACTGGTTATATAGAATGTAGACCAGTCTTTTTTCAAGTGCAGAAAGTACTTTGTAACAGCTGTTAGAAATACCTGACTACATAGGCTATATTGGTAAATAGGCCTACTTATTTCCAAGTTCATTAAGTAGTTAGTAACAGCTGTTAGGAATACCTGACTACATAGGCTATACTGGTAATAGTAGGCCTACTTATTTCCAAGTTCATTAAGTAGTTAGTAACAGCTGTTAGGAATACCTGACTACATAGGCTATACTGGTAATAGTAGGCCTACTTATTTCCAAGTTCATTAAGTAGTTAGTAACAGCTGTTAGGAATACCTGACTAAATAGGCTATACTGGTAATAGTAGGCCTACTTATTTCCAAGTTCATTAAGTAGTTAGTAACAGCTGTTAGGAATACCTGACTACATAGGCTATACTGGTAATAGTAGGCCTACTTATTTCCAAGTTCATTAAGTAGTTAGTAACAGCTGTTAGGAATACCTGACTACATAGGCTATACTGGTAATAGTAGGCCTACTTATTTCCAAGTTCATTAAGTAGTTAGTAACAGCTGTTAGGAATACCTGACTAAATAGGCTATACTGGTAATAGTAGGCCTACTTATTTCCAAGTTCATTAAGTAGTTAGTAACAGCTGTTAGGAATACCTGACTACATAGGCTATACTGGTAATAGTAGGCCTACTTATTTCCAAGTTCATTAAGTAGTTAGTAACAGCTGTTAGGAATACCTGACTACATAGGCTATACTGGTAATAGTAGGCCTACTTATTTCCAAGTTCATTAAGTAGTTAGTAACAGCTGTTAGGAATACCTGACTAAATAGGCTATACTGGTAATAAAGGCCTACTTATTTCCAAGTTCATTTAGTTTGTAACAGCTGTTAGATATGCCGAACTACAAAAAAAAGTATGTTGGTACTCTTTTTTCCAAGTGAGTAACTAGTTTGTAACATCTGTTAAAATGCCTCTATCTGTTAGAAATGACTAAACTACGTAGGCTATGTTGGTAACACTGGCCTAGCCGCTAGATGACGTCATTGCATTCGTGTTGGTTTGGTTGCTGCTAATTGTAGTTTCTGCTTAGGTTAGAACGTTAACAGTGTGTAACTCTGGAATCTAAACGAAACATATAAATAAAATAAAACTAAAAATTGTTTGTATTCTGGTTAACAATTTATAGATATCAGTTCATCAAATCTTGGTTAGGCCTACGTGCAGGTTCGTAACTCAACTCAGTGTACCAATATTGAAATAACAGAAATTTAAGGTTTGTATGTAAATTGAGAAACCGCTGGTGATATGTATTTTTTTCTTCGAAGTACTCTCGAATCGTGAATTTTATTTGTTTAAAATTTGCTGCACTGAGTTATTAATCTTCATATGTTACCAAAATTTAAGGTAAATTTTGTGAACAAATTTTGAGACATTCGGTAGATTTTTGGGCTCTTCGCACAATATTTTAGAAACTTGTATTTGCAGTATTTATTTTCTTACTTTATTGGCAGTCTGTCTGTATACTTTATTGGCCTAATTCATTTTCCTGATTTGTCATTACTCTTACATTTTTTTATAGAATAGAGACACTTATCGTTGCCCGGTTAAGGCAGAAAGGATTGTGCATTTCCTGTGGATGGCGTAGCCCCCTCGTCGCCTGCTTGTCGGCCGGCTGAGCGCTGTTGCTATGTCAACAGACTCACCCCGCACCTCCGCCCTGCGGGGTCAAAATACAGTCGTCTTTGTGTAATGTAATGTATATAGTTGACGTATAGCGTATAGTTTATTTCAGAATATCTCGGAGCGCTTTGTAAAAAAAAAATGTACAAACTTTCTTACGTTGTAGTCTGTATTAATAGTAACCATTAGTGTATTCTAAGGCATTGGCTAAGTAAAACCAATCTGTTACATTCAGCTGTTATCTGAAAAATAAATTCATCAATAATGAAAATACTAAAATCATTATTAAAAATTACAATAAATTGATAAGGCAAACAGCACTAATTTTTTTGCAGATTCTTAATGTGTTAATAGGAGCGCCATTTTGAGGAGATTTTTTTTCAAAATCTTCACGGACACATTAAATGTACTGTATTTATAATTTTTCGAAGTACCTACTACAAATTTAACGCTTAAAACTTTAAATAACCTGTAACAAATAGGTCACTCTTAAATGATAAAGAAATAATTACCTGCAGACAATGTATTCCGTGACGTATTTTTATTTTCTATTAAATTGATCTCATAAAAGTAAAATTATTTGTACTCGTAGCCCCGATATTTTCCTTTTATCATCACATTATTATTTGACTGTTTTTACAGGATTTGTTTACAACATGTCAGGATTTTACGTCGGCGAAAAGCGAGAAAGATCGGGGGAAAATTTTGTAAAAAAGAATGCTAACAGTATCTTCATTCTTCACTACAGTAAATAAAGAACCAAAAATAACTTCAGCCTTGAAATAAAAAAATAATTTTTGTTTGTATTTCAAATATATGGCACGTTTTATGAGTAAATAGGGGACTCGGTGGTCGATGTGATTAAAGCACCAGTCAGTCTGCTGCGTCTGAACTGCGCACCTTAAGGTTCTTAGTTCTAGCCGCAGTCACTCCCGTTGCTTTACCTTTACTGTTAACTCTGATCCCTCGCCCTCATTAGTCTAATTGGTAGAAAGTTTTTTTTTTTTTTTTTATTTTAAGGCGAAAAGCACAGTGAGGCTATTATCGCCTCGCTAAATGTAAGTGTGAGTGTAACGTGTTAAAGTCGTAAGTGTAAGTGTGTATTAGACTCGGGTACCGCGAGGGACGTCTAAATCCTCTCAATAGGTGCAGCTAGTCTGCACCCCCTGCGGGGCTTGGCACAAAGTAAGGGCAAAGAAAAAAGAACAAAAAAAAGGTTTTATGAAATTGTAGCGTTCTGTATTCATTGCTTTAGGGTTCAAGTTATCTGAAGAAAGATTTTTGTTATTACCATTGTAGACTGTGTTACGCCGGGCGACCACCAAATGCCCGGAGAACGGCAACCGGAAACAGAATTCAGTCAGTTTAAAGAATCCGCTTTTATCTTTTAAATGTAAATATTTAAGGGTGTACGGATTCTAGGTGTGTTTAAAACCGTAATTAAGGTAACGAGAAAGTTTGAAGAGGTAGTGGGGGAAGCGAAGTCAGCTTCAAAACTGAACTGGACTGAGTCAGAGCTACTCGGAGGGAGCCTAATAATGCCGCTTGACTCCACTCAGCTCCGTTACGCTGTCAGCGGCCGCATTTACATTAAAAACAATAGGTTAGGTTTTGAATGCGTAGTCCGCTCCGCATTTGGTGACCACTCGGAGGGAGCCTAATAATGCCGCTTGACTCCATTCAGCTCCGTTACGCTGTCAGCGGCCGCATTTACATTAAAAACAATAGGTTAGGTTTTGAATGCGTAATCCGCTCCGCTCAGCGTAACTCCGCTCCGCATTTGGTGACCACTCGGAGGGAGCCTAATAATGCCGCTTGACTCCACTCAGCTCCGTTACGCTGTCAGCGGCCGCATTTACATTAAAAACAATAGGTTAGGTTTTGAATGCGTAGTCCGCTCCGCATTTGGTGACCACTCGGAGGGAGCCTAATAATGCCGCTTGACTCCACTCAGCTCCGTTACGCTGTCAGCGGCCGCATTTACATTAAAAACAATAGGTTAGGTTTTGAATGCGTAGTCCGCTCCGCTCAGCGTAACTCCGATCGCATTTGGTGACCACTCGGAGGGAGCCTAATAATGCCGCTTGACTCCACTCAGCTCCGTTACGCTGTCAGCGGCCGCATTTACATTAAAAACAATAGGTTAGGTTTTGAATGCGTAGTCCGCTCCGCTCAGCGCAACTCCGCTCCGCATTTGGTGACCACTCTATCTTAGGTTAGGAAAGAATATTATAACTTAGCTCGTAAAAATAGTTAAAATTGCACTGTAAATAAGTAACGGGCAGGGTGACTTTTTGTTTGTCGCCACTTGAAAAAACTTTTCCTTTCAATGTTTTTATAAAGTTAGTAGTTTCTTAGGCACTGTTACTGTGTGATACATTTTAAAACCTGGTAAAAAACTTTTGTTTCATATCCAGAACGTTATGTTACAGTAGTAATTTTCTTTCAAGTCCTTGTAGAATAAACATTCGGAACTATAGGCTACAGTATTTATACAAATTTCCGTTCGGTGATAAACTGAAAACATGCTTTTTCTAACAATCGGCTTCACATATTTTGCCGAACTGTTAACAAATAAAAAATAAAAATTAGTTACAGTTTAAAAAATCGGAAATGTAAAATGAACACTGATCGCTGTTTTTATGTATCAGACACTCAAAAAAATAATGGGTTTAGGTTGCATTTTGCATTTTAATGTTCCCATTACGTCAGCGAGACAAAAACTGTTTTTTGTGATTATTTTCAATTATTTTTGAAAGTCCGATTCAATCATCGCAACCAGCGTTAAAATTTAAACCTTACTAGAGCCGCCTCGGTGGCCTAGTGGATAACGTACTAGGCTTTCACCCCGAGGATCCGGGTTCGATTCCCGGCGAGGGCTTGGAATTTTTATACGCTATAAATCATTCCCATCGTCTACATTAGCCCAAGTGTGCACAATAGTCAGACGTTAAACACCAAAAAAAACCTTACTAATTCGGATTTTACTAATTTTTTGAGGATTTTTAACGATATTATCATCGTTTTGTAATTATCGCGTTGATAAAATCAGAAGTTTTTTGTGTGAAGATATATTTTGTTGACATTTCGACTGATTGTTGGAGGACTTGTACAAGCTATGCAGTGGCTACATTAATTAATGTATTGGTTATATAGATCCCGCAGTAGCCTATATTCTTAATTGCTTGGCCATCGTTCTGACGCGACCGTATAAAGTTTTCCGCTAATTTAACCGGTAATCGTAATATCCGGGGAAATGTTATAGACCACCTTTATCGGAAAATTTTATGCTCTTTCGAAATTATAGCAGGTCTTGCCGTTCAGCCAGTATTACAGGAAACAGCCATCAACTAAACTCGCCATTGTTAAACCAGAGGTTGGTGTCTTCAAACGAAAGAACAGGGGGGAAATCATATAGCTCGTTCAGGCATTATACAAAATACTTCTGCACCAATTTTCAAAGCAATCGTTCAATTCGTTTTGCCGAAACTGCGTACATTCGTCATCGTTAAATCATGGGCCGCCATCTTGAAACGGAAGTGAATAGGAAACAATGTTACAACTAAGTCGTTTGGGCTTTATACGAAGTGCCTTCGTGTCAAATTTGAAAACAATCGGTTAAAGGGTTGGGCCAAAACTGCGTACATTCGTCGTCGTTAAATCATGGGCCGCCATCTTGAAACGGAAGTGAATGGGAAACAATCTTACAACTAAGTCGTTTGGGCTTTATACGAAGTGCCTTCGTGTCAAATTTGAAAACAATCAGTTAAGGGGTTGGGCCAAAACTGCGTACATTCGTCATCGTTAAATCAGAAGCCGCCATCTTGAAACGGAAGTGAATGGGAAAAAATCTTTCACATGATAGTTTGGAGTTTATATAAAGTACGTTCTTTCCAAATTTCAAAATAATCGATCAGTGCGTTTGGCCGAAACAGTACAATCGTGGGCTGCCATTTCGAAATGGGAGTTAATTGGAAAACATCTTACCCATACGTCGTTCGGGCTTTATACAAGGTACCTTCGTACTAAATTTCAAAATAATCGATCAATGCTGCGTAACAAACCAACAAGCAAACAAACACAAAATACCGAAAGGTCGAGTTAATTAGTAATTTTCTCTCTTCGTTCGGCCAATTAGTAATGTTCATGCTATTCTTGAATATCGCACAACAAAATGTTTATTAAAGTGAAGTAATTCATTGTAGTTAATTTTTGAAAATTCGTTTTCGTCGAATTAATTACGTCCCGTGATTATTTTTTATTTTCTGAAATTCAAATTCAACTCGTGTAGGCTATGACGTACAAGTTTAATTATTACTACTCCTTTTCTTTTTGAAATAACACTAAATTTTGAAAATAAAAAATGTTTGTTATCACAATATTTCCCTTGGTAAGGATTTGAACGAGATCATTTGGCGAAATTGTCGTTTGTATTATCCCGCTTGCCGTTTTGACGCTAGAGTTGCGTTACGACAAACAGGAAGACTTCGTATTTATAAGTGAACATATATACTTACGGACTATAAAATGATTGGACTGACAAAGTACAGTAATATTTTATATACTAGATACGGTAAATGATATGTTAGGAAATCAGCAATTAGGCTTACCAGACCGACAGACCGCCTCAAGGTCAACGAAGGACGTGCCCGTTAGACGAAACTACTTTGCAAGGAAAGAAATCCAAGAGGCGTGGTGAAACTTGTAAGTTATGTGAAAACGATCGCCTCCGCGTTCAGCTATTCTGAGTCCATTAGACCTATAGCCTATAGCTGTAGCTGTAGCTGTAGCTGTAGCTATAGCTGGAGTAATCCACGGAGAAAGCAGCTGTTACGTCTTTTATTGTAGGCCAATTTATAATGCACTGTTAAGCATGATATGTTATCAACAGATTAAAGTTTGTTAGCGAATTGGAGCGGTCATCACAAAAAGACTCAGACCCGGGACCATCCTGACTTTTTAGAATACATTTTGAGAGGTCGTTAAAAAATTGTATGCTATATATAGAAAAAAACCTTACATTTTTTGATCAAGCGAAGCAAGGTCTCTACTTCAACTCTACCGTCGGCATTTGGTTTGTTCTGTAGTTTTGGCCAAATGCATTGACCAGTTATTTTGAAATTTGGTACGGAGGTACCTTGTGTAAAGCCCGAACGATGTGTAAGGTTTTTTCCTAATCATTTTCGTTTCAAGATGTCCGGCCTCTGCTTTACAATAAGTGTACACGCAGTTTTAGCCAAACGCATTGACCGATTGTTTTCAAAATTTCTTACGAAATCTTGTATAAAGCCCAAGTGACGTATGACGTATTTTTTCCTACTTAAATCTGTTTCAAGATGGCGGCCTCTGATTTATCGAAGACGTGTGCACGCAGATTTAATCAAACGCATTAGCCGATTGTTTTGAAATTTGAATGTATAATGCCCGAAAGAAATATTTTTCCCATTCACTTCCGTTTCAAGATGGCGGGCTCTGATTCAGAGAGTGTAGTTGCTGGTTATTTCCTGCAATACTGGCTGAACGGCAAAACACATAATAATTTTGACAGCTTCATTTTCAAAACAGCTTAAAATTTCAAATAAAGTTGGTTCAGTAACATTTTTCGTAAATTTTACGGTTACCGAATAAATTAGCGGAAAAGTTACGGGCGGTGTCTTGGAGCGCTCTGTATATTAATTAAGAATATACTGCGAGATCAGCTGTTATTGAAACTACTGCTTATACCAGGAAATAATTAGTAGGGTCTGTATATTTTTCATTTCGTTCTTGTACCACAGATGTGTTTTTCGTGTATACCTTTTTAATACATTACTTTAAACTAACTTCGATTTATTCAACGAGTTCATTATAGCCCCACTTTTATAATTGTATTCACTGTAACAGTTAATTAGGTTAGGTTTCTAATCACTCGTAGTTTTATCTGAGTACTTCCGGATCCCGTTGAGTTCACAGTTTGCTTGTGTTCGAACGCGAGCACAAACAAGCAATATTTCTTTAAAATACCGACTAACGTAATATATAAATATGTGCGACATATTGTTATTGCAGTTTCATTGAGTACATTGTGACGTAAGTGAATACGTACAGTGCTGCCAATAGGCAATAGTTGACCTCTGTGATCTTATATCAGTTAGTCATGCTATCTATTCTGAAACTGTTGCTGTATTAGTACAGAGTACAGTACTTCTGTTTGGCGTAACTAAGAGATAGAGAAAGCAAACAAGTTCCCGACAGACGACAGTTAGCAATCTTAGTGGCGCCAGTTCTAACAGCTGTTTCGCACTGGGCACTGGGCACTGGGCAGGTGAAAGAATTTAGCCAGCTCGTAGCTTAGCTTCGAATCTTTGTTTATTTTTAGACGAAAGATAAACACGTAGGTTACTTGGTGTTTATTTATTGATACGTGTTCGATTGTAAAGCGTTGTAGCCTATACGGGGAACACAAACATAGAAAGTTTATAGTTAGAGTGGAATGAATGGATTTGTTTTTAGGTTAGGAATTTTCAGTGTATACGTAGGGTGTCCAGTAGTAGTTGCCAAATTTTAGCAAGGATTTAATAGAATTTCATAAGATTTTGTAGTTTTTTCATCAATCCCAAGAACGTTTTATGGTTTAAATATTTCAGTATATATTTTCCTTTTCATCTTCCACTGTAGAGACATGGTTATTTATTTACAAGGAAGTTAGTGCATTTTTTCTAGAATTACGTTTCTTATTAATACAGTAATTGTTTTGAAATATCTAAAATTAAGTTAGGAACAAGTCAGTAATATTAATTTTGGACGATTCCCTTCGATTCAAAATGGGGAATACTAAGTCTTATTATTAATTCTAGACCATTCCCTTTGAATCCAAATTGGGATCACAAAGTCAGTAATATTTCTTTTTGTCGATCTGCTTCGCGAGATTGGGATCACCATGCCAGTAATTTTTACTTTTGACTATCTCTTTTTAAGACTACTATTTGCCCTGACTATACTAGTTTGTTTATCGATCGTTGGCTTTTAGAACTTAAACATTTTCTGTATGTACGAGTATGCTGTTCAAAATGTCGTTACACGGTCAGAATTTTTAAGTATAACCTACTTGAAATATTAACAGTTTGATAACATTGTAAACTTTCTTAAACTTTACTATATATATATATATATATATCCTACACTTATTTTTCACACCTGCTTTTTTATTTCCTAATTTTGAAAATAAAAATGTGCTTCTAATATGATTTTATTTTCTCACTTAAGGCAATAGAAGAAAGTATAGTGACTGAAAAAAATCGACCTTGATGGATAAGTTTATTTTAGATACTTAGGCTATATCGTTTTTCAGGTCTGTCCAAAAATTTTTTTTTTTACTTAGACGTGTCTGTGTTCATATCGCGAAATAAATTTTTAATTTTTCAAAAAATGACGTTTTCAAACCAAAACCTAAAACGTTAAGCACTAAAAGCCACTAAGAAGCAACTAAACTTATTTTTGTCAAAAACCTCAAAAGCTTATTTCTGATAAAGTTGTTAAAAAAAATATTGAAAAAAAAAGAATCAAAACCAACACAACAGTTTTGATCAACATTTTTGTCAAATGTTGGTCTGTCCATAAACACCTAATCAAAATGCACATATTTCTCTCTTTTCAGTTCGAATTAGGTTTGGAAGTTATCGATAAAAACTGTAAAATCGATATTATTTTCAGCATCGATTTCCAGATTGAACAGAAATAATAAAAAGTTTGAAAAGTCGCGGTTCTTTCGTATATCCCTAATTCCTACCGATTAGGAAGTGCCAAATGTACGTCCTTCAGTAGATCTACAGCAGGTTTTTTTTGAACACATTGTCGATATCCAGCTACGATAGAGATCTGTTTTCTTTTGTTTCTACTGTACCGAATATTTTGAGAAAATAGCAACACATACGTTTTGTTTGGGCGCCAAACGCTGTGCTTTATTAAACTAATTAAAATAATTCAGTCATTTGTGTGATGTTTTACGCAGTTTTTTCCTACGCTTCTCTAGGTGGGTCGCTGTAGCTCCAACAGCAACAGCACCCCACGACATACCTTCGGACCCAAAAAACAAGATGCCATCGAATTAGCCATAACCAAGTAACCGTATTGCAATCAAGTGGCCGCTAATGCCTCAGCAGTGTGTTAACACGAGGCCTGCAGAAAAACAGTGTTTTTATTTCTGTCTTCGGAGGAAACATTACGTGATATTTCTCGGAATCCAATTTGTTGTAAATTTTCCGGAATGATGTCTGAACTAACAAGTTCCCGGTTGTCACATCCAGTTTGATTTTCTAAAATAAATATTCAGCATTGTACCGTAGCCTACTCAAAAAGAAAAATTCATTTTAACAGCGAATTTCCATCGGAAAAAAGCTATTGGAGCGGCCATCATGGTTATACCCAGACCCGGTACCTTAAAATGATAGTTGATCTGCATGCGCGCGCACTTATGTTTTATCACTCTCTGGTTCATAATTTGCACCTGATTCAATTCTGACTTGTTACAAAACCAGTTCCCCGACGGGGGTTGCAGACTAGCTGCACCTATTGAGAGGATTTAGACGTCCCTCGCGGTACCCGAGTCTAACACACACTTACACTTACGACTTTAACACTTTACACTCACCTTTAGGGAGGCGATAATAGTCTCAATGTGCTTTTCGCCTTAAAAAAAAAAAAAAAAAAATACAAAACCAGTTATTTTGTAATTGCCTAAACGAGTTACACAGTACTTTCTATTTTTAAATTCATTTGAAATTTTGAAATTACGAAAATGAATATAATGGCAGTCAGGATTCATTCTTTTATTTCCAGTTTAATGTGGTAATTTATAACTTTTGATTAAAATTTAGTACAGAAATCGTTTTTCGTAATAGACGGGCTTAGACAAGTTTTGTTTTTAAGGATTTGCGGTCATTTCAATACTTTCAAAAAAAAACGTTTTTATGTTGTTTTTTTTTGAACATGTAATTCGTAATCAGGGTTAATGTCTAGAATTTCCAAATTCCATTGAAGAATGAATTTGACATTGGTCTGCGTCCATTTTCATATTTTAAGTATAATTCAAACGCTTAAAATGCTAACACCTTTCCAGATTGTAATGCTAGTTACGATGTTGGAATCAGAATTTCGCTTCTGTCACGTCAGCGAGAAAACTGCGCGCCGAGATAATTTTTTTGTTCTAATGGTGTAACGATCAGTGTATTTTTGGTTAAACTGTAACCTGTGCGCAGGTTCAAATCTAGTTACTGGACATTGTTGCTTTTGTCAGTGCATTATTTCGATCCACGATCATCATAAGTGTAACTGGCTTTTAAAAAATCTTTCTATGGACTTGGCTAAAACATATTTGATACAGCCTCATTTAGATTAGATTATAGCCTATAACAGAGGAAGGGATTATAAAGCCCCGGGCACTGCGATCTACGGACCTATTGTGCAACTGAACATCTTAAGTACTGGTTCAGCAGACTGGGGTGTTCTTAGTAAGTTCCAGCATCCACTGACTAGCTCATCTTGCTGGAGGTCCCTAGGGTCCTGGAAACCAAAAACTAGCCTTCTGTAGCAAGAGCCTCATAATTAATTATAAATTATATGTTCTTTAGTTTCCTGCTCTTTACTGCATAACCTTTACTCCGGGTGTCATAGACTACCTATCCCGTTTATGTGCACCCTCAATGAGCCCCGTGATTTTCCTAAGTTGTGCTCTCAAGATGCCTGCCGCCCCTTTAAATCTTCCATGAGCAACTTTACCCAAGAGGCATTTGCTATGAGAATACCCATGACGGTTATCCCATCTTGTCTGGTGTGGCTTTTGAATCCACCCAGCCACAATAGAGATCCCTAAAGCCGGCTCTGGTCCGATAAACTGAGAGCCCACTTTCTTCAATTAATATGTATTGGTCTCTGCTTCCACAGAAGCTATTAGGGAAAACCTGAACAGAAATAATAAAAAGTTTGAAAACTCGCGGTTCTTTCGTATATTTCTAATTCCTACCGTATAGGAAGTGCCAAATGCATGTCCTTCAGTAGATCTACAGCAGGTTTTTTTTTTTTGAACACATTGTCGATATCCAGTCTTTTTGTTAAGTGCTATGTTTGTGCAAAATCGTCTTCACCGTTTTTGTAAAAATATGTATTTTGTATTTTTGTCCTACAGCCATTTTAAAATTTTGAATCATCACTTATAAAAAACGTTTTTAAGTTGTGAACAAAATACTATTTCCTCCACACTGCATTTTAACAAAATCGGCTCAGTACTTTGGTTCATAGACGCTTGCACACGTCTTACGAAAATTTTCAGTTATATTCAACGATATTTTTGGGGCCGTATTAAATCTACTCCTGTAAACTACATATAAGGAAAAAACGAAATGCCGTAATTACGTAATTTTCAAAACAGTAAGCAGACTTTTCTACGCAAACCTTCCTTTTTACGAATTTCCAAAATCTTCCTTAAAAGAAAACGACGTACGTATTTTTTCACTATTCCGCTTACAAGAATCATGCATTATGGGAACGGTGAAAGGAAGATGTGTGTTCATATAACTGCAGTCTATAGTAAAACCACTTGTTGAATGTAAACTTAAAACATAACCTAACTCGGAGACGGTGTATTCTAGAAAGTTACGTGTATGACTCACCTGCGAGGGGCGGAGCTAACCTTACCTGAGCACGCATGCGCAGAACCAGTACCTGATGCGCGCCGCATGACTAAATCGAATTATTTCACAGAATACTGACTGGAGAGATAATTGAAAAAAACTAATTAAATAGATATAAACAATTTAAGGCGATTAGAAGTGATTCAGAAAACATGCACGTCGGCGAACAAGATTTTTTCCCGATTTTTTTAGGAACTAAAATTATAGTTTCTTTCAAATTCGGTTGTTTGACATTAGTTGTGTATCTTCAGATATCAACATTTTAGGAAAACCTGTACAATCGATTGTGTAATTTTCGATTTAATTGTCTTTTGTCGTTAGTTCGACATTCGAATTTCCGGTAAGACATCAGGTCGATTTCGAAACCATCGACAGTATTTAACTTTGTACTGTACTTGAACTATTGTATAGTTTTTATATTTTTTGAATTAGCAATACAGTAAGCTAGTATTACCCGAAGTTTTAAAGTTTGCTAGTAAAGAATAATTTTATAAAAATCTTCAAAAAGTAAATCTTCCGTATTACACGTTAAATATTTTCGTGTGAATTACAGTACTGACAATGTATGATGGAGTAACTGCATGTAGGCGTGGTTGCATAAGTTAGGAAACATTTTACTGGATCGATTTTGTGATTTACCACTTTCACTAAGTAACTAGACAAAACGCAGAGGAGATGAAGAAGCTGGGTCCTGTTGGCTAGGAGGAAAGGGTACAATAAACCGTTAGCTGATGGTGACGATTCTTCAACATCTAATAGGTCCAATAAATAACCATAGCAGGAGAACAAGATGATACACAGTTATTTTTTAAAATATTTTCGGACGGGTTTGGTGTACCCTTGAAAATTTCACTTCGAAATTTCTTAACGTTGAGACGTACGCGAGTCCATGAACTAAAAGTAAACTATGAAAACTTCCACGAACATTAATTATAGAAGGACTTTCGTATTAATAAACATTGCAGGCTTAAAAACAGGAAAAGGCTAGGTAACACGAAAGTAAAAATTTTAGCATTTATCGTTATTTTAACCAGGATGGGTGTGAGATAAGAAAGAACCACTAGCCAGTAGTTAGGCTTCCATTGACGTATTGCGTGCCCTCATTCAACATTCATGTCACAATCATAGATGCTTCGAGGAAGTGTGTAGGCACACAGATCTACAAATATTTCATTCACTCTTACCAACAGTCCTCACATGCTAATCTGTGCGTGCGTTCGCATTTTACTTAAACCCTTGTCTACAATGCATAGAGCTCCCATCCATTGTTGAAATCAGAATGCCAGAATGAAAGGTAAAATGCACGTAGTACCAAAAACCGACGTCAGAGCGCTCTGCCTGCCCGTCCTCGAGACCATGAATTGCTGCAGTGACGTGAATTTATCTTTCACTCGATTAAGATGTCAAATTAATAACATTGGTGATTCATACGTTAACAAATAACCTAATCGTGGTCTCAAAAGCTAACCTAAGAAGTACATAGTTCATTTCCCTTCTGATAGATAGCACTCTTTATTTTCAGTCACACAATTTCCTACGCAGTGAGATCTGTATGTATTATAGTAGGCCTACTCAAGGCTAAAACCAGAATTAAGTTTTGTACAGTTTATGTAATTTCAACACATTTACAGAGTCAAATACAAAAACTAACAGTATAAATAAAAGATAAAACAGCGATATACTAGTAGTACAAAGAATAGTACACCACGGGTAGCAATTAATATAATAGGCTATATTCTTTAATATTCACGACAGCGCTTGTAAGTTTTCAGTCAATTTATTGATAACTGTAGTATTTATGAAACAATGCAATGGGCCAACGTTATTGGAATTCTCATGCTCTTTTTTATGAAGCGGTAGAAATTATGATGTTTTGCCGTTCAGCTGGTATTGCAGGAAGTAACCAGGCAGATTTTCTACTACCTGCCCATCCTTAAGACTATAAATTGATGCATTGACGTGAATTTATCTTACACTCAATTAAGATGTCTATCATCAATGATTCATACCTAACAAATAACCTAATTGTAGTATCAAAAGCTAACCTAAAAGTGCATGGTTCATTTCTCTTCTGATAGGTAGCGTTCTCCATTTTCAGTCACAATTTTCTGTGCAGCGAGATCTCTCAACGTTCAGTCATAGCCCGTCGTCTTGAAACGGAAGTGAATGGAAAAAATCTTACATATACGGCTTTCGGGCTTTGTAGGCCTACAAGTTACCTTCGCACCAGATTTCAAAACAGCGGGTCTCCTCGGTGGCCTAGTGGTAGCGTACTAGGCTTTCACCCCGAGGACCCGGGTTCGATTCCCGGCGAGGGCTTGGCATTTTCATACGCTATAAATCATATAAATCATCCCATCGTCTGCATTAGCCCAAGTGTGCACAATAGTCGGACGTTAAACACAAAAAAAAAAAAATGATTAAAATTGCGTACAGTCGTTGGTTAAATCAGGCACAGTCATTCTGAAACGGAAGTAAAGTGGAAGAAAATATTACGCAGTCATTTGGGTTTTATACAAGATATCTTCGTACCAAATTTCAAAACAATCGATTAATACGTTTTCGTAAAACCGCGTGACAAACACACACAAACCAAATGCCGAATGGTCTAGTTGAACTTATGACAATCGCGTTGCAAAAACCGATTTTTGTGGATGAAATAGTTTTCAGATCTGTGTGAGAACATTTGTCGTGTTTTGTAGTATTTATTTATGTACGTGTTGGTATTTATAATTGATGTAATGTGGTAGGCTACAAGGAAGTACGGTAGATATGACTGTACAGATTTACTTATATTGTTTTGGACTGTACGGTAGTTCATGAAGTTGACAATCCTGCTCGGGTATCGGACACCGGTGATAATTTGCTTGCTTGCTTGCTAATGACTAATGGGGGGGTCGGCGCCTAGTCTACTGGAACACAGCTCTAGCAGCTTAGCAGCATGTAAGCTAAAAATTTAAAAAAATCAGTTAAGAAATTCCATTTAAAAATACATGTGACGCACGCACGCGCGCGCGCACACACACACACACACACACACACACACACACACACACACACACACACACACACACACACACACACACACACACACACACACACACACACACACACACGTTGTAGCAACCCTATGAACTAATATGTGTGTATGTAAATTTAGATACATAATACTACTGTTACCATAGAAACCAAGTATTAGAACTTAATTATATTATAATTATAATTATTATATGTATATAATTTTATAATTATATGTATATAATTTTATAATTATATGTATATATAATTATAATGCAACGTAATTCTATTTTTATTCCACAGGTGGTACGAAAATTATATTTTTGTTGTCATAGAAACCAGTATTAGATAATCATTACCATTAATTTCTTATATAAACTTTCACCCTTTGTATCTTTTCCTAAGGGCCTAATTAATAATCCTTAAACTATATTTCTTTGACTTACGAGTTTCTCAAAATATTTCTATCAAATTTGAGTTTTTGGAATTGTTTAAACTAGTGGTCCTGCCCACTCAGTGGGCCAACCCTACGGACTAGTATTTTAATTTTGAAATTTGATGACTGTTACCATAGAAACCCATATTAGAATTTAATTAATATTTTTTTATTCAATGACTGTTATGGAAATTATGGTTTTGTTACCATAGTAATCAATATTAGAATTTAATTACTTACAATTTTGTTTTTTTTTATCAACAGCTGTTATGAAAATAAATCTTATTACAGGAAGAAGGAAATTAGAAGGGCGAATTGTTCTCTTTAGGAATACGTCGCAAAATTAATGTAGCCTATCCTCAAAATGTCTAGTCTAGCTATTATATTTTCGGCTGTTCGTTGAACACTTTATGTATTAACATGTTTTCGTAAATATTTCGCATTTCGTACAGCCAGGCTTATTTTTTCTTGCAATTAAAAAAAAAAACTCTTCTTGATACCGAGAAAGAAATATTTATTTTACCATATTTATTATTTTTTTTTAAAGTTTGTAACTTGTAGGTTCTCTACACATATGTTTTTTGGTTTTATCTGGGGCACTTAATTGCGGCACGCAGCTGTTTCGCTGACGTGATGAAAGCGAATTTATGCACAAGTTTTTATCAAATCGGCATAAATTAACATTTTGAACTTTCAGATTTCATTGAAAATACGGGATCAACTCTGGCCGTCGTCAACATAATGTTAGTATTTTAAGCCAAGATAGCTAAGGAAGAAAACACACACACACACACTCACTTTTTTATGAAAAATATATGTAAAATTCTTAACGGCCTCTCAAAAAGTGATTTAGTAGTCAGGATCGGCGTTTATTTAAGGACCCGGGTCTGCCATGATATTTTTAGCTAGTAGTTTTTTTCAATGAAAGTTCACTACAGATTTTCGAGTTTTACAACGAATTTAGCAAGTTTTTAAATTGGATAAGTTCATAATTCAGAAGAATCACAAGTCGTTTTAAAATGGCAGCCATTTTAATATGAAAAGAATCACAACTTTTTTACTTGCACTTTTAAAAATCTGATTTCACGTTTTTGATAACATTAAAATGTGTATAAATCGATTAAAAATTTTATTGAAAATAGGCCTACGTGAATTTAAGATACAGTATCCGAAAATTATCCATACAGCAGCTCATTTTCGTTATAATTTGAAAATTTAAAATCAGGTTGATTATAACGCTGTTACGGTAATTAAAAAAAAATTCATTTCACAAGTAATTGTATGTAATAACGTAAACATTTGCTTTTAGGCCTAATTCGGATGATTCACCGCAGATATTTCCTTTCTGGTTTGTTTGTTCACCTGATCCTCGGTGCGAAATAGACTTTCAGTTCTGGGAATTTCACCGCGAGGCACTTAGACAAAATGACGCAATTCAGTCTGTCGCCAGTGCCACCTAGAGCCAAAACAATGCACTGACACTGACGTACGAGTACGACGTACTGGTTAATATTTCCTTGACGCACGTGTTTTGCGCAAGTTGTCAGGCTTGCCAACCTTTGCAAGCGATTACTTTACTCGTTCAAGGTCATTAACGCGTGTATACAGTACAGTACACTGTTAAACAGTTTGACTCCGTTTTCATTAAATATTCATTTATTCAAATATTTTTTTTTAACAATTATAATTTATTGTTGACACATTTCCTAATTGCGATACGCCGATGTCCTGTATAAATAACACGCCGATTGCAAACGTATCAAGTAAAACGCTTAGTATACATTCGAAAGAAGAAAATATTATTGCTCCTTTTTAAGGATCTGACGGTGTTTTTGAAATGATTTTACACAGTTTGTCTTTTTTCGTTTTTATCTAAGTTTGTTAACTTAGATTTGGACTAGTAAATATATTATCTGGAATAAACTATTACAGATTCATGAATTAAAAAAAAAATCGATATTTGTTATTCAACTGAAAATTATATATTGTCTGGAACTATAACTGCATAACGATAAGAATGAAAACATATTACGCAAATCAATTGAATAAAACATATATGCTAATTTACTTATAGAAGACAAAACACACTTCCGTTAAAAGAACGAATAATCAGGGCCGTCCCTACATGTTGAGGCGCCGTGGGCAAACATACTCTTGGCCCTTTCTCTTTAACAAATACACGGACACTGGACGTTCTATGAAGAAAAGTAACCAGTTAGTTTTTACAGATTTTCAGTTTTATTCAGTTTATTACGTAAAAGCTTATCATAACACAAATAAAATCGCCAAAATGGATTATACTTACTGTAAATCTATGATGCCATATATGTTGAGCATCGTTTTTTTAATAGAATTTCGTGACAAGATTTTAGAAGATTATGGGTCGGCACTGCCGCGGCTTCCGGGACAACTTGCTACGGTCGCCCCTTCGAACAGTTTCTTCCTGTGCTCTTATCGGAATTATTTAGGTACAATAATGAGCTCAAACTGTACCCATAAGCCAAAAGTTATTAAAGATTAGAATTCCTCTTTAGAAATATCCCTATGCACTCTTATATTATATTTTTAATAAAAAAGGCCTTTTTTTGGTGTTTAACGTCCGTCCGACTATTGTGCACACTTGGGCTAATGCAGACGATGGGATGATTTATAGCGTATGAAAATGCCAAGCCCTGGCCGGGAATCGAAGCCGGGTCCTCGGGGTGAAAGCCCGCTATCAACTAGGCCACCGAGGCGGCTACAAAGAAAAACAATTTTTAAAATGAATTTATAAACACCTACTAATTTAGCTAAAATTTATAATGATAACTTAAAATATAAATTTCGTGATTTTCTTATAGCTAAGTACATGAGTACGTGCATCCATAAAATATATTTTTGTGTTTTTTTTGTATCCTTAGACCTTACCACAACTATTTTTTCCCATTGAGCTCAAATTATTTAACAACTTTACTATCGCGAACTATGAAATCTATAAGAAATTACGTAACACTCGGACAATAATTAGAACTGGAATTTCGATCTTTCACTATCAACTGAAATCGATTTTAGTAACAGCTTGGTTGTTTTTTCTAATCGAAATCACTTTATTAGTTTCACAATGGCTAAATCGTTAGAAAAGTCCTATTTTTACGTATATTTTTTTTTGAAAATGTGGTTTCAACCAGCATAAACAACGTTACAATGAGTATAAATAAACATTTTGAATTATCATTGTGCGTGCAGATTCCTTCGTAATTCCATCCTACCCAGCTAATTACGTGGTTATTAAAGAATTTGCTTTGGCAAATTACCTATGGGAATAGCCATCATGGTAAGATCCAGACTCGGAACATAAAATGAGCACCAATCCTGACCTCTATTTTTTTTTTTAATAATAATTATTAAAAGCACATTTAGGCTATTATCGCCTTTATAAATATAAGTGTGAGTGTAAAATGTTGAAGTCGTAAGTGTAGTATTGTAAGTGTAAGTGTGTTTAGACTCGGGTACCGCAAGGGACGTCTAAATCCTCTCAATAGGTGCAGCTAGTCGATCACCTATTTACCACACAAATCGATTGCGTTAATAGATGTGACAAGTTCGTTTGCCAACAAAATAGCGGTCATTCCAAACCATAAAAAATCATAACTTTTTATATTTCGTTTTTTTGAAAATCTGATTTCACCACCGTAATCAGCGTTAAAAACTGCGTAATTAGCGTTTCGAATTTTCAAAATCCTTTGAAATTAAGGAATTTAATTTGACAGCGTTCAGGGTTCACTACGTATTGTCGGTGTAATTTAAAAGTTTGAAATTGTAATTATGATGTTGAAGTCAGATTTTGAAGATGGGTAAGGTAGGGGAAATATTTTTGAAAATTCGCTTCCATTACGTCAGCGAGACAAGTGTGTGTTGTATAAATTTAGGCCTACACTGAGTCATTGCTATAATTTACAATTAATTATAAGTACTTAGTGTCTAGGTTATATTTGATTTCGTCTTGGCTAGATAACATACAAAGTAGGTTATTTAAATTGCACCGATATCTGCATAAAAGTGAATGGTATAATGGAAGTATTGCGGGTAATTTATCACGTCTAAAAAACTAAAACAATGGCGGCACGCAGCTGTCTCGCTGAAGAAATAGGAACGAAGTTAATATTAAAAAGAAAAAATAATAACGTTAGCGTATATCAACAAACAATGAACATGGATTCTGTTCGACGTATTTTCAATGTTAAATTAAAGGTGAACTGAGGGTTTCAAAACAAATATAGCATAAACTAAGTTACGACTTGATAGTTGTATTCATTTTTCGTCTATACAGCATGAAAAATAGCACAACTTATGTTTTTCCTGTAATTAAAACTCTAAGCGATTCGAAAATCTTGCTATCTACCCAAATCTTGCTATCTACCCAAATCTTGCTATCTACCCAAATCTTGCTATCTACCCAAATCTTGCTATCTACCCAAATCTTGCTATCTACCCAAAAATTCGATTCGGGATTAAGAAAAAACAGTACGAGTATAATTTTGAGAAATTAGTTGATCAGATTTTGTTCATATTTGTAAAATACGTTCCACAAGTGTAACAGTTTTGGAATAATGTACGGTACGGGAGTAAATCAGAAAAAAACCAAAATAAACTATGTTTATCGACAATTTTTTCCTGTTTTACTTCCAACAAGTAAATTTTTGTTTGTTTGAAATTCGGTTTATGAATTACGTGTCTTCATGTATAACCTAATTGCAAAGTATTATTCAAAAGGTTTTTAGACATTTTTCAGTTTTTTGTGGTATCTTCCCAACCGAATGTTTCGGGAAAATAGCAGTTCATATAGGCCTATCCATTTCACAATGAGATATACGAGCACTTGATATTAAGACCCAGACTAAAAACAATCGAGTACAATCCTGATTTCTATAATATTTTTTGATTAATTTAAAATGTTAAGTATCTTTCAAGACATTAAACGTATCGAAATATCGAAAACGCAGTTCGAGTGTGAACACGGGTAAAAGTGCTTCATAATTAGACTACAATTAATGGAAAACAAATTGTAACTATGTGTATATTTTAATTTATTTAAAAAAAACATTAGCCTGTTTTTGACATAAACAGTCTCCAGTAAACGAACAGATAAACCAGGCCTAACCACACTTGATCTAGACGTTTTCCAATTTACGTTGAACTTATCTTTGTTTGCCTTTGTAGAAGCAAAGTATTTTAGTTGCTTCTTGGACACTGTACATTAACATAACCGTAATGGATTCCAGCACAGTACTTCCGTCTGTTGGGCGTCAGGGGCAAAATAGGCAATTTAAGTACACGGTATGTTTCACATTTTGCATTCTGCGCCCAAAAATTGGTTGTGAGCCACATTAAACGAACAAAAACTTGTAGGACAAGCTAAATCGTTATAATTTGATAAAATAATAAGTATTGTAGATTTTATAATGTTGTAAATACGCGCCAGTTTTATATTTCTAGTTTAATTTTCACAGGGATCAACATTACGATTTTTAACGTAATGTTGAAAGTTTAATTGTAGTAAATTTTAATGAGATTGCCGTTTACCTTATTTCCGATAAGAAACACAATCACGTTTGATTATTATTGAACACAGCGTTTAAATATTGTTAGCTGATTCGATTGTAAGAATTGATTTTTTGTGTGCCTTTTTAATCGCTAATAAAGAATAACAAAATACAGTTTACTGAACCAAATATCTTTACGATAGCTGTAGTGTAGGAAAATACTCATTGGTAGCGGGAATCAGTACTCAGATAATAATGGTGAGAGTTGTACTGTTATGTTTAACTTTAGTTGAACACGCTGCCGGAAGATGCCACCAGCAATGAGCGCTTATATCTCTCTCATAAGAGTTACCATTCTAGTTCGTTTATATTCAGTGGTAAAAGCCATCTATTTTTCGTTCCGAAAATCAGTAGACTTGAAAACGAATATAGCCATTAGCATCCTAATTCTACTTTTTCGCGAATGCAATTTTTTCATACTTTGTGTAATCTATGTGAAAGTAAAGCTGTATCTCTTTACAGTTTACGACCAAAATACAGCATTGGAAAAAATGGCAGAATGACTTTTGTTGTAATGGGCAGTTAATTGACAGGTATTTTTAGAGTAGATTCATATTATAATACTGGGAAGGGTGCAAAAGGGAGCGGCAGAACTACTAGGGCCGGCCTTGCTCCAAATGTGGCACAATAAACTGCACTAACTTTCTCGCATCCGTTACTATGTAATAGGCTTCAACGTAATAGTCACTATCTCCTTAGTTACAGCATTGCCCCGCAGGGGGTGCAGACTAGCTGTACATATTGAGGGATTTAGACGTCCCTCGCGGTACCCGAGTCTAACACACACTTACACATGCAACACTACATTTACGACTTACATTTAGGGAAGCTATAATAGCCTCAATGTTGCTTTTCGCCTTAAAATAATAATAATAATAATAATAAATTACAGCATTGAATATAAACACACTACAATGATAAAGCTTTTTGAGAGCTTTGTGAGCGCTCGCTGCTGGTGACATCTTGCGGCAGAGTGTTCAACTACAGTTAAATAGATAACAATACCGTCTATTTTCTCAAACGTCTCCACTCAATTTCCTCGCAGTTTGCAGCATTCGTAGCGGCAGATAATCTAATTACTTGGACTTTAGCCGCTGATATCTAGCACGCTTTTTATAACTACACTTCTTGCCCGTTTATAATCAATGGTTACAGTTCCGGACCTATTGGGGAAAATGTAAAATAGGAAGAAAAAGGAAGTATTTTTCCGCCTGTTGAACACTTATCGTAAATATAATGTTTGTTAAAAATTACATAGAATTGTTAGCACGGTTGTAATACTTTCTCTTTATAGAATACGGAGAAATTAAAGAAGTCTTCAACACCATGTTGCTTTGCTGGTGTGTATTGTTTACTCCTTTTGTGTAGGTTTAAGGAAATAATTCTACGTAGTAACTTTAGACTCATCCGAACTAGTTAGTTGGCTACAGTGCTCGCGGGCTGTAGATGGAATTCCCTCATGCCTCATGCCATCAAACTAAATGAGACAAAATTGTCCAGTCTAATATGTGTAACTTAAATTCCCGTTACTAATTGCAATTTAAATTTGAGAAAGAATGTCACATATATGTAAAGGGTAGACGCTGTTGTGAATTAATGGGAATATTAATGGCAGTGAATGCTAAAGGGGTTTTGACAACAGTGCTGAATGTTGCCAAGTCTTCCAGCAGCTGTGACAACGTCGACTTCAATAGGCGTAGTGCACAGATAGCGCTGTTGTGAATTAATGGGAATATTAATGGCAGTGAATGCTAAAGGGGTTTTGACAACAGTGCTGAATGTTGCCAAGTCTTCCAGCAGCTGTGACAACGTCGACTTCAATAGGCGTAGTGCACAGATAGCGCTATTGTGAATTAATGGGAATATTAATGGCAGTGAATGCTAAAGGGGTTTTGACAACAGTGCTGAATGTTGCCAAGTCTTCCAGCAGCTGTGACAACGTCGACTTCAATAGGCGTAGTGCACAGATAGCGCTATTGTGAATTAATGGGAATATTAATGGCAGTGAATGCTAAAGGGGTTTTGACAACAGTGCTGAATGTTGCCAAGTCTTCCAGCAGCTGTGACAACGTCGACTTCAATAGGCGTAGTACACAGATAGCGCTGTTGACAGTTTAGTTGAGGTTCATGTGCGAAGTGCAAAGTATCATGTGCAACCTTTGTGTATCTTTACAGACACAAACGAGTTTTTCTACAAGAACGTAACACTTCCTAAATAAACATTTTGTTATAAACGATAGCAGTTGTTTTTAATAAATACAAATTTTGATAAATAATCTGACTCATCTTAATATTTGTTCCGTTAAACTGTAGGCTAATATACGAGACTTACTTTTGTTTTATCTCTTCAAAATATCTAATTCGAGGGCCTATCTAAAGAGCTACGAAAAATATGCATATTTTTTTGAAATTTACTTTATTTCATTTAAATTTTGATAAAGCAATATAGATTCGTAATTCAGGTCAGTGTACAAAAATGTGAAACAGAGCATGTGTTCGGGAGCATGTTAAAAAAAATCCCTGACCACTGTCGACGTTTGTTTTCGTTTCTAATAGCCTTCGAATCGGAATTTTTCTATTGTTCAGGTGCTCAAACCCTTTTTAAATACACTACAATAATTGTAAATAAGTAAGTACAATGTTTTTTCCCTATTAAACGCGTTTTTTTGGGTGCTTGAGAATAGGCTACAATAATTGTAAGAAAATTTGACAATGTTTTTTTTCTAGTCCATTTTTATTAAACAAGTTTTTTTTTTTTTTGTGATTTCGATGAGTTGTTACTGACGACTTTCTACACCAGCCTAGATATACGATTCATCAGACCAAGTGCCTAGCTTGACATGAGAAATGATAAAGTAATCCATACAGCTTCTAAACTGGTTCACCTAATCAAATCCCGCTGAAGGGAGGGGGAGTTAGTCATCGTGGGAGGGGGAAGAGGGGAACCCGCTTTATCAGTTATGTGAAAGTTCTGTTATCGGATAGCGATAGAAGTAAGACCTTAGACCAGTATAAGAGTGTGGTGTTGCGGGAAAAATCAGCTCGAGTGCCTACTGGGCTACTGCGCACTGCTCAGATAAGAGCGCTGTGAATCAGCTGAGAGGAGAGGTAAGAACAGCTGATAAGTTTTGAGGTGAAAAACGATTTTTAATGCAGTTGTATCGTACCTTCTTAATGGACGCAGTACTGTATATAGAAAGTACAATTATGTTAGTGCAAAAAATAGATTCAATACCCATTTCCAGTAACCTGCATCCAAAAGCAGCTTTTATCTGTAGCTTATCACTGTCTGTGCTCATTACTGAATTAATGAACGAAATGACAGATTTAAATGAAGTTAGGCATGCACTTGGTGTATTTTGATTATATTACGTGGTATGTTTTCATTAACAAAAATATTAGTTTTAATTTTAAAAAATATTAAAAATCTGAAATGATTAAATCAGTTCAACTGAAATCTAGCCGTTAAGTATCCAGTGAAATATTTAAGGTTGATATCGCTAAATTCAATTCTATGTTTTCCTCCAGTTTTGGTTATACTATTCGAAGATAAATAATTGTCAGTGTATCAAGTTTGAAATTAACAAAATCCTGTTTGAGAATCAAACAAAATAAACCATTATGGCTGTTGTGATTTGTTTTGGTTTTCTCATTGGTTAGTCTCTGCAGTAATTCTTCTGAGACATTGGGTTTGATTTCCTTACTTCACGTTAAATGAATGATGCCTGAACATTACACATTCTTATACGAGGTGTGTTCAGAAAGTAACGAGAATTTTTGAATTTCCCGGGCTTGGAGAGTCCGATTGTCAAACATTTTTTTTATTATGTTGGTATACATGCCCTTGAAGTATGATAAAACTTTCAGCTGTTTTCATTGTTGACTTTGTGACAGCCACTAAGGTTAGACGTGTTTTTATGAGCTCGGCGATTTTCGATTGTTAAAAGAAAAGGATCAAAGAATTTGTATCAAATATTGTGTAACAAAGTGTGTGAAATGTTAACAAAGGCCTATGGTGAGTCTGCTATGAGTAAAGCAAGAGTTTACGAGTGGTATAAGCGTTTCCAAGAAGGCCGTGAAGAAGTTGATGACGAACGCCCTGGACGTTCCACGATGAAAACGTGGAAAAAGTGAAAGAAATGATTATGAACAATCGCCGAATCACAATTAGCGAGGTCGCTGATGATGTTGGCATATCGATTGGATCATGTCATGACATTGTTTCTAATGTTTTGTGTATGAAACGCGTGGCAGCAAAATTCGTTCCAAAATTGTTCAATTTTGAACAAAAACAGCGGCGAATGGAAGTTGCTCAGGAGTCACTAAATGAAGTCAACTACGATGCAGAATTACTAAAACGTATTATAACAGGTGACGAAACATGGGTTTACGGATATGACGTCGAAACTAAGGCTCAATCATCCCAGTGGAGACATTCTGGCTCGCTAAGACCGAAAAAGGCTCGACAAGTGCGGTCGAACGTGAAGGTTATGCTCATTGTGTTCTTCGATATTAATGGCATAGTACATCATGAATTCCTGCCACCAGGTGAAACGGTTAATGAGGAGTACTACCTACAAGTTCAACGCCGTTTGCGTGAAGCAATTCGAAAAAAACGTCCGGATCTGAGGAAAAACAATTCATGGCTTTCGCACCACGATAATGCACCAGTTCACACTTCATTGCTTGTTTGTGAATTTTTGCCAAAAACAGTACTGTCACGATGCCCCAGCCTCCATATTCGCCAAACATGGCTCCGTGTGACTTTGTCCTATTTCCAAAAATAAAGAGAACCTTAAGGGCCGTCGTTTTACAGCCGTAGATGACATTAAAAGCGCATCGCTGAAAGAACTAAAGGCTATCTCAAAGATCGAGTTTGAGAAGTGTTTCGAGGATTGTAAGAAGCGCTGGCACAAGTGCATAATCTCCAATGGGGACCATTTTGAAGGCGACAACATCAATGTAGAAGAATAAATAAATATTTTGTTAAAAAAATTAAAATTCTCGTTACTTTCTGACCACACCTCGTATATGCCTTAAAATTAATCAAAGAATTTTGGAATTTCTTTAAAAAATAAATATGTTAAAAAAGTTTAATTCAAAACGTTGTACAAGTTTTTTTATTCTCTCTTTCTAAAAATCGCACACATGCGCACGAGCGCGCGCACACAGGTTCGAGTTCGTTAATATTATACCGAAAAAGCTATATGACACTAATAATTGAATATTCGTGTTATTTTTTATCGGAATTTCCAACATTCCGATACTCTCTTTTTCTCTAGCGCCCAACATCTAACCAACCTAACCTTTAACAACAACGGTTTTAGGTTAGGCATTTGAGAACGAAATTTAATTATGACTGCAGATGCCTGATAAAAAAAATATAATTGAGAAAGTGTAATAAATGCCGTATGTAAGCATGTGGCCGTATTTATTGTATAATTTTCAATGACATTATCAAACAAGGAAGCGGTTCACTTAAACCAGGTGTAATATAATTAATTATGCTTTAAATATACAGTACACGACACGCACCATCAACACAACACGACTAGAAATAAACGTGACAGCATGTTGCTGCAAGGTCAAACTAAATTAATCAAAATGGACCGTGCCTGCCAACGCGAACCCGAAGACAATATAGGTCTGGCGTTGGAAGTCTGTACTTTAGGCTAAAACTTAAATTTAGACTGGTTATAATTAGTGGAGTTATTTATATCGGTCATATGTTGAAGCGATTTTGTAATGTGTCAGCGTCACTTAATCTTATACCCTATGTAGTTTGTAGGCCTCTGTTACTTTCTACAGAGCGGCATTGCCAACTCGCTGTTTGACTTGTTTATCGAATTTCGTACGTTTCGATTAGGCATAGTCGAGCTCCTGCGGCGGAAAATTAGTAGTATTTTTTTCGACTTCTTTGTCGACCATTGGCTGGACAATAAACTAATGCGACTGTGGAATTGTAGAATAAAAAAAAAAGTTTTTACTTTTTTTATTTTGTAAAATTAATTTTTTTTTTTTTTTTAAGGCGAAAAGCACATTGAGGCTATATCGCCTCCCTAAATGTACGTGTGAGTGTAAAGTGTTAAAAGTCGTAAGTGTAGTGTTGTAAGTGTAACTGTGTGTTAGACTCAAATACCGCGAGGGACGTCTAAATCCTCTCAATAGGTGCAGCTAGTCTGCACCCCCTTGCGGGGATTGTCGTGGAAAAAGATCCAATAAATAACCTCTCTGAAGAACGGCATTCTAAGTTAAATAAAAAGGATGGAATTCTCATCCCTGCGTGGAGTTGGTATCTTAAACATGTGATTTTTTTCTATAAGCCAAAACGGTTATGAATTTTGTAGGTGTGAAGAAAAAAAAATTACATGTACACAAAACAGTCGAAAATTACTCAGCTAAGTATGATGAAACTGGAGACATCGAAACATTCTTAACTATAATCTCAATTAAAAATGGACTGAAACCTGTAAAACGTTCTCGCGAAATAATTGTAAATATTTTCTTATCAAAATTTGTGGGACAGTGCATAAAAAAATGTATGGGACTAGGGCTAACTTTATTGGCCGATTGTGTTCATTCCGTTGGGGTTGATGGTTAACGCATAGAGTAAAAAACAACACTAAATCCCACAACGGCCGTGAACACCGGCTAATCCCACAACGACCTTGAACACCGGCTAAATCCCACAACGGCCTTGAACACCGGCTAAATCCCACAACGTCCATCAACACCGGCTGGACCCACTTTTGCTCTTTACCCTCTTTTACAGTTTTATGTATGAATTCATTTTTGTATTTTTTAGGAGTTTATAATTGCAATGTTAGGTTATGTATGTGTTTGAATACCGATCAGAAAATGGCAACACATACGCATGTGTTTTTATATTCTGCATTTCAGTTGCATGTGAAGACATTTTTGAATATAGCTATTTACTAAAGATTTTATTTAAATTGAAATAATATTAAAAATAATATTGATGATTCGTCTGCAGCTTTAGATATTTTCGGCTAGTCTGCTGCGCATCGGAGGTTCGAACCGCATTTACTCGTTGCTTTCCCTTACCGTTAACGCAGATCCTTCGTCGTCATTAGTTTTGGTTTAAAGTGTGGAAGTTAAGAAAATAATTCAATTAAAAAAGAATAATGGACATTGATAATCAAAAGAAAGTGATTTAAAAAGATATTGATGATTCATCGACAAATTAAGAGATTTCATTTAAAAGATAATCATTGACATTGATAATCGAAAGAAACGAACATGTTTTTTTAAATAATATTCATGATTCATCTGCAAATTAAGGAATTTATTTTAAAAGAGAATCATTGACATTGATAATAATCAAAAGAAAAGGAATTGTTTTAAAAAATAATATTGATGGTTCATTAGAAAATTAAGAGATTAATTTAATTTAAAAGAGAATCATTGACATTGATAATCGAAAGAAAAGGAATTGTTTTAAAAAATATTAGTGGTTCATTTGCAAATGAAGAGATTTAATTTAAAAGAGAATGATTGAGACAGTGATAATCAAAAGAAAAGGAATTGTTTTTTCAGATAATATTGATTATGTGCAGATTATTAGGGTCAATTAAAAAAAAAGAATAATTGACATTCATAATCGGAAGAAAAGGAATTATTTTTCAAAAATAATATTGATGATTCATATGCAAAATTATGATATTTCATTTTAAAAAGAATCACTGACATTGTTAATCAGAAGAAAAGAGATTGGTTTTTTAAACCAATCTCCTATTTAAGTTTTTACCAATTTACTATTTACCAATTACCAATTTACTATTTTACGTGTTACTATTTCCCTTTTCCTGTTTAAACTATGCTTACAACTCGGTAATAAATTGTATAGTATATCAATTGTTACCTTTTTAACCTATAGCTACTGTATTTCATAATGTTTACTTATCGCTCCAAGCTTCTACTAGGTCTATTTGTAATTTTAAACAAATAAATGTAGCGTGTTTTTATTATAATATATCCTAATTAATGATAACATATTTACTTTTTCAGGTTTGAAGCAACCTACAGATAAAACAACCCCTACGAAATATAAGCCTTTGGAAAATTGTGGTGAGTTTATATTAAATTTTGTAATTATTACTTAATACTTTATTAAATAAATCAAAATTACTTTGATAGCTAATTTTATTAACAAAAACCCAAATAATCTCTTTACGGATTAAAACAAAATTCAGAAATAAAATAAAATGTATTTTAAAATCAGGATTTGACTGTTTTACTATAGAAGTAGGCTACATATAAGGTGGTAATTGTAAAAAGTCAATTTTGAGGAAATGCCAGTTTTCTGGTTACTCAAAATAAAAAAATCGTTTTATGTCAATGTAAATGACTGGAGCATTAAATGAATTTGACCAATTTTGAGTTTTCTGGGAGCCTGAATGACTTGATTGATTTTACTTAAAATTTATTAAAATTAATGGAAATTTACTATTGCAATTGAACCAAAATTTAATGTGTGGTTAGGGTGAAAACCCCATAACATGAAATTTTTCAGCAAATTAAAATAAAAGCCTGCAAAGCTGCAGAGTAATTAAGTATTTTTGAGTAAATTTTCATTGAAAAATGAGCTATTGGAGTGACCATCATTGTAATACCCTGACCAATCAAATTCGTTAAAAAATATAATAAATTTTGTTTAATAGCTTAAACAATTCCGTTACCAAATAAAATCTGTTCAGCGGTTTCAAATCTTAAAAAATAATAACTTTTTATTTTACACTATTTCAAAAATTTGATCACAATCATTAAAATCTACATAAAATTAATATTTAAAATTTTCAAATTCTGTTGAAAATACAAAAAGAATTTTGCACCCACCATAGATCTTGTTCATTTTTTCAGTGCAATTGTAAGATAATAATTTATACTGATTGATTGAAACATTCCTGAATAATTGATTGTGGTAATGATTTGGACAATTTACTTTATTCAACAAAAGCAAAACCATTTCTAAATAGTGAGTATTTTGAATTATTAAAAAGTAATAATTTTTTTATTACACTTTTTTGAATTTACCATCGTAATATGCACAAATTAACATTTAAAATTTTCAGTTTTCAGTGAAAGTTTAAAATGCAAATATATTCAGATTTTAATGCTGATTATGATGGTTAAAGAATCAGCTTTTCAAACCAGTAAAAAACAAAATTATTGTTGGCAGTTTGTAGTTGGAAGACAGCTGCATGCTTGTGTAGAAATTGTGTAGGTAACAATTGTGAAGGAACCAAAGTAAGTTTTAATATGATGAAACATATGTGTAAACAGCATGATCACTATCCTGAAATTCAAAATTTTCTGTTATTTTTTCCTTTTAAAAGTATTAAAAATGTTTAACGGAAGCGTGAAAATCCATGCAGTATTTTTTCTAGTGGGAATAATTTAGTCTGACTTCAACATTTTTATAGAAACATACCTTTACACAGGAATTCACTTTATATAATTTATATACAATTAATAATAGATTTATATTGTTCCAATAGGTGTACATTTTCGTGTACTAGATTAGATTATATTATATTCTAGAGGAAGGGATTTGTTCAACCCCAGGCACTGCGATCAACTGACCTATTGTGCAATTTCGTGTAGTATTAAAAGTATGTTGTAAATAACAACTGTAATGATAACGTAACCGTTATTAAATGAACAGAATAGGTTAGGTTACAGGATTTTAGAAAGGAATTGCTCTCTGATAAACTTGTTACAGTGATGTTATAGTTGGGAGACTAAACAGGCCTAAGAAAATGAACACAACAATATGTAAGGGACTGTAAATGCACCCTGTTTCTGTTTCTATGAGCAAGTAACCCTTATCTCTATCACATAACCTTTTAACTACCTTGAGTAGAACCAGTTTGCAGTAGAACATTTTTGTTTTGCTTTGATATTATACATTTTGTATATAATTCATTATACAAAAAGTATACTTACAAAAAAAGTGTTGCAGTTTATTTTAGAAATTGCAAAGTGGAGCGTACTAACAAAAATGTAGTTTAAAGTCTCATTTCAATAACCTTGTGTATTGTTGGTGAGAAAATAAACATAACATACAAAGACTAAACTTTAAAGCAAATTAAAGGATACGTAATTAGAAAGAAGAAAGCAGAATAAAAGAATTTAGCAACAATACATGGATATGGTTTTTACAAACAGCATATACTATTATTTAGGCTGCCATTTAAAATTATACTACTATTTATTTAATTTGATAAAGTATTTTGGTTTTTAAGTTTCATAATTTTAAGAATTCCTTTTACTAGATTTCAAATAAATGATTTATAAAATAATGTAAAAAAATAAACAGTACTTCATATTTCTTATATTTGAGCAATAATATGCAAATAACACTATTGTGTAACTATTATAATGTGTGAAATTTACTGTATAACTAGTTTAACTCATCAACTGTCTCCTTTCATTTCATTAAATATATTGCATTGCTGTGAAATGATTTTATAATCAGTTGATTATTATGACCTATATTGTAATAATTCACTATAACATGTATTAAGTTCATATAAGCTGAAACCCGCAAGTTTAAACTAACATTGTTCACTTCAGTATTTTAAAAGGCTATTGTAAGTAGAATGAGTTGCACTCAATTAATTGAATGAAATTTTTTTCAGAGAGAGGAGCCAATGAGACTGCAAAACAAGCGGCTGCTGTGAATACTACGGAAACCTGTGAACCTTCTGTGGAGAACACCCCAGCCCATAGTAAATATCTGCATAAGAAGTTTAAGAAAATGGCCACAACCATTTTAAGTCCAGAAGAACCATTCAACGGAAGTCGTGTTAAGAGTGTACTGTTTTCTGTTCCTAATAAAGAAGAAGCTTCTAGTCTGAGAGAGCCTTCACCTCAAGCTGATTATAACTTACCTGAAATGGTTGATTCAAGTGATATAACTAGTAATTCAAACAATATAGTTAGTAATACAAACAGTGTAATTAATACTAATGTTTTGTTGCCTACTTCTGGAATAGGACGATACGTGTGCCCTTACTGTAAGTTAGCATGTACGAAACCTAGTGTTCTCCAAAAACATATCCGTGCTCATACAAATGAACGTCCTTATCCTTGTGAACTGTGTGGTTTTGCATTTAAAACTAAAAGTAATTTGTACAAACACTGCAGGTCAAGAGCACATGCATTGAAATTGGAAGAAGTAGGCGAAGATAATCCTGCTAAGTTTAATCTTCCCTTGGATGAAGGGGCAGAAAGTAGTTCTGAAGAAGAATATGTGCAAGGAAAACTATCAGAAACAATCAATCAAGAAGAAGTGTTGAGTGATAGTAAAAAAGATAGCCCCGCTAAATCTATATATAAACCAAAATTTCACACTGCTTCTATTTATCTACAGAATGCTTCTCAAAGTATTAAAGAAGAAAAACTAGACCAAACATCTTCACCTCCACGTTTGCATTTAAAAATGCCAGTGTCGACAGCTCCACAAAGTGCATTGTCAACACCTTCTCCCTTTACCAGCGGCTCAAGTCCTAGTCCTGAATTTCTTCATCGTCATATTAGTAAACTTATAAGTGAAAACCAAGCTATTGTTGAAACAATGGATCCTTTTTGGCCTAAAAAATTCCTCCATCGTACAAATAGTAAAGATAATTCATCTTCTAGTCCTGTATCATCATCACCATCACCAGGAGCTGAAACACTCTTACCGAAACGTTATATGCATCGTTCGCCGAGTATTAATGTCGACAGCACTTCAAATATCCAGGAAAATTTAAATGATTTGGATAAAGTTGGGTCAAGACAGAATGTCCACTCGAAACTGGCATTGGCTCTACTTCGGCCTCAAATGTCAACATCTCCAAGATATAACACTGCTCCTTCTCCACCTTGTGATTCTATTGACACACCTTTAAATCTTACAACGAACACCAGCAAAATTGAACAACAGAACCTAAATTTTTCTTATAGGAAACGAAGTTATTCAGAAGGTGTTCCTTGTCCAAAACTTCCAACAAATAAATCTGCCAGCCTACCTTTGAGGATAAATAATAGCCAAGAACAAAGTAAATATCTCTTTTATTCTTCAGATACAACAATATCCTTGTACACTAACAGTGCTGAAGGGAAGAAGTGTTCATTGCCAAACAATCCTCAAAACCCTGAAGGATCTATTATCAAAGATTTGTTATTAAAAGCTCGGGCAGCATCAACAGGTGGCATGTCCACCAGTGGAGCCTATGGACCCAATATGACTGATATCCTAAGTAGTGTAAAGACTTCTAGTATTGTACAAGATGAGCGTTCGTTCTCTCCTTTGAGTCAGTTTGTATGTCATCTTTGTAAAATCCCTTTCCGTAATGCTGAAAGCTTAGATTTGCATCAGCTATATTATTGTAAAGGTGTAAATGACGAATCAACACGATCTTCTCTTAATAGTCCTTCACCTCATTATGATGCACCTTTTTTATCTTCATCATCTGATTTTCCTAGTAAAGTTCTTCCACAAAGCAGAGAAAGAAAAGATTCAAGTAGAAGAGATCCTATGGTGATAGCACCTTCCTATCCATCTCCTGGTCCTTTGCTGGGAAACACACCTTTGGTAGAGAGCTACCACACTAAAGTAATACGTAATCATGAGTTCGATTTTCCTTCAGGGAGGAAACGAAAAATTGAAAATGAAAGTCTTCCATTACCACAAGAATTGCGTCCAACTACATTAAGGTCATTAGAAGAATTATCGAAGTGTCCAATGCGTTCTAATACTCTTCAGATGTTTGGTGGTGAGGTAAAAATATTAGATACAGCAGGAGGTGAAACGAAAACCATGAGGATCGAACCTTCGAACAGAGGAGCACCTAAAACATCTGAAATGCAGCTTTTAATTTCATCTCATCCTACATCAAGCAAAAATTTGAACAAGGACCAAAATGAAATGAAAGAATCAAATCATCAGATTGTTGTAACAATTGCAAAAACTGGTCTTCATTCAGGCGGCGGAACAATAGTTCAAGTGCCACAAAAAATAACTGGAAGTGATTCGATTCAACAACAAATATGCAAGCAAAGTTCAGGATCTACGATGTCGCCTTCAGTGACATCACATATACTGTCCAGTTCAAACTATGCTGACTCTAATAAGCTTATCATTCCAATTATTCCAAACATTGTTACACCAAATTTTTCAATTCCTGGAATATCCACTCCCGTTCAACTTCCATTCATTCCTTTCACATCCATATTGTCTGACAATAATATAATCAATCCTTTAACGAATATAACTGCATATAATCCACTGACTCTGCCTACAGCATCTCTTCTGTCTGCTGTTAATAAAAGGCCAACGATGGGAGTTCCAAGTCCATATTCAGGAGGTATAGTTACAATTTTACATGGAGGAAAAGAAATACCTTATGTTCCAGGGATGCCAGGACCTCATACCTTACTGAACACCAGTGCCGCAAGTCTTTCACCATTTAATAAATCTGCAGATTTAGATTTCAAAGTGAGCCTGGCAGCTATGAGCCCTCAGGGCAAGACTATTACAAGCATTCCACATCAAGATCCAAAACTGCAGAAACCTGAAAAATCTCAAACAGTTATTACGGAATCTGCTAAGCAAACAGCATCTGTGATACATCTCAAGAAAAGTCTTCCGATACCAAGCATACAAGTCAACAGTGGAACTGAACTGCCTTCGGAGCAAATTACAAATAAGAGGAAGTTTGGAGATGATGGTTCCCCTACAAGACAGAATAGCCCTAATAAAAGAACCTTATCAGTGAGTATGAATTCCTAACTATTAAAAATGTAACTACTACTTATTAATATTGTAAATAATATTCACACACTAAATATATTGATAGAAAATATAAAACATTGCCATACAAATACTTGGAAACTAATTACTGAACATATAGTAATGGCACACAAGTATTATATAATAGCAAAACATTTTGTACATCTATGAATGCCTCCAGTTACTGGTAAGAGTTTGTTTTGCAATGATTATTAATAAATCTCAGAGACAAACCTCAAGATGGTTGGACAGTTGAAGGGGAACGACTTAAGGAAGCAGCTTATATGTGCTTCTTGTATGGACATTGGTACATTACGTGTTCCAGGTTGATTTCTTTTCTTATCTTAATCATACTGCAATATAAAGACAATATAATAATCAATATTGTTTATGAAGTAGTTCACAGAACGTACTGTAGGCGATTATAGAAGTGCTTCACTTTTTAGTGAAATATTCTTTGTTAAATTGTAAAGTAATATTTACAAATCACAAAAGTTGATCACAGAAGTTTTTCAACAAACTTAAAAACCACAATCATTTAATTTATTTTTATAAATTTCGAAGTTTAAGAGTAATGGAACAAGAAGTAATTTAACAATAAAACAAACTTTTGTAGGTCTGTGTACAATAACACAGTTCTGTGTACAATTGGTCATTTAAGTTTTTAATGAGGGTTGTTTGGAAGTGATGCCTTTACAGTTCTACTGTAAAAAATGATAAATAATAAATAAATAAAAGTTAGTTAAATTTAACATCTGTCAGGCAATGTTTCTGTAATACACTAATAACTGAAAATTAATTTTGTTTTTACAGAATATTAGCTTGTTATACATCAGAGTTAAATATACATTGTATGATTGTACTTTGATCTAGTTTACCTTTGTTTTATCACGATGTACAGAAATTAATTGATTGTTATCATTATCAGTGGACTACAGTATACCTAATTTTTAATCAGTAGTATATTTTAATAAATGTTTAAATAATTATTAAAAATAAATAATTATTAATGTTAATGTCTCCTGTAAATCACTACCAATTTGAATTTAATATTTCAGCCTCTGAAACCACCTGAAGCAATGTTGTGTGAAGAGACTAGTGCGAATAACTTAGAGCAAAACAGTGAAAAAAAATTTTTACGCCCATCATCTTTACCATTGAAACCGGGAACATTTATACCAAAACGGCATACTTTATCTACGCCATCGAATGTGTTATCGTTGGTGAGCCCAGAAACTCCTCGTCCTCGCAAATCATATGGTCAGCTGTATCTCAACGGACATGCATACACTTATCTTGGACTGAAGTGTTCGACAAGGGTGTTTTTCTGTACTTTAAACAAACCTCAACCCATTTACGTGCCTCTAAGTCCTGAACATAATAAAGTCTCCATGTATTCAAACTGGAAGGTAAGCTTCTTCATGTTCAAGGTCTAAAGCACAATTCAATTTTGAAGTTTTCCAATAATTTATGGTTGTAAATAAATGTTATTGTGTTTTCATTCTAGGTAGTTTTGTATAACTGCCTAATTTTAAATGTTTAGTGAATAGAAAAAGTATTTTATTACAGGATAGATTATTTTTTGTAAATATGCATTAATAAATAAATGTTATACAAAATAAATGTGTAGATCTCAGTTTACTGTCAACAAATTTTATAATAGCATTTTGCAAGATTTTTCAAATGTACTGCATATTTGCACATTTAAAAATTAATGTAAAATACATTAATTTTACATTAATGTAGGTGTATCTGTAGATTCACAGTAATTTGGACCTCTGGAATAAGTTTAATTTCTGACAAACCCTCTTGTAACAAACTCCTGCTTCCTGTCTACATCTTCCACATAAAATTGATAAATTTAAATTAAACTATAATTTTGTTACATAACATTTTTAATGTTTACATAATTTTATATAATAAAAATTAGAAATCATTGCACCGTAAAAGGCTGTGAAATAATCTAAAGATGCCATACATCCAGAGAAGGAACGGTGCGCTGAAAAAATGTGATATTGAAAACTTGCAGATATGTGTGTAACTGAACTTATCCTTTTTCAGTTTATTGAGATAAAACTGTTTTAGTTTTTCATTTTCATGATGTATTTTCTTGAACAGGTGTGTTCTGAAGCTGATCCGAATCCATTTGGTCTGGACCCAGGTAAAGCTATGGCTTATTATGACTCTAGACACAGGCCAATGGAATATAGTTTGGCTTCGAATAAAGTTAATGAAGCTATAACTCACTCAAATTATTGGAACGACAGGATGAGTAACAAACCGGAAAAAACATGGCCCGAATCTGCAAAGTATGAAGATAACCAGGTAAATGATTTTTACAAAGTTAGGTTAGAAATGGAAAAATTATGTTACAATTTTTTTTTGTTAAATTTATTGTGTTAAGATTTTCAAAATGCTCAAATTTTTTATATTTTATAATATATAAAGATATACATGTAATTATGGAAGAAACAAAATTATTTTTAGATTTTTTTTTGTCTTTATTAACTTTTTTTTTACTACTTATAAAATTAATTATTTTCAGAAATCAGAAGGTGGAGGCCCAGAAAATGTACCAAAAAGGGTGAAAATCTTTGCAGGTGGATTTGAATCTAATGAAGACTATATCTATGTTAGAGGTAGAGGTGAGTTTTGCTTTTGTCATTATATGAATTGAATGTACAGGTTTTCACGCAAGCTGATTAAAAAAAGTGATTTTTGTTTGGATGTTTGTCCGTTTGTTTGTGTGTGTGTGTGTGTGTGTGTGTGTGTGTGTGTGTGTGTGTGTGTGTGTGTGTGTGTGTGTGTGTGTGTGTGTGTGTGTGTGTGTGTGTGTGTGTGTGTGTGTGTGTGTGTGTGTGTGTGTGTGTGTGTGTGTGTGTGTGTGTGTGTGTGTGTGTGTGTGTGTGTGTGTGTGTGTGTGTGTGTGTGTGTGTGTGTGTGTGTGTGTGTGTGTGTGTGTGTGTGTGTGTGTGTTTTGTTATATATATATATATATATATATATATATATATATATATATATATATATATAAAAGTTTAAAATAAAATAAATATCAGTGTTTGTTTTATTAATTTTTTATTTATTATCCATTTAAATTACTTGTTGGCTTAAATATTTATGAATGAACAAATTTAGATAAACTGTTTTAGAAACTATAAGTTTTTATCTGTTGATAGCTTCAGATATATATTTTTTGGGGAAGGAAAGAGGAGCCATATGTAAGAAAATTTGTGCAATTTTTTATTTTTTAACTAATTGTGGCCATTAATGCCTTATTAAAATATTAATAGGAATAGAAGAAAAAAATCTAATTTCTTAAATGATAATTTAAAAACCTATCATGGAATACAAATATTATAAAATTACTGTAACAGCAAGCAACCCTGGCCCATTCCTGGACTTAACCAACGTGTCCTAACCAATTGGCTGGAGATTTTGAAATTTCATGTAAAAAGTCTTTAAATATGATGATTTTGAGTGTTCTCTTCATTCGTTAACACCTATTTGCTAAATTTTAAACTTTTATCATGTCTAGGTGCAGCCAGTAATTTATATTAATATTTCAGCTAATAGGACCTAGTATTATAGTACTAGTTTTATAATACAGAATAAATATCTAGCTCCAAATAGTATCTTACTGAGTTCTTTTTTGCTAAGTGGTGACATTTGGTATTGAGTTCTTAAATGGGAGTGAACTCTTTCATCTACAAACTGTTTTTTCCCGTTTTACTGTTTATAGTATATTTAACAAAACCATTTTCCTTCAGTATCACTGAACAATTAGGTATCCATAAGGCTTAAAGTTGTTTTTAATTCATAAACTATAGGAGGTACAACAGCTGATTATTTCTATAGTTGCATAGTTCCACAAAAATAGCTGAAATTTGTTGATCATTTGTTTTACAGAGCTTGGTTTCAGATAATAATAAATTATTCAGTCATTATAAAAGTAAGTGCATTCACAAAACTCTAGTGCCTGGATATCTAAAAATCCGCATGGAAAATGCTTTAGTATGCATTATTTCCTTGGAGAATCATAAGAACTTTTTTTGTGAGAAGTAAATAATCAAGTACAATACATGTTTATGTACACCAAAACAAGAATTTTTTAATGCACAGGCTAGAGTTTTATGAACCCACATAAAATGACAAGTAAAAGGATATGATTAAAAGATGTATGAATTTTGATGAAAGTGGAATTACATGCAATATTGTAACCATGACCATAGCAATGATCAGTTGTGTTAAATCTCTTAACAGTTTAGATACGATTAAATAACAGTTTTAGGCCTCATAAGTCATTCAATCCTTGTTCCAGTATTGAAGGAAAATTGTAAAGAATTCCTGAATCAACTTTGTATTTTAAATTTGGGTTCTTATCATCCATGTTTTGTTTATTTTTTAGACCCTGTTATTAGTTAAGGGGCCATTAAGATTTTACACACACTGTGTTATAATTCTTTTATATAATTAATTTCTATTATGTTTAGGTCGAGGAAGGTATGTTTGTGAAGAATGTGGAATTCGCTGCAAGAAACCATCAATGTTGAAGAAACATATTCGAACACATACTGACGTACGGCCGTTTACGTGCATCTATTGTAGATTCAGGTAAGTTTTTTTTAACATTAACAATGTACATTTTTCTGTTTGTGTTACTGTTTCATTGTTTTATTTTTTGATTTAAAAAAAATTATAGACAAATTACACATCTTAAAAATCTCAAGGTAAACATATTTTAAAATGATTATTTGAGAGATCAAAATCATGATTTTAATTCTGGAACAGATTTAATTTACTTTTAGATTGTATTACTACAAATTAATAAACTTGGCATAATTTGTGTTTTGGGTGAACAATCTATTCTAATTTGGTTTGACGATTGTTACAGTTTTAAAACTAAAGGCAATTTGACTAAGCATATGAAATCGAAAGCCCATTACAAGAGGTGTGTTGAGTTAGGTATTACTCCTGTACCAACTGTGGTAGATGATTCTAATGTGGACGAAGAAGCATTGGCTCGCCAGGTAAATCTGAAAGGAATTTAAGTAAAACAACATGGTTCCAACAGATTTCATTAAAATTTGTTAATAGATTTAATTGATTTTAAAAGTTTTATATATTATAAAAAATTTTACCTTCAACTAAATTATGAATAGACTGTCTCATTAAGTTAGCTTACTAACTGTACAGAGAAGTGTACTTTCTCTGTGTACAAAGTTGGTGATTCTGAAAAAGTGGTTTTTACTTGGATGTGTGTGTGTGCGCGCGTGCGAGAAAGATGTGCACAAACTAAAAAAAAATTGACCAATTTTGATGAAATTTGGGGTATAGGTTTTTTGCTCATATCTCAGGACATCTTAATTAAAAAAACTCAAGTTTTCTTTTCATAAAAAAAACTATTAAAATCAGATTTTATCAATATTCTTCCCCAAAAAAAACTGTTGAAATTTGTAAAAAATGCAGAAACTTTGGAAAAAGATTGAAGATTTTTCATAATTTCTCAACATTACTTTGTCAGCTGGTTGTGTAAATCAAACCATTGTATCAAAATTTAAATTTAAAAAATCCATTTTATAGTTTACTGGTTTGTGTTTTTCTTTTTTTACTTACTTTCAAGTGTAAATTTGATTTATTTAAAATTTTATCTGATTTATGTTATGATTTTTCATATGTGATAAAAATTTGAGTATAAATTTAATAGCTAATTTCGTGAAGTTAGTGCTATTTTCTTCTTATTTGTCTGTAGCTTCTTAACTATATTCTTTTTGAGGAGAATAATTTAATTTATTATGAAAAGGTTTTTGTAATGTTTTTTTAAATGAATACTTCAATTTTTTGCATATAAAATTATTTTAGAATTTATGACTAAGAATGGGGTGACAAGAAGTTTATCTGATTCAAAGATAACCTAATGTGATGTTAATATATGATACCATATCACAATGATTATGTGAGTCAACTTTGTCACATTGGCTCAGTAAAGACTACAAATATTATGACATTCTGCCTTCGATTCATATAACGTATTTATAACAAATTGTTTTTTTATTTTAATAAAAAATTTAATTATCTAGTAAAAAAAAGCCTATTTTTTATCTAGCAGTGAACAATAAACATATTATAAGCTGTAAACATATGAACAAATGAAAATGTAATATGAACAACTACAACTAAAACTGAAATAAGAGATGGGTGCAACTTAAAAATTTAGACACTATTTTAAAAAAAGTTTCTTTAGTAAATTTCCATATAATCGACTGTAAAAGCGACTGATACATTTTATGTGACTGTAACACTGAATGATAGTGGTGACCACTAAATTGATGATTAACTACATTTCTAGCATAACAAAATCTGTTATAAATGAGAAATTATATTTTATTTGCTATTTCACTTTTGAGATAATTTATCATGTGGTACTTATGATAAGAGCAGCTCATTAAATTATATTCGACAATATAAGTATACGCTGTGTTTAGCTTATCATAATTATGCTAAACTCTGACTCAGATAGAGGAACAATGAATCACATGATTTATTCATTTTCTTCTTGTGTAGAAGTCTTAATAAGAAAATCCACTGTCAATCATAAATGTCATTGTGCAGACAGGAGGCATTTAGGTTTCTATGCCTAATCTGAAATCTCATCTGAAACTACTTCCAGATATAAGTAGCCTGTCACAGATTATATGTTTAGCAATTTTAATAATAAAAAAAACGTTTTAAATTATGTCCTTTAAAGTAAACTATTTGAATTGTGATTTCAGCAAACACTTCACAGAGAGCAGGGTATCGAGGCTGAAGAAACTGAGGAAGACGAAGAAGATGAAGATGATGATGATGATGAAGAGGATGAAGAAGATGATGAAGGTAGTGGATAGAATTAAATTTCGTTCCAATCACAGACAGAAAATTGGTTAACTATCCAAAACATGTATTATGAAAAAATAACTTTTCTTTTTAAATTCTGATTATAATTTTTTTTTCTTTCTTTTTATTGTGCACCCGGGTCCTCGGGGTGAAAGCCCAGAACGCTATCAACTAGGCTACCGAGGTGGCTTCTGATTATAATAAAATATAACATTTTGTAACATAATATTTTGTAATAATAATATTGTAACACATTATAATACTTTTAAATCAGTAATATCCTTAAATCTGTAATACATAGAGCTTCCACCCAATGTTAAAATTAGGATAGCAACATGAAAGATAAAATGAATGTAGTATCAAAACCCTACACCAGAAAAATCTGAACTTGTTTTTTTTTTTTGTGTGTTTAACGTCCGACTATTATGCACACTTGGGCTAATGCAAACGATGGGATGATTTATAGCGTATGAAAATGCCAAGCCCTGGCCAGGAATCGAACCCGGGTCCTCGGGGTGAAAGCCTAGTACGCTATCAACTAGGCCACTGAGGCGGCTAACTTGTTTTTCTACTACCTTCCCATCCTTAAGTCCATAAATTGTTGCAGTGACATGAATTTATCTTTCACTTGATTAAGATGTCTAATTAATATAATTAGTGATTCATGCATTAATAAATAACCTAATTGTAATCTCAAAAGCTAACCTAAAAGTACTTAGTTTATTTCCCTTCTGATAGATAGTGTTCTCCATTTTCAGTCACAATTTCCAGTGCAGTCTTTACATAATACAGACTCAAGAGTAATATGTATAAGAAACAAGTTTGGGTAGCCAGATAAAATATTAAATAGTGTTGGTTAAAAATGTTGTTAGGATATTATTGTATAAGGAGCGAAGGGTCTTTTAATGTTATATATGTAAAAAAAAATGAACCCCCTGGTGCTGTACACACACACACACACACATCTGTAAATGTGAGCGTACACATACACATTATATATGTATATATTAAACATTTTGATGTAAATGTTGTCTAATGGCTCATTAAATTGGAAAAGAGCTATCATATGAAGTCAACATATTTGTAGATTTTGTTTTGAAATATTTCTGCTCATTTTTTAGAATATTTTGAAGAGAATGTAACTTTTTTGCTAAAATACATATTGTTTTCAGAAGACCTGGATGAATGGAAGAATTGCCAAGAGCGAGAGGCTGCTCGTTCTTTGCTCAGTCTATCAGAGAACTTGCAATCTGCAACACAAAGACAGTATGTGAATGCGGGGTTGGTGGCTATGAGTGCTAGACCTAACACGTACCCGTATAGCTTTACTATGAATCCAAGTCCGGTTGTGCAGCCTCAGACGCCAACTCTTACTTCAATCAGTGCTCATAGGGAGAGGGAGAAGGTAATAGAGTAAACATGTGTTTAGGCTTAATTTTGTTGTTTGTAGTTTAGGTTAGGTTATTGGATAAGATAAAAATACTCAGTTTGGGTCTGTTTGCAATTGATGGTCATAAATTCAAGACTGTGGTTACTACTGTAGGTTTTCCCTTGCTGTTAACAACGATCTCTTGTCCTTATTAGCATAACTGACAAAGTTTATACGTTAACAAAAAAAAAAAAAATAAATAAATAAATAAAGTATGATTTTTATTTAGAATATACTAAATACAAATTTTATTATATTTTCCCTCAAAAAGGTGGTTTTTGAAAGAATTTGTACACTTTCAGTACTATTAAATATGTTTATTATTTATTTTAAGGCGAAAAGCACATTGAGACTATTATCGCCTCCCTAAATGTAAGTGTGAGTATAAAGTGTTAAAGCCGTAAGTGTAGTTTTGTAATTGTAAGTGTGTATGTTAGACTCGCGTACCATAAGGGCCATCTAAATCCTATCAATAGGTGCAGCTAGTCTGCACCCCCTGTGGGTTTATTAAGTATGTGAACTGCAGATATATACTCATAAATAGCCTTAAAAGTCTAATTAAAATGTCTCACAATGCCTTCAAGCACCCGAACACAAGATTAACATTCTGGTTTAGAATCTGTAGTAATGAGCAAACAAAAATTGATATATTGAAAGTTTAAGAGGCCCAATTTCTCCAAAACATATTAAGTAATTTTAAGTGTTAGCAGGGGATAAAATATTACATGTAGGCCTACTGCTGTAGTGGTTGTGTGTTCATTACTACATTGTAAAGTGCTGAAAGTAAAGGTGTAGGTAAGAAATCAAAAGTTTTTCTTTCTAGAAAAAATGCAAAAGGTAATAAGGTACTTATAAATATTTTTTCTACATAACTGTTACTGTATGAAACGTTAAAAGAAAGTCTTTTATGAAACAGATTAAATTTTCCCTATAGCTGATTTCCTACATTTTTTGGCAATATTTTCCAAAAAGAAGATTTAAAAGAAGTAGATATTTAAGTATACTCTGTTATGGTTGCACAAACCAAATTTAACAAAATTGTTATAACTTGCTTAAGAATATTTATTTTATTTTATATATTATTGTTACAGGTTTCTCAGATCACAGGATTAGCTCGTGAAGTTCATGGAGACATCAAAGCCAATACTCAGGCTGGGGCGACTATCGATGAATCGAAAGGAAATCCTTCTGACCTCAGTGTAGCAGCTAGGTACTATTTCCCTTCCACTCAGACTGCTCCTGCTGCTCAAGAAGAGAGTGAAAACAGCTCAGACAACCCGTCAGTTGGGTCTGTCGAGGATCATGACGAATTGTCGAGTGATATGAGTACTTCAGTGAAGCATGTGTCTGTGCCTATTGATCTGAGCAACAAGGGTTCTGGTGAGTTATATTGTTTAAAAATAAATCTGTTGAACAAATCTATTTAATACATCACCATGATTGACTTACCATTGTTCTGGAGCACTGTGCCTTGTTATTTTAATCTACCATTGTACACCTTGCTGTACGTCTATGAGAAGTTTTGGTACATTAGTGTATAGCTAAATATGTGGATTATTTTTCTTTTATGAAGCCATATAGAATTCACACGCGCGCACACACACACACACACACACACACACACACACACACACACACACACACACACACACACATTTTAAATGAATGATTACTTACCTAACAGAATTTGTTCTGTTATCTCATGAATTAAGACACTGTTCATCACTGACAAATTACATAACATTAATGTTAAAAAAAGTATAATTAAACTTTAAAATGTTTGGAAAACTGTTATCTATAAAAAAAAAGTTTATTGAAGTTATAACATTTTTAAAATGCTCAGAATCACAAATTTTAATGTAACTGATTCAACTTTGACAAATACAAATTTGGCTTCCTGTAACACTGGGAAGACAATTTAGCCACTTAGGTCTTGGAATCTGAATGTTTAATTTTTAGCTCTTCATAAAGGTCTTTATAAAAATTTGCATGATAAATATTTACATATATCACTATCCCTAACGTAGGAATGGAACAAAATTCGTCGTCTGAGAGATGTACACTAAAGGGCCTATTTGAATTCATTGTAAAACATTGTATAAATTGTGAGGCAATATCAGAAGTCGGTAAATAAATTAAAGAAAATCAAGATTTACCAGGTTTTACTTTCTCACCACAAAACATAGAGTGGATAGAACTAAATGTAAACAAAATGTGTCAGTATAGTACAAACCATCACATCAGGCCTTCTCATATCAGAATCCTCTAATATCTACACAGATTTTCTGTGTATAAAAAAAAAAAAATTGAGGTCTGGTATACATTTCCTTGAGTTGAGTAGTATGTGCAGAGCACGTGGACTTAAGCTCTGTTATATCCTCATTCCCTATCTAATGTATTGTGCAAATAGGGATTGTACAGTACTGTAGTTTTATTCTGTTGTGTTCAGTTTCTTGGATAACAGATGTGTTCTGTTTCTCAGTACATTTCAGCTATATTGATAAAACCCCATATCTCATCTACAAATACTGACCAGTGTGAAATGCAAATGGTTTGTATTTCATTGTGATTGATTGTGGGCAAAGAAAACTGCACAGCTAGTAGTTGTGAAATCTGTCAATCTGTTTGACCTAATTCTGTTGTTTGCCTGTTTATATGGAATACAAGATGTACGAGGTGTGTTGAGAAAGTAACGAGAATTTTAATTTTTTGAACAAAATATTTATTTATTTTTCTACATTGATGTTGTCGCCTTCAAAATAGTCCCCATTGGAGATTATGCACTTGTGCCAGAGCTTCTTCCAATCCTTGAAACACTCTCAAACTCGATCTTTTAGATAGTTCTTTCAGCGATGCGCTTTTAATGTCATCTACGGCTGTAAAACGATGGCCCTTTAAAGGTTCTCTTTATTTTTGAAAATAGGAAAAGTCACATGGTACCATGTCTGGCGAATATGGAGGCTGGGGCATCGTTACAGTACTGTTTTTGGCCAAAAATTCACGAACAAGCAATGAAGTGTGAGCTGGTGCATTATCGTGGTGCAAAAGCCATGAATTGTTTTTCCTCAGATCCGGGCATTTTTTTCGGATTGCTTCATGCAAACGGCGTTGAACTTGTAGGTAGGCCTTATTGACCGTTTCACCTGGTGGCAGGAATCCATGATGTACTATACCATTAATATCAAAGAACACAGTGAGCATAACCTTCATGTTAGACCGCACTTGTCGAGGCTTTGTCGGTCTTGACGAGCCAGAATTCCTCCACTTGGATGATTGAGCCTTAGTTTCGACGTCATATCCGTAAACCCATGTTTCGTCACCAGGGGGATTGTTCAGTCTTATATATTGTAAAGTTAGCATGAACAGATTTCAGCTCATTAAGTTTAACTTTCCAATCCCTGGTCCAGTTGTGTATTTGATCACTTGCATTTTGTATCTTTCTGGTTGAAATATTTACACTCTGTCCTACTGCAATTATAGCTGTATTGTCAGTGAATGTCCCAATCATAACATCCTACACCATCGGCAGGTCGCTTGTAAACGACCTATGGTGAGTATAGGTCCCAACACACTACCCTGATGTACTCCTGCGTGTGTAAAATATTGTGTAAAAAAGTATTTACCAACAAATATACATGATTAATTTTATATTACCATCATATTAACCATATATTTCATTGTTTAGAAACCGAAGCAAAATCGAGTGTTCGAGTATGTGAAGCTGCAATGCTTCTAGCATCATTGTGTTCAACTATGGAGCGCCTACCTGTTACATCAACACCCACGTATACAACTGTGCCCGAAGATAGTGCCTTACTACAAGCCTATCTGACTGAAAGAGCAATGAGAGACTCTCGCATGAAACAACATCAGTACAAAATCAATCCGACCAAAACAGACACCACGTGCCACCTTAATCCGTTTGAATCATCAAATAAAGTAACTATTGAAAGTGTTATTATAAAACACACAAACACAGAGAAAGTTCAAACTCCATCTGAGCTGATTCAAGAAGTGGAAGAATCTTTGGTAGCAAAAAGCGATCACTCTAAAGTTATTGCATCTGAGTCTGAAAATATATCACCGAATCCAAATATGTCAGTGGCTAAAGAGAACGCACTTGGTATTCTGGCACAGACTTCATCTGATGCGAGGAAACTTGCAATAACTTCAGCAGTGGGACCGGGTTCACCGACTGTGTCAGGTTCAGGATCTGTGTTGAAAAAACTAAAAGCGGAATTCATGCCACCTTCAAGTGGGCCTTCTCCGAGCTATGTAAGGTAAGACATAATGCTGAATAAAAAACATATTACGTATATGAAACTGTTTGGAAAATATAACTTTCATCTTAAAAATAAAAATTTGCACATTAACTATTCTGAAATGAATGTATTCACAGTAAACTATCATTGACTTCAGGAGACCGTGTAAGAAATACAATTTAAATAACTCCAAAATAATAGTTAAGAAAGTAGTCTCAGGTATCATAGCACAGTTTCCAAAGGCTTTCTGTATTAATTAAAAAAAACAAAATTATTAACGCGAAAAGCACATTGAGGCTATTATCGCCTCCCTAAATGTAAGTGTGAGTGTAAAGTGTTAAAGTTGTAAATGTAGTATTGTAAATGTAAGTATGTGTAAATGTATGTATGTGTTGTAAATGTAAGTATGTAAGTATGTGTATTGTAAACGTAAGTAGGGTACCACGAGGGACATCCTGCGGGGTTCCTGTGATACTGTGGTTATTTGTATTGTATATTATATTTTACTCAAGTTTCTTTCATTATTATGTATTCTACTTACTTTTGTCCAGTATTATAATGAATACAATACAAAAAATAACAAAAGGACTGAATACCAAGAAAAACTTATCCCTTTTCTTTCACTACTTCAGTGAAATTTCTCAAGGGATAGTTGAGTGACATTTCTCAAAAGCACTGTCAAACGCTTGATAACAGATACCACAAACATGTAATAATGCTTTAATTTAGTTTAACTGTCTTTATAATGACTAATGACTTTTAACAAATTGTCTTTTTCTGTGTTTTTGTTGTCACTAATCTTGTCATAAAATCTGCATCATATAGTGCATGTAGTCCCTCCACTGGAATTTTTGTGTCTGTGCGTTGTAGAAGACTGTAAAGTAGCCAACAGCTATATTCTTCTTTGAATATAGCTTTGGAATATACTTTCTTCACATAATAGTTATTGAATATTCATCAATATTGTTGAACTCTATAGCCTTCAACATAAGGAATAGAGCTGTATGACTCCCAAAATTGCCTTCAGATTCTTCCAGTTGAGCTTGGCATATTTGGATTGACAGTGGACACAAATTTCGTCTAGGATTGACATTTTGGCACTAAATTTGCTTCTTTTTGATCTGTTGCAATTAATTTTTTTTATTTTTTAAGAATGTTTAGTTTTGCTATTGCACATCTTGTATGCTGCTGTTCTTTTCTCAGATTTGCCATTTCATCATCTACTTTTCTGCTTAAAACATTCTCTGGCATCTTCCGATTCCTAGCATCCTTTGATTTGTGCGTTGTGTTATTGAAGTACTCCCTTTGTTTAGGTTTACTTCAAGTCCCAGATATCATATTCCTTTATTATTTTACTCATATATTCCAGACTCTCATAATCCTGTGCTGTAACTATTTGGGACTTCCTCCTTATTTCTTGCACATATTTGTCTTCAGTGATGTAACTGGTTTAATTCATATTAACTTCCTGCATCTTTAACAATACGCTTCCTACAATATCCCTCTTCCACTTCAGAGACGCAGAGGCAAGGAAATAAGTCATTTAAATTTCTAATATTGTAGAGTTCTTCCTCGAATTGTAGAATTATTGACAGTGTGGAATAATGTTAAAAAAGTACATTCTCACATTATTTATGTACAGTACTATTATACACCTTGTCACTATCTCTATATAATTTTTTTGTGATCTCTATTTCACCTGATATGCATATATTGAACTTGAAATGACCAATAGGATGGTGTAGAGCTACCCACCCTTTTGCAGTTTAATGACATGCACTGAAGCAAATTTTATACCCAAGAATTTCTGTCACCACATGGCAGTTCTGAGGGTATTCATACTCTCAATAAATGTCAGTTGAAACAGTATGTTGGGTGTGTTTGATTATCGGCCTCTCTACCAGTTATTACTGGCCAGCTTCATTCATAATAACAAGTTTTTTGACTCAGGGTTTTTTTTGCACCCTTGGCCTTTGCTAGCCACCTTCTGCATTGTTGGGATACTATTTACTGTCTGGTATCCCAAATAATATATATTGTCCCTAAAGACATGTTTCTTAATCCAACATTTATATTTGAGCTCCCAGGAGGGCTCTTTGTGTCTTTGGCTATATTATTACACATTATTAGAGGGCTGCACAGACCTTTTGTGACAGCAGATGCTAACGTTTCAAACTCAAAGACTTGTTGCTGTTCAGGGATACGAATGTGAATGAATCAGTTTTACACCCGATGTAATGTTAATTTTTTTATTATTATTAATGCAGATATTTGCTATCATTTGTGTACATAGTGCGCAAGTTGGATTCATCGGAATCTACACATTGCTTTGGATTGTATAAATACTATCAATGTCAAACCTGAAACATTTTTGTGTTTTGGGTTTGGCACTTGAGAATGATTTAGACTGTTTGCATAATGTATAGTTCTATATACACAAATGATTATGTTAAAATATTTATAATTTTTGTATTATATATATATATATATATATATATATATATATATATATATATAAAATTATAAACAAATATTTGTTTCTACTATCTTTTCTAAAAAACATATTTCACTACTCCAGCCAAAAATTATTGACCCAAAATTTCCAGACTGAACCAAATATTAAAGCATCTGTATATAGAGAGTGTATTATACTTTTTAAATGTTCTGTTTAAATTGTTAGTTGTTTTGTTGTAGACAAGACCATTATTAGGTTATATAAGCTCTTGTGTTATAAAATGTATACTAAATCTCATATTACACAATTTGTTTTCATTGTTTTTTTAAAAATATAACATTAATCAGTTATCACAACTTTTGCAAATACCCTTTATAATCAGAACTTGTAACAGACTTCTAAAACTAAAACAAAATAGCATTATATTTTAAATAAAGGTTGTAGTAATGAAGATTTGCATCATTGGGGATTCGAGTAACCAGTGTTAGGATTACCTTACTGTTAAGTTAAATATCACAGTACACAAGGGTTTTACATTAATGTAATGGAAGTGTATTACAAAAAAGTAACCAAATTTTGTAATATCATATAAATGCATATATATATATATATATATATATATATATATATATATGTGTGTGTGTGTGTACACACGTGCACACACACACACACACACACACACACACACACACATACAAAGCAAATTAGTTTTTTAATAACTCTTCACAAACGTGTTCTAGAGCCAGGAATCAGTAAACATTTCCTTTATTGTCTGAAAGAGATTAAATGATGGTCATTTCAATAGCAGTTTTTCAATGGAATTTTGCTAAAAATACTTCAAATTTCTTTTACCAATTTACTTATATTAGAAGCTATACAGTAATTCTTGTTTTGTTGTGCAGCCAACTAGAAGACGGCCGAAGCATGTGTATTATCTGTAACAAAGTGTTCACGAAACCAAGTCAGCTTCGTCTTCACGTTAATATACACTACTTTGAACGGCCATTTCGTTGTGAATCATGTGCTGTTAGTTTTCGAACCAAAGGCCATCTTCAAAAGCATCAGCGATCTGTTTCCCATCTGAACAAGGTTAGTATTTACATATTGAAAAGTGCCTTTCCTTCTTTATTTAGATTTTATTGTGAATCTAAATAATTATTTTAAAAAAATATCAACATAACTTTGATTACTAATTTCTATAGAGACTGAACTTGAGACTTTATTGGTTAGACCTGTTATTCTTCTAAACTGTGTAAAAAGTGGTTTTACTTGAATTTTTTCCTTGTGTGTGTGTGTGTGTGAAAATAAATTTACTGATATTCCTGCAGTTCTATATGAAAGTGTAGTTTACGTACTATATATCGTGAAATTTAAAAATATAACTCTTTTATTATCAAAAAGACACTTAAAAATTTTAATCTATAATATTTTCAAAATCAGTTCTTACATTTTTCAACAAATGTATTTGATTTAAAATCTTTTTGTCGACATCTTCCCAACAAGATTTTATAGGAAAACGCCAACACATACATTTTGTTTGAGCGCTGTAATTGCTTCATTTGCACCACAATTTTCCTTTGAACAATTTGGAAGTATTGTGAAAACAATATATTTTTTTAGATTTTCATAAAACATATTTTTTTATTAAATGTAGCTAGCTCTAGCTTTCTCATTATAGGCTAGTATATATTAAAACTCATTTTTGAATTAACAGGTCAGCATGAATTCAACGTTTGGTACGCCGACTACTAGTAACCCTCGCCCATTCAAGTGTGATGATTGCAAAATTGCTTTTCGCATTCATGGACACCTTGCTAAACATTTACGCTCAAAAATGCACATAATGAAGTTGGAATGTTTAGGGAAATTGCCTTTTGGTACTTACGCTGAAATGGAACGATCTGGCATCAACATGAATGACATTGATACTACAGATTGTGAAAACTCCCTTGAAAGTTTGCAGGTTAGTTGTCTTTGGGATGTTTCAGTTACGTAGTAAATAAATCTGTTATCATTGACACAACAGTCTAAAGATTTTGATGATTATTGTAATGTTTTATTTTGGTAATACTACTTTCTGAAAAATTTGTGCAAATTAAAATTGGAAAACACCACCAGGTCTGGTTAAAGGGTTTTATTTAGCACAGGCTAGGTCAGGTTTTGGCATTACTATTTACTTTTTCCCTCTCACTAACAACTCAAAGCGTCTTAAACTAAAATAGTTTATTCAGAAGTACAACCTAGGCTTATAACTCATTTTTACCATGGCAAAACAACTTTTTCTAAAATGTAGCACAATATCTTGGCAAATACAGAAAAAAGTGTACTTAAGACGACAGTGTCTACCACAATGTATTGTTTTGAATTAATTAATACTATAGGATTTGTATTAGTACTGAAAAAGTGGCTGTTGTACAAAAGTCCTTCATAGCAAAAACTGACTATAACAATTCTTAAACTATATTATACAATACAACTAGATATTGTTACTAAGGAGTTTATATCAAAGCTTTGGAGTTTTGGTTTTAAGTAATTTAAAACCCAATTATTGCATTGAAGAGTATTTTTAAAGTGAACATTATATTCTCTTTGTTTTAATAATTGTCTTCTCAGCAAATTAAAGGGTACACTCATCCATTATACACAGAAACAAAATTGTAAAAAAATTGACATTTTGTATACCCTACAAAATGTTCTCATTGAATACATTTTATTAGTCATACACTATTCTGTGTAACCATATACCGTTAGGTTGATATTGTATTATAATTAACTTTAAACATTGTTGCAGATGTTGGCACACAAGCTGTATGAAAAAGACCCTTCCAAACTTGGTCAGTGGGATCCAAATGAGATGATGCCTCAGATAAATCAAAACCTGAGTTCAGGTGATACAACTTCAGAAGATGAAGAGACAGGGATCGCTTGCCCTTCTTCACCGACAAGAGAGCAGTTCTTAAATAAAAATTTGATCGTCAGTCCTGTACAGCGTCTTCCAGCTCCACCTGTTCAGAAAGTTATTCAGAGAACAGAACCTTTAAAATATGTTAACTTAAGTACAACACCAGTCGAGTCAAACTATAAAAGTGCCAGACATAAAAGCCCTGTATCTAACTTAGTAGTTCTGACCAAACCTAATGAACTCGTGGGTCATGCTCAAGTATCTAAGACTGAAACGATAAGATCAAATCACGATACTTCAAAAACTATAGCGATAAGTGAAAGTGAAGAAAATCGTATCGAAGATCGTTTAACTGTTAATAGTGAACATAACGATGTTGTGATAAGGATAGCTAATAAAAGTAACGTAGATAGTAGGACAGAATCTATATCCGTGGATAATCAAAATGAAACAAGTGATATTCAAGACGATATCGAGTGTTACGTGTCAAGGGGGAAAGATTGATAGTCTCTAGCTAAGCATAGTGCCGTGGAATTAAAATTAATGTCGTCTTTAATGCTGTGAGTCTTATTAAGCAGGGCCCAATAATTGTTATTTTAGTGTGATTATTAATGTACAAAAATATATGCTTTTAACTTTTTGTCTATTATGACAAGCAACACTTTTTAAATAATTATTACTCTTGTTTTTATACAAGGTGAAAAATTAAAACAGCTACCTATTTTTGGATTGTTTATAGAACATATGTAAAATACTTGATAATTTAATATTGTTATTTTATTATTATTTAAAAATGTTGATATGGAACTTGTTGTGGTTGGTACTGTATTAGTGTAAGTGATATTACATCTTTGACAGATAAAGTAATAGATGGTGCAAAACATAAAAATATTTCCGTCATTTCTTCCCCTTATATCTGATAACTTCTTTGAGATATGGAGCCTGAATATCTTAAAGATAATTCTTCGTAATTGACTTTTGATAGAGATAAGTATAGATGATTTTTATATTTAATACATTCTGTTCTTTAGTTTAGTGTAAGTACGTATAAAAAAGAGCCTTGTTACCGAACCCTCCTCCCTCAAGATGCACAACTAGTGGTCATCAAAGCCAAGGAAGAAGCAGGTACTTACAATAACCATACTACTAATCACACAACCGCCTCGGTGGCCTAGTGGATAGCGTACTAGGCTTTCACCACGAGGACCCGGGTTCGATTCCCGGCCAGGGCTTGACATTTTCATATGCTATAAATCATTCCATCGTCTGCATTAGCATAATGTACGAGGTGTGTTCAGAAAGTAACGAGAATTTTAATTTTTTGAACAAAATATTTATTTATTCTTCTACAGTGATGTTGTCGCCTTCAAAATAGTCCCCATTGGAGATTATGCACTTGTGCCAGCATCCACTTCCAATCCTCAAAACTTTTCTCAAACTCGATCTTTGAGATAGCCTTTAGTTCTTTCAGCGATGCGCTTTTAATGTCATCTACGGCTGTAAAACGACGGCCCTTTAAAGGTTCTCTTTATTTTTGGAAATAGGAAAAAGTCACACGGAGCCATGTCTAGCGAATATGGAGGCTGGGGCATACAGTACTGTTTTTGGTAAAAATTCATGAACAAGCAATGAAGTGTGAGCTGATGCATTATCATGGTGTAAAAGCCATGAATTGTTTTTCCACAGATCCAGGCATTTTTTTTCGGATTGCTTCATGCAAACTTGTAATAGTACTCCTCATTGACCGTTTCACCTGGTGGCAGGAATTCATGATGCACTATGCCATTAATATCGAAGAACACAGTGAGCATAACCTTCACGTTCAACTGCACTTGTCGAGCCTTTTTTTCGGTCTTGGTGAGCCAGAATGCTCACTGGGATGTTGAGCCTTAGTTTCGATGTCATATCCGTAAACCCATGTTTCGTCACCTGTTATAATACATTTCAGTAATTCTGCATCGTCGTTGACTTCATTTAGTGACTCCTGAGCAACTTCCATTCGCCGCTGTTTTAGTTCAAAATTCAACAATTTTGGAACGAATTTTGCTGCCACGCATTTCATACACAAAACATTGGAAACAATGTCATGACATGATCCAATTGAAATGCCAACATCATCAGCGACCTCTCTAATTGTAATTCGGCTATTGTTCATAACCATTTCTTTCACTTTTTCCACATTTTCATCGGTTGTTGATGTGTTGGGGCGTCCAGGGCGTTCATCATCTTCAACGTCTTCACGGCCTTCTTGGAAACATTTATACCACTCATAAACTCTTGCTTTACTCATAGCAGACTCACCATAGGCCTTTGTTAACATTTCACACACTTTGTTATTACACTTTATTCCATTTTTTAACCAAAATTTGATACAAATTCTTTGATCCATTTCTTTTAACAAATGAAAATCACCGAGCTCATAAAAACATGTCTAGCCTTAGTGGCTGTCACAGACAAAGTCAACAATGAAAACAGCTGAAAGTTTTATCATATTTCAAGGGTAATGTATACCAACATAATAAAAAAAAAATGTTTGCCAATCGGAATTTACAAGCCCGCGGAATTTAAAAATTCTCGTTACTTTCTGAACACACCTCATATGTATTGTGCACCAGTTTTGCCATACACCTTATAAGGAAAACAATTTAATGGGAGTTTCCACACACACACGAACATATACCTTTCTATAGCACAATAAAATAATATATTGAAATTATATGTCATTTTCACGTTATATAATGAAGAGCCTATAACACTTATTACATACTTTTATGAAAACCTGTAACACTTACCACATATGGTAGTGGATCTACAGGCGCTATGAGTCCCCCATGAGTCAGACTTACTGTTGATTAAGTTTTGGATGATCATTTCTATTTAAATTTAGAAGTGTGTATTTTCGGCCTGTGAATGCCAAGGTGAAGCGATTTGCAACACTGTCTGTTCCATATCTTTTAGCTTGATGAATCGCACAAAAGTAAGACAGTAAGATTTTTTTTTTTGCGGTGAAAAACCGTTCAGGTTATCATCGCCGTCACGCAAAATGAAAGTATAAAAAAAATTATTCAAAATTTTAATTTAGTAAGAAGAAAACAACAACAAACTATAACAGTTAAAATAAATTAAAAATTTAAATCACAGGTATAGCTATATTACACTTAAGAACTAAATAACAATGAATACTGAATAAAATTTAATAATTTGTAAAAGTATATATAAACGTAACAGAAATAAAGTTATTAGATAAAATAAATAAATAAAATAACACAAGAAATAACAAATATATATATTAAATTTTATTTAAAACATTCAGACGATGAAGGAAGTATAGAACCCGGTCAACGGCCGAGGCACTATCTCCCAACATCGTCTGCAAACAGTTGCTCACACATAACACGCACATTTTGGAAACCATCACAATCGAGCAATATATGTTTTATTGTGATGGTTTCCCTACAGAACTCGCATTCAGGTGGGACCCCACGTTCCATCAGAAATCCATGCGTTAACATGGAGTGACCAATGCGAAGGCGGGTGATCACCACCTCTTCTCTACGACTTGCACGTATTGACGACCCCTAAGGACGAACAGTATTTTTAATTACACTCAGTTTGTTACTGCTTGTAGCTGCCCATTCATTTTCCCACTGTAGAAGAATTAAATGTTTTACGTGACAAAGAAAGTTAGACAAGATTACACGTTGAGTGTATGGTGGCAGAAACGTTGCTTCCTTTGCCGCATTATCTGCTGCAGAGTTTCCAAATATTCCACAGTGACCAGGAATCCAGATAAATGATACTCTTGCACCTCGTAGTTCAAGTCTATGGGCTGAGCACAGAATATCTTGAACCAGAGGGTTTACCGAATACATATCCCGGATTGCCTGGAGGGCACTTTCTGAATCAGAACAAACTACGTAATGCAAACTATCAAATTCAATAGTGTTCAGAGCCTTTAAGATGGCAAAGAGTTCGGCTGTAAAGATACTACAAATTGAGGGTAATCCATACTTAATACGTTTCGTCCAGTGAATAAAATGCACACCCAACATTATTATTCATCTTAGAACCATCTGTGAAAATAAATATAGCAGATGGATATGAATTAATCAGTCGAGAAAACTCACGTTGATACACTATGTTAGGAGTGTTGTCTTTCAGGTATGTACACAAGGAGAAATCGAAGGTCGGCATATTGATTATCCATGGAGGAACAAGACAAAAGGACCTTTCAAACATTGGGGGTAGTTCAATACGCAAGTCTTCAAGAACACGGGTTGTTCTAATGCCAACAGGGGCTGTAACGTGCGGTCGGGATTCATAATGTTGGTGCAACTAATTATGGAAAACTGTATTATAAGCAGGATGCCATGGTTTACATAATATATTACATATGTAACTTAATTGTAACTGCTGTCTCCGACGAGAGAGTGATGATTCGCCAGCATCGGCGAGAACACTCACGATGGGACTTGAACGGAAAGCACCAGAAATAAGACGGATTGCAGAGTTATGAACGGGATCTAGTTTCTTTAAAATCGATGATCTAGCAGATGAATATACAATGCTACCTTAATCAATTCGCGAACGAATTACAGCACGATAAAACATCAGCTTTCTGGTCCTATCAGCGCCCCATCGAGAACTACTAAGAACCCTCAACATATCGAGAATTTTGTTACATCGTAACTTTAAATCAGGCACGTGAGGGCTCAAGGAGAGCCTTTCGTCAAATATTAGACCAAAAAATCGAATGGATGGGAAAGTCTGGAGCTGTATACCATCAAGATATAGCGACGGAGCTTGGATTTGTTGACGGCGACTGAAGGCTGCAACAGAAATTCTGAGTTTTAGCAGCAGAGAATTTAAAGCCAGTAGATCTCGTCCATGTCTGCAACCGATTTATTACCAGCTGAAGAGTTCTTTCAGCGGTTGCCATATTTCTGGTACTTACATAAATAGCAAAATCATCCACAAAGAACGAACATCGAACAGGGGATTGCACATTAGCGGTAATTCCGCAATCAATGGATTGCGATAGCAAACAAGGTAACACTAAGTACACTCCCCTAAGTACACTAAGTTGAATCGATCTGAAACTGTAGCTCCAAGACGTATTCTAAAGTACCTATTAGACAGGAAATTTGTAATAAAAGCTAGAATTCTGCCTTGTATACCCCATGATTTTAAAATGATCAGTATTCCTCTTCTCCAGGCCATGTCGTATGCCTTCTCTAGGCGAAAAAATACTGCAACAAGTGTTTGACGCAAGAGGAAGGCATCTTGTATTGCAGATTCTAACAAAACCAGCTGATCCACAGAAGATTGACCTTGTCGAAAACCGCACTGGTCATTCAATAGTAATTTATTAGTTTCTAAATACCAAACAAGGTGACAATTTACCATTTTTTCTACCATCTTGCATAGCACGCTGGTGAGAGAAATAGGACGATAGCTACTTGGATCAGTTTTCTCTTTACCTAGTTTAAAAACGGGACTTACTGTGGCTTCCAACCAATCGCCAGGGAATGTACGCTCCTCGTACATACAATTGTATATTTCGAGGTTGTCAGGACCGGGAGCTGAATCCTTGGTGGACAGCAGTGCAGATTCTAGCTCACGTAGAGTAAACAGACTGTTCAGAGGAGAATCATCAGAAGTACCGACAGTGAAGAGCATTTTTTCTAATGCGCTTTTGTGTTTACAAAAGGCAGTGTTATAGGCTGCAGATGAGGAATAACTTGCAAAGGATGACCCTAAAAGGTTTACAATGTCGGAACCATCAGAAACCAATAATCTGTTCGCCTGTTGAAGTCCCATCAGTCCTACAGATGCGGACCACAAATGGAACGCAATTTCTTCCACACTACAGATGTAGGTGTTGTTCTACATATTGTTCCAATGTATCGGGTCCAAGAATCCTTTCTGCTTTGCCTGAAAATTCTACGAGCTTTTGCACAAAGGACTTCATATTGTTCTAGGTTTTCACTTGTCGGGTTTCTGTTGAATCTCCTCAGAGCTTTTTTACGTAGACGTAACGCCTTCCTACATTCCTCGTTCCACCAAGGGACAGGTGGACGTGAAGGGCGTACTGAAGTTTTTGGAATAGAGTTTTCTCTGCTGCTTGTAAAATGTTTTCAGTAAATTTTGACACTATTGTGTTTATACAGTCATTATATTCAATGTCTGGTGATACAAATTTCTTCATAAATTCCTCCCAATTTGCTTTTTTCAGAATCCAACGCGGCAGGCGCTGATCCGGACGAGAGAAATTACGAAATGAAATATTAATGGGAGTATGATCACTGCCGTAAAGATCAAGTAATACCGACCATTCAAACTTTGTTGCCAAAACTGGACTACAGAATGACAAATCCACAACTGTCCATCCATCAGTAGATGCTGATAAATGTGTAGGAGAACTGTCATTAAGTAGGCACAAATCCAAGTTGGATCGTATTCTATCAATATGTATTCCTCTTGAGTTACAAGACAATGAACCCCATGTAATATGGTGAGCATTAAAATCGGCGGTGGTAACTGTGAGACTAAGTTATATATTTCATTATTTTGAAAATTGTAACTCGGAGGCAAGTATAGGCAACATATAGTAAGTTTGAATGGGACGGTAATCTGAACGGCAACAGCTTGTAAAGGTGTCAATACATTAACGAGAACCTATTCAATAGAGTTATGAGTCAATATGGCAACACCACCCTTGGCTCTTTCCTCCGTGATGAAATCGGTTATGGCAATGGAATAACCCCTAAAACTGAAACTGTGATATTGATGCAGGTGCGTTTCTTGAAGACACATTATCAATGGTGATAAATCTCTCACAAGAACTTTCAGATCCTCGATGTGGCATCTTACCCCATTAATATTCCATTGTATTGTTATGCTTCATTCGATTTGTAGCCATAAGAATATAATGAACTAGTATATGACAGGATTTAATATTGTTTTGTCATTTGTATCTACTTTAGGTTTATCCGAGTCCACTGACATCGAATCACTACTGTGCTGATGTCGGACTCTGTAGATAGTTTGCATTTTGATGAAGGCACTTTGGCAGGTGATCCTTTTTTAGAATTTTTATTAGTATTTTTTTTAACAGGTTTATTTCCTGTGTTTTTCTGCCCAACGTCAGGTGGGCAGGTATTAGCTTTTTTTAGAAAGTAGGTTAGGTCTACAGGCACTTTTTTATTATTAGCTTTCATTACTTGTGACTTTGCTCGCAAACCCATACTGGAAGTAGTAGGTGGTGGCATTACTTTTTCAGGACTCAGTCACAAGAGGTTTAGATATTTTGTTACTGTTAGAGGCCTGGATTTTTCCAGCAGAACAATCCGATTGTTGACGACCAGTCAAATTAGAGATAGAAAGATCACTACTAGTAGAAATCAGAGCCACAAGGTGAGCTACTTGTTCCGATAATGCTTTCACAGTTTTGGTAAGCTCATCGCAATTTACACAAGAGCCCTTGCTGCTGCTGGATGCAACAGCAGCAAAAGACTTACCCTCAACCATTTGTTTTGCACTTTTAAATACCCTCTTAGCTTCTGAGAAGGATACCCTGTCTCTTGACATAATAGTGAGGACAGCTTTCTCGTCCTTAAACTTAGGGCAGTTAAAGGAACGAGCTTGATGAGCGCCTCCACAATTGGGACAATTAGGGTCATCTTTACAGTCCTCACTATTATGCTTCTCTGAACCACAATTACCACAACATACCTCAGGCTTCCGGCATGTAGAGCTCACATGTCCAAAACCCATGCAATTAAAGCAACGTCTAGGGTTTGGGACGTACGGTCTCACCGACAGCCGTTGGTACCCGGCATGTATATATTCTGGTATGTTTGGTATTCCAAAAGTAACAATAAGGGAAGTAGTTGGTATTTTCTGTACTTTCTCATTGCGCAAAATGTGACGGACGTCTATAATAGACTCGCTTGCCAGCTCTGATTTGATCTCCTCCAGATCTACATGGAGGAGATCTCTACAAGTAATTACCCCTTTGGCATGGTTTAAGGTCCTATGGGGTTCCACAGTTACCTTAACAACATCATAAAAGGAGGTTCATCTCTAATAGCGACTTGCTCTGCTTCTCGCTTTTGGTTTTGATTAGTAGCGTACCGTTTTGCAGTTTTTTAATGGACGCTACAGGACCAGCTTTTCATATTACTGCTTTGTTGATAAGAAAGGGCGAAACTTTGGATAAGTCCGCACCTTCCACCGCGTTTTTTACCATTAAGAACATAGGAGATGCCATCTGAGTAACAGTACTCATCTCTTTTTCTTCCTTATCATTCCCACTATTACCTACAGACCTGTTCGATGAAGCCGAACGAGGCCTCTTTGTTCCAATTTTGGCATTTATTTTTGAAGTTTCCATAATTGTATTTACCGAGCGATTCATGAATGTTGATATCTCGAACAAATGGTACAAGGTGTACCCAAATGTCACCAGTAGCCCAGGATACTCGAACTAAAGCGAGAATCCCCAATAAATTGGGGGGGACCTCCAATATCCTGGAGTCGAAGTACATGTCTTCAGCACTCCAGAATCTTAGGAATGGGTTCCGGTACAACGTTACGGTTCCCCAAACCCAAGTACCACTGGCAGCCGCCCTCTATGTACTCACAGAAAGCAACCATTTGTATCGATAGACCCAATTATAGGCTTCGACACCCATAATTCAACATTCATGTGCTTGCCAGGAGCCTATAGGCTGCTCCGTTCCAGAACCTGTCCCATCAGAGGTCCTCGGCAGTGCTAGGCACACATCAGGTTCCACATACTTGGCCCCGTCAAAGGAAATCAAGCAGTATTGCCACTCTCAGACATAATGGAACAAGTACAGCAAATCCCTAAATGTACGTGTGAGTGTAAAGTGTTTAACTTGTAAGTGTAGTGTTGTGAGTGTAAGTGTGTGTTAGACACGGGTGCCGCGAGGCTCGTCCAGGTCCTCACAATAGATGCAGCTAGTCTGCACCCCCCTGCGGGTGTATATGTGTTTGTGTGAGAGAGTGTGTGTGTATATATGTGGTGTGTATGTGGAGTAAATGAGTGAGAGTAGAATGAGCTAGAGGTACGGTGGGATCGCTAAGCCCATCAGCTGCTCACGTCAGCTGCCTCCGCCGGCAAGACAGTATAGATATTGAGGTAAATCTTGATATTAATATAATTTGTAAGTTTTATAGAATAAAAAATTAAATATATACTGAGGTCCTTAAGCGCCTTGTTTGTAAATTAGTTTTGACCATTGCAATGTAAACTTGAGTTTCACACCTAAAATTCAGTGCTAAAATACATACGGTATTTGTACCTTTTGCTTACATATAAAATATAATTGTTGACTTCCGTTGCTAAGTGGACGAAACTGTGACTGTCAGAATATTATGATACAAGGAAAGTATCATAATTATGATACTTTTGAAACATATTTGATACCCAAACAAAAATGACTTGTTAATCGTACTCTACTTACTTTACCCACATTGCAATAAGTCAAGCAGCGTAAAAAAAGTCGTTGGTAAGTGTTGTTGTTGAAGTTGTTTGTGAATTATTCAAAACATACTTTTTTTGAAGTCCATAAATACAAAAAATATATAAAGTACCAAAAAAAATCACAAACAACTGTTTTGATCCAAACTAGGTGTAAACATTTTTCTGTAATGTTAAAATTAGACGTGGCTATGAAAACTTGAACTTTTGGAGTGTTCTAACGATTTTAGTATTTTTGCCCCCCCCAACTACCATTAAATATTTTTTGCCATTAAAAAGTTAATATTTCATGTAAATATACACAGCACTGTACATGTGTGTCTACATTCTAGTGTTAAAAATTTCTATTTCATTTGATTTAAATGGCACAAAAATTGGACAAATTTTTTACTCGGCAAAATCCATTAAACTGTTTCAATGTAGTATCATCCAAAATGTTTTTGAAAATGTGATTTAAAAAAAGTGTAAGGTAAAAACATTCACTATATGACAAAAACAATATGCATTTTGTTGACTGTTCTAATATCGGAAATCAGATACTCTTGGTTTTAATAATATAGTAATCCCTTGCCAACTGCGGGGGTTCGGTTCCACAGAAAGGCCACGGTTAGTGAAGGATACATAATTTTACACTTTGTGTGCTATATAGTCGACTCCAATTTGGTGGTCTAACAGATTTTGGCACTGTAAATAATTTTCAGTTAATCCACTAATCGGTATAGTATACAATACCAAGTATGTATAAGGCTGTAAATAACACAGAAATACTGTACCTACTATTTTTAACATGATACTTGTGTCTCCTATAAACCTATTGTGTTACTTATCAAGTATAAGAAAAAAAGATAGTGAGGGAGTAATGTTGACGATTGAGACTAGTGATTCACGATTGTGAGATGTTTTTACAATCGAGACAATTGACCATTGTACAACAAAAAACCGAGTCAGCCATCGAATATAGTTGGGTTGAACAATAGAGTTGTTTGACAATTGTTTCAACAATGGTTCCAGTCTGCTGTTTGTTTTTAGAGCAATGTTTTCCTTTCCTTTAACTGGACATCAGTATTTACTATCTAATAAAATAAACTACTTCCTAATTTTTTTTATTAATATTGTATTATATTTTTCTCAAGACTTCTTTTATTGTAAGGTTTTTGTATGTCTTACTAAGTAAGAATAAGAAAACAGAATATTTTGTAACCCAAAATATACAAAACAAATTGCAAACTCTTTAAACTTAAAAAAAACTTTATTGCACATCCTGCTTCAGAATAATTTGAGGGACAGTCTGCTGGGACGGTAGCAAAATTGTAAATGTTTACTTGTACAAATAATAATAAGCCACTCATTCAGAATTAAATTAAAACACAATTTATTTGAGCTACTACAGTAGCTGAATAATAATTTAACTATTTAAAACAATTATGTTCTCATGCATAAAAAACTGGCATGATACATTCTTAAATAATCAGCTGTCTTGGTGACGTTATAGAAGCAGATTTCCAAAAGTATTTTCTTAATCTTACCCTATTTGAAATTCTGACCTGGTAAAATCTGTAAATACTAACAGATATTAATTTAACTAATTACATTGAATATAAGAAAGTAAACCTGACTGTCATCAATAAGTTTCTCAATTTTAACGGATTTTGAAAATTCAGTTCGTAATTTATGTAGTTCTTAATGCTGATTATGATGTTAAAACTGGATTGAAAAAAAAAGTTATGAATTTGTAAACATTTGAAACAGCCACCATTTTGAAACTGTTAACAAATTTTGCTGATTAACAAACTTACCCAAGTTATTTCAATTGATTTTTGTACCAAGTTTGCGAATCTTCAGTGTGCCAAAACAAACATACATTTATGTATACATTTACATGTGTATGTAAATACATACATTTACCATACAGATGTCAAATTTAACTTAAGGATTTCTCATATTTTCCACTTATATAAAAAAAAAATGGACTAGACCTTTACCATTTCATTGGAATAACTATTTAACATTTCCGGCAACATCTGTTCCGATTGTAAGTTGACGATTCATCGATTGTTTATTGATGATTTAGTCCTACAGTAGTGTCAGCAATAATACAAAACTAGATGACTCAACAAGTCTGAGGCTCAGGTAGAAAAACAATCATCAAGTGATGACTGACAAGTCCAATACAATTGAGAAGTTTTTACATTTAAAACAATCGAATAATTTTGTAAACACGAATCGCTAGTTAAGACTTAAAGCTGATATACTGTACACAAGATTTGTTTATGAATCAACAGAGTTATCAGTTATTAGTAATAAGCACTTCCAGAATTAGTCAACGGTTATTACAAGCACGCACTTGCCAGCTTTGAATTTTTACTGACATAATTTACTTAAAGCCAACAGTCAACCAGCCGCCTCGGTGACCTAGTTGATAGCGTACTAGGCTTTCACCCCGAGAACCCGGGTTCAATTCCCGGTCAGAGCTTGGCATTTTCATATGCTACAAATCACCCCATCGTCTGCATTAGCCCAAGTGTGCACATTAGTCGGACGTTACAAAAAAAACAGTCAACAAATGTATGAAAAATAACAATATAGATTATCTTGTTTTCAAATATGCAACAATTAAGCCTATATAAATACTATTTTTAAACAGTCACTGACCATGTGATTATTTAAAAATGTGTCAAAAATTAAAAAAAAAAATGATTTTCTTAATCACACTTAAAATTGTATAAACATTTAAAAATATTTCCTGAACTGTAATTGGCTACAGCAATTTTTTTGCACAAGAATAAGCATGTTTTAGCAACTTTGCTATCAGGAAACGTTTTGCAGAAAATTGCATCTGCATGATTAAAACTACTAATACCAATACTATTGTTTTACTGTGTCCTCTTGATCTCAAAATCATGCCAGCAAACACTGCAGAACGCAAATTGTCTATGTGAATTCCTTCACAAAGGATTTTTTTAAAGATATGGCAATACACTAAACAAGACAACACTGAATCCTTGTTTTTGTATGTTATAGTTCACACTAGTGATCTGGAATAAAATACTAGCTGATTCTGTACATCAAAATTCTCAGCCGCCTAGTTGATAGCGTACTGGGCTTTCACCCAGAGGACCTGGGTTCGATTCCCGGCCAGAGCTTGGCATTTTCATACGCTATAAATCATCTTATCGCCTGCATTAGCCTAAGTGTGCACAATAGTCGGACGTTAAAACACAAAAAAAAAAAATTATCAGAATGTTCTATTTATTGAGTTCATCCCCTCATGTTGTATACAAATATGGAATAGAAAAGAATGCAAAACAAATATTCCATTTGAAGCTCATTATATTTATTCTGACATCATCTTACTGCATTATAAAATGATAACAATGTTCAGATTTTGTAATAAATTCAACATTGAAGCTTATTAAAATCTGTGATTTAATAGTTTATATTTTGTTATTTGAAAAGTTAATAATATACTATAATTTAGTTTAGACATACAGAATAATAATCAATGAACAGTAAATTTGTTAGGTTTGGACTTGTGATTGAAATGACTAAACACATGTGCAGATCACAATCGGAATATCTATGTCTGGATTTTGTGATGTCCGAATATGCCAAACAATTTTGTGCAGCTAATTCTGTATTATTCCTATGCCATTCAATTACAATCCTAAAGTTTCAAAGTATCTTGATCAGCGGCAGAAAATGGTTGGGTGACCTTGAGAGTACGTACCATGCTTGTAATGCGATGTGTATAGGCATAAAATATGAACACATTAAACATGAAGTGTTTACATAACAAACAACACAGTAATTGTCTAAATATTTTACTGAAACAAATACCCGCAAGGTTTAACTAAGGATGTTTCTATTTTTTCTTTACTGATATTTATTGTTAAAGTCCAAACTGTATTAAAATAGAACCTGATTGCAAACATGGAAAACCGGAGACTGTGTTAAAAAAAACTGAGTTCCCATCCTACATACCTGACAAGTCTGCAAGCAGATGTGAGCCTACAATGACCAATTTATAACTAACATACACCACCAAGTTCAATAACGAAGCAGCAGTGGAAGTTATTTACAGAGAAATCTTACTTCATTAATTTGAACTATTGTAAAAGCTCAAAACCAAACATCACCAGATTTGACGATGCACAACAGATTTTTTCCTGTTGACCACAAACCCGGCATGGATTTAGAGCAGAAACTTATGGCCAACATTCATCTTTGCTGCAAACATCAAACCATAGACATCGTACATTTGACCAACAAGATCTCCTTTTACTAATATGCAGAAGTAAGTGACTCAGCTAGGATCCAGGCACAACATGAGAACAATTTGGCCTCAAAGTCATCTGGATTAGCTGTTATACCAGTGTTGCTTTAATTCTAATAATTGGGTGGAAGGGGTTTAAGGTTGTGCGATCAAAAAAATAATTATGGATATTTTGGCTTAATATAACTCACACATGTTTGGAGACATGTTATTTTCACATAGACATTTTTTTTTTAATTTTGAAGCATTTTGGGGGGGGGGTATTATATGGCCTTTTTTGTGTTTTAGTCAATCCACTCCCACGTGTAAACGGAAGAAGCAATTTAAACCAAATTTTGGAGTTATATGCTACTAAACATGACCAATACCTTAATTACCCTCATTTTGCCATATCGGAAATTTTTAAAAAAACTGTTTTTTTGAAAAAAATATATTTTTTATTGAATCAAAATTTAAACTTCATAGCGAGGTGCAGATAGGTTTGAAGCTTATTTTCCAAAAAAATATCTGTTCTAGACGAAATTGTTTAACCGTGGGAGTGTTTTAAAAAAATTGCCTTACTCCTGCAAATGAAAAGATGCAACACGCAATCTTCTTACTCTGTCTAACAGTCGCGCTCTCTCTTGCTCCCTCCCCTTCACCGGTACGTCAATTCCCCCACTACTTGGTCTCTCGCCACTGGCAATTCTCTTCTCCGTATACTTTTACTGTATCAATGTGTGCTTGTTTCGGTAATATAAATGGCTACTATGGAGTTGTACTATGTTTTGACGAATTAAATATTTTAGGAATATAGTATTATAAAATGTTGTATAAATAAAAACACGATTTATGTATTAATATTTCGATGTTTCTAACATTTATCTATTATTATTGTCTTACATTTATTTTTATTTATTGAATATTTAAACATTTATATAATAGGATCTAATAAAAAATTAAAATGTTATGAAAGTCGTTATATTAACGTTTCTTTAACAGTCAAATGCCTATTTATGGGCCTTCTCAAAGAAAATTAATTTATCCTTCTTTACTAACTGAAATTGTTGTTTCTGAAAATTAAACAACGTAATGAAGTCGAAACAGCTGGTCTTAGAATCTGATTTGTTAAGAGCTGTTAATAGGGATTAAATTTACATATTATGCTTAATGCGATATTTGTTTAAAGTTCATAGTTAGATGTAGAATACTTTATAATTATTATAGTTGGATGAGTAAAATATACTCATACTTAAAAAGCCTTGATATATCAAATTATTATGAAACTGTACGTTAATATTCAAGATGTGCCTTTCGAGATAACTAAATTTTATCTTCAGCTGAATTTCATCATATTTAAAGTAAATCTTCATTGTTATAAATATCTGACAGCTAAGTTTATTAGATAAAAGTAATTTTTTTAACACCGGCACTTATAGCACAGGACAAATAGCATGTAAAATTAAGTTACGTCATTATTTATTGAACACACAGTACTTGATAAAACTCCATGATATCCTGGAAAATTAGAACAATTTTATTTTCACAATTGTTTTTTATTCAGTGACATATGTTTTGCCGTGAGGTATCTTCAGACATAGTGAAGTCAAAGATTATAGTGTGCTTATATCGTAATACAGTTGACGTTAAAACTGAAAGGGAGAAAGTAAAGAAAGGCATGACTGACAGTGTAAAAAGGTGACCAGCAGGGTGGGGCAAAACTCCTAAACAACAGGCTTGAGTAAAGGAAGGTGGTTGAAGTTACCCTGTTCATTTAATAAAAATTAAGGTTTTTAGAAATAGATGTAGCCTATATATTTTCAAAGTTTGTGAATTATTTAGTTTTATACCTTTTTGGTTTTTATGGATTACACTTACATTGTTCAAATTAAAGGAATGACCAAATTCTAATAAATAATTTGCAAATTCTGAGTAATTTTTTTCGTACTTCCAACAATTGAAATGTTGTTTTAACACGAGTTTTTATAGTTCTTTCTGAATGTCCTACGTATTCACAGACAATTTTATATACACCACTGTTTAGTAAAAGATCTATTTTATTCTTATTGTTGACAATAAGTTTTTCTAAATACAGTATACAGTATAAAGCTGGCTTACAATTAATTTTATCTAAAATTAAATTTCTAATTTTACGACTTATATTGTCTAAAAATCGTATTTTACAATATAATTGTGTTTCCTAGTTGACGTATTTACATTGTATGACATACTAGTTACAAATGATTTCTGGTTTTTATTTAAAATTCTTTTCACAAGATCAAAGTTATATTTATTATTGACAGCAATCTGTTTGTTGGTTTTTAATTCAGAATTAAAGTTATCATTAGTTAAAGGTGCATTTAGGAGTCCGTAAATCATACTATGAAAGGCGTAAATCATGGTTTATGGTTGCCTAGAATGAGCTAGTATTATAATGTGTATGTATGTAGGTTTTCGGTAAATTTTGAAGGAATGTACATGAGTGCTTATATCTAGTTTAAATTCAAAAAGTAAATACTTTTTATGATGGCCACATTCCACGGTAAATGTTGTTTTTATTAACAATGTTAATAAATTTTAAAAAAATAAAATTTCTATAAAATTATAAAAACTTTATAATTTTAAGGCTTAATTATGTTTGAAGACCCTTTACGATTTCTTCATTATTGTGAAAAAAGATGCTATTTTAGATAACTGTTTTTCAAACTCAACAGAAAACTATCAACTCATACAATTATAGAAATAATTGTATAGATAGTCTGATTGTTAAATTACTTGCAAATAGCTTGCATTACCATAAACGGGAACACTGTAACATAATTTACTTGGTTTTACCATTTTCATTTATTGGAAGAGACTTTATTTATAAAAATGAAAGAGAATGCAGAAGCAGAAAAACGCATCGCTATTGAGAAAGGTCATTTGATGCATGGATTACCTTATATAACAGTTATTGGTGACGGCTGGGCGAAAAAGATCATATGGTCATGGGATGAATTCTCTGAGCGGAGTGGTAAGTAAATATATAAATGTTTTAAATCTTGTAATATTTTTGCCACACGTGTTTTTATGCTTATGTTTGTCTGAGAATTTGTTTCGTAATATCACAAAAAAATCTTGTTTCAGAGTTATTGGAAAAAATGAAATATTTTTAAAAATCGGTATATTAAATTTTACTCAAATTTTGGTCATAGAGTTAGTGAACATTGTAATTTAAGTTAATGAGGAAAATTAGAAATAAAAAAATACGATTTGGGAGTAAATATCGGAAAAACTAAAACTAAACTTTGACCGCTGTCTTGTTTGTTCTGGTATTTTGATTTGTTTAAGAACAGTATTTTTTAAATTTCAAATTGATTATGTTAGATTTTGCAGTTTATTATCTGAAGTCTAATAACAATTTTATATTCACAGGGTGTTATTGTTGGAGCTGAAACAAACAAATTGCTCTACTTAGGCGTTAAAAACAAATTTTGTTTTGCTTGTGCCAATCCGAATAAAAAAATGACCATAAGTGTTTCAAAAATTATACTGGATCCTCTACTGGCATGGAATCCAGCGTAATTGTTGAAGGTTTTCAGAGTAGTGAAGAGGATTACGGTTTAATGTACCGAAATTATATCGGTGATGGTGATTCGAGCGTATTCGCTAGAATTCAAGAAGGGTGCCGATATGGCAGATACTTGCGGAAGGTAGAATGTGCCAACCACATGACTCAAGCCCTGAATGATAACCTGCACAAGTTGGTTGATAATACAAAGTATCCCCTAGCCTCCCGACAACTCCTGGGCAAACCATCCCCTGGAGAGACAATAAGCCGTCTTGAAAGGTTGGTTAAAGGGGTAAGATCAGCTATAAAGGAGGCTGGTGGGTCAACCAATTCACAAGCTGTTGGACAACTAAGAGCAGATTTGCGCAATGCCATAGACCATGTGTTCGGACAACACAATAAATGCAGGAAGTTTTGTAAAAGGAAATCTTCTGTTGAAGAAAACTACTTAGATCATCTTGACAAAGATTTCCTTTGCAAAATTCGTAGTCTTGTTGGAAATTTGGAAAACAAATGTGAAAGTTTAGTACTGAACAGAACCACAAACATTGCCGAAAAGTATATGGGATGTGTGGCCAAATTCACAGGTGGAAAGAGGCTAAACCTGTCAACTGGAGGTTCTTTCCAACGTAGATGTTATGGTGCTGCATTAGCACATACGGCTGGACCCAGTTGGCATATAAGCCCCTGGAAAACGCTGCAGCAGAAGAGCCCAGGTGCTATATTTAAAACCAAAATCATGGCTAGGGAAAAGAGGCGCGCAAAAAGAAAATTACTTCTTTCTGAGAAGCCTTCGCTCCCTAAAAAAAGAAGAAAAAACACGGCGGGTTGTGACAGAGAATATGGACCACTTGCAATTGAAGTGGATATTGATGAAGAACTTCTTAAGAAGAAAGGTGAGAACATAGTTGAAAATCTGCGTAAAGATATAGAGAATGGCCAAGAAAAAGTAGAACGTGAGACAGTTGGCCAAAGTACAAATGCAGCTTGGCATGATAAAAAAATTAACAGACTAACAGCTTCAAAATTTGGTATAGTAACTAAGCGGCTTCCCCATACCTCTTGTCACAATTTGGTCAAGACAATTCTCTACCCAAAGACCATCAATACAGAAGCAATTGCCTTTGGTAGAGACAATGAAGATGTAGCTATTCAACTATATGAGGATAAAACACATAACAAGGTAAGTGTCGTTTGATATTGTATGTTTAAATAACAATCAAAATGTTTATTTTAAAAAAATATATCAGGAAAAATAGCGTAACAAAAATCCCATATTATATGAACTATCTGAATAAATCGTAAGCTCATTGGTCAACAAGTTCTTGTCTAAGAAAAAAAATGATTGTGGTTGTCATTACAGGTTGTCAAATGTGGCTTATTTATCGATAAAGAACACCCTTTCTTGGGAGCAAGCCCTGATGGCCTTGTTTCAAGGGAAGGGTTATTAGAAATAAAATGCTTACATTCTGTAAAAGAACTTTACCTTAGTGACTAAAATAAAAACCAAGAAGAAAGACATTTGCTTGAAATGAACAAAAATGGAATCCTGAAATTAAAAAAATCACAACTACTTCTATCAGGTTAGTTAAAAGTAAATCTGTGTTTAAATTTTTTTGCAAATTCTTTATAAACTAGTTCATAATGGCGGTAGGATTAACTATATATACATTTAAAAAAGATTACATTATTTTAATCTTTAAATTAATTCCTTTATCTTTAAATTTAAAAGATAAATTTAAATAAATTTGAAGATATCTTTAAATTGATTACTTAATTAATTAAAATAATTAATCTTTAAAAAAATACATTATTTTAAGTGTAATCGATGTACATAGATTGATGCAATCTATGTTGTACACTACATTTAGTATTGCTATTTCTTTTTGTGAAATCCTATGAATGTTTATCGAGTACTATAATTTGTTTAATATTGTTATCAGGTGCAAGGACAATTAAACATCTGCCAAAAAGAATGGTGTCATTTTGTTGTGTACACTAGAAAAGGCGAAATATTTATTGAAAAATTGTTAAGGACTAAACTTTTTGGCGAAATAAAATGCTCCCAAAGCTTATTCAGTTCTACAAAGAATGTTTGTTGCCGGAAATTGTCGATAGCAGAATTGTGCGAGGGTTGAAAGTCAGAGATCCACCGTATGTAATCGAAGCACAAGAACTACTGAAAATGAAGAAAGAAAAGAAAATATAAATACAGTGTAAATATTGTGAACGTAAATAGTGTTAAGTGTGTAGATAACCCTAGGTTATATAAAAGTGTTTATTTTTAAGAAAATATTTCCCCCGTTGTAAAAAACATAGTTATACCATACTCCTATTGGCACAATTTTTAGTACAATAAACACCATGAAAACCAACTGTTAATTTGAACAAAAAACTAATGTATTAGAGACCCAGGAAGCTTACATGAGTACATTTTTTTTAAATTACAATTTACGGTGTTAAGTGGCTGAGAGATCATTGTAACTTCTTATGTATATTGTAACAATAATGTATTCTTATTTATACAGTAATTTCATGTCAAAACAATGTTAGAATATAAAACAACATAACACTGGTTATATTATAGCACGGGTTAAAACAGGTTATAAAATAACACAACACTAAACACGGATGGAAAACTTTCAACCTTTGTGTTTTTTTGTTTTGTTTAGTGAAAATAACATTACCCTTACACTGAAAGTGATCTTAATTAAAAATTGTATTGTATGATATATATAGGCTATATTTATTTACAAGTGATCGTATTTAAAAAAATATGCCTTATAAGTTATTTTATATTTTGTCTACAGAAGCTGCTAGATTATCATAAATATTATTTTGATAGAGTTATTCATGTAGAAAATAACGTTTTGATATTCGCATATAGGAATATATATATTATATTATATATGTATTATATATATATATATATATATATATATATATATATACACACACGTGTGAGTGTGTGTGTGTGTATGCGTGCGCGCATACTTTGTTTAGGTACATGTGAACTACATTTGATCAAAATCATTAAAACCGATTTTAAGAAAATAACATTTTTTACCAATATAAGATTCAAAAACATTTTAGAAAACATAATAAATGGACCCGTGTCAGTAACAAACGCATGTACACACATACCCACCGATACTGAGGCCACGGTTCGGTTTTTATTTTTAATATAATTTGAATATTGTAAATACTAAGTAATACAGATTTTAATACCGATAATGAAATCAGATTTAAAAAAATAGTACATAAAAAAGTTATTAATTTACCGGAGGTTTCATTTTTGCATTTTTATTGTAAAAATTTGCTGTTATAAAATTGTTTTACTTTTTTTACGTCAGCTAGTTATTTTTAAGCTGTTATTGCATGGCTCGATTTTTAGTAAAATTTGGAATGAAAAAACTACATATAAATCATTGTGACATATTTGAACGCATGCATGAAGTTCTGTTTCACAATTTGCATTGAAAGGTATCATAGCCGTGACGATCATAACCATAATGACAAATAAGCGCACACAGGCTAAAAGTAGGAAGATCTGATCAGCATACCGGCAGGTTCTGCAATTGTTAAATGGGAAAAAAGTAATTTTAGATTGGAGATTAAAGAAAAGCCTGTATTGTTAAACTTTTTAAATGTTTTTCCTTCAGCCTAATCATACACAATATAATTATTTCGTCGTGCTGATTAATTTGGTTTACATCATCAAATTGCCTTTTTACCTATACGAACAGTGATCATTCTGATCAGCATACTCGGCAGGTTCTTAAATTTTAGCTTTTATTACATCATCAATGTTCAAGGTTTATTACTCCAATCATATTTATCTGTACATACAAATGCACACAAATCCTGACGTCGCAGTTCATTTTTGCATTTTTATTTTACATTTTATTTTCATTTAATGCAATTTTAAAGTTTTAAATGCTAATTTATACAGTTTTTAACACCGATTATGATAGTGGAATCAAATGTTTATAGAAAGTTTTATGTAAAAACTTAAAAATTTCACGGCGTTTCATTTTTGTATTTTTATTGTAGAACAAAAATTTAATACATTTAAAATGTTTGTATTTTAAACCAAAACAGCACATTTAGAAAATTTGCTTCCATCACGTCAGCGAGTAGCGTGCTATAATTACAAATAAAAGTTGGAATAGGCAAACTACAATATAAGTCAAAAAGTGACATTCTGTAAAAACAGGAAAATATAACGCATGAATGTGAAGTTCTGTTTCGTAAATCGCATGGAAAGACGTCATAGCATATAGCCAGCCTTGAAATAAAAATGCTCAAGTAAGCATAAGGGCTGGTAAAGGCCACAGTTACCGAAGGAACCAAGAAAGTGTGGAGTGTGGAGGGGGTACCACGAAACACAAAGCGGCTGGAGGGGAAATGTTCATTTAACGAAAACAGCGCTTAGAGCGAGTGGCCTGCGATCTAGCGGACAAAGTTTGTCAGCAGACGTGATCGCACAACCTTAAAGTGTCCTGACTGAAGATTGCTTTTTTTAGTGCATTAAAAAAATCCAGGTATAATTTACTTATATAATCCATTTTATCTGACAGCATGTGTGAAGTAAACATACCACTGAGTATATATGTGTGTATGTAATTTTCACTGTCACTACCTGTACCTAAGTGTCACAAGCCTTGCACAACTATTTTGTTAAAGCAGACACATTTAAGCCTTGACATAATATGATCATGGTCCCTTATTTAAACATGGAACAGTTATTCACATAACAATATTAAACTTACCTATAACAGAAATTGTTTGAAGCCTGTTAGAATATTTTCATACTTGTACATTTTATTGACTTTTCTTCCTGACAGTACATTTCTTTTGAGATATGCTTTCATTTTATCTGCTCACTTCCAATATAATGAGTATGTTCCAAATTATCTGACTGACTTGAATAAAATATTTCCAGAATTTCAAAAGAACTAGCTTGGGAACACAAAAATTACTGGTACTGAAAATATATAACAAGATATGGAAAATCTTCTAAGCAACTGGGCCAATGCTACAGTAATACTAATTTTAAAATCAGAATATATATATAAAACAGTTATCAGAAGGAGGCTTTGGTTCTATGTACACATCAGTAGACTCCCAACAACGAGACTTGCCAACAGAATCCTTAAGTATATACAAGGTGTCAAATCAACGTCGTGGATCGCACAAGTCAGAATAGACCTACATGACACAGAAATAGACTCAACAGACATTGAAGACAGGAACGCATACAGGAGAAAGATGCTCGGTTGGATGGTCCCAGACAATGAAATCCCAAAGAGAGCAGGGGTAAAATGGATGGAGGAGCGGAAGAGGATCCATGGGGACAGGATGAGAGAGGTGTGGAGGATTAGAAGGAGCAAGACATGAGTCGGAGTGCTTTGCGTGATCCAACAGGGTCTATACGTAGATAATAATAATAAATATATAAACTTACATCAACCTTACCAAATGATTTCAGCAAGACTGGATTGGTAACTAGACAAACAAGCAAACAAGGTATAGAATAAACTAAATCATCAAGTAATCCACATCACCCAAGAAATAAAATGAGCATTAAATACGAGGGTATTTTAGCAGATCAAAGTTGTATTAACTGCAGATATAATTAAAAAAACTGAAGATAAAGAACAAAACATTTAATTGGTACAACACTGGAATAGTGTGAGATAGACAAACTACATTTCAAGTTATAAGCACTAAACAGTTGAAGTCAGCTTATACAGCTCTTGCAATGACATAGTCATATGACTAAAATAAAAATGACACTTCAAGAACTACACACGTTTTGAAAAGAAAATCAACAAAGACAAAACATATCAAATTGTATCCTTAAAATATAGACTAACGTTCGTTTCAATTAATACGCAATAACTTATATAGAAATGTGAAAACACACTACTTACAGGTGAAATTGGATAATAAACTCAATTTGAAATAAGCAACATTGTTGACACTACAAGAGAAACGTTTTGAATAACCCTTCTTAGTTAGAATATTTCACTGAATTAAACAGGTTCTATGTAAATCTCCAGATCACTTGGCTCAGCTGTGAACTGTTGCTGTAAAAATGTTGATGAAAATTTAATTTCAGAGGCACTAACAAAGGGACAACAATCACACAGTGACAAAATATTTAAAAATCTTCTCTGGGCAGGACAAAACACTGTGTAAATATCCCTCTAGTTAGTTGTCACCTACATGTGTTATTTCATGTCCACACAGAGTCCTGTCTGATACAGATATTAAGTTGTCTTGAGGAGGTCAGTGTTATGCAATTGAAGATTGTTTGAACTTTGTTTAAAAACAAGTGATTTGCATAGATAATGTGACTGCTTAGATTTAGATTGCAGTGACATTTGTCCAAGCCAACAGTGTTTCTGAATGTGTGCTATCCAACACATAAGTAAAAAAACTAAGAATTTAAATCTTTTGAATACAGATTTACAAAAAATTTTTTAGTAAAAAATATAATATTCGAGTAAATGTGAGTTATTTTATTTAAGTTTTTATGTGGGGATTTATTTATATTTGATTGTTTACATGTGATAATGTAAATATAATTATTTGTTGTTGGTCTATAAGGCAGATATTTTCAGGGATTTCAGGAAAAGGTATCAATTTACATAAAAAATTAACAGTTTAATATCACATTCTATAATTAAAATGTAATTGAAACAGCGTGTAACGTGCACTCTCCACCACCTCTATGCTACGTCCTAGCTAAATCACAACACATTACGAGCATAATTCATCAACAACTCTTACCATTTTGTTAAAATTAATAAATTTTAATGTCTTTTTATTATATATTATATTTATATTATGCTAAGTACTTAAAATAGTTCTCCTCAATAATTTATAATACATACACAAGAATAATCTAAAATCTAAATAGTTTTACGGTAATTACAAATTAAAGTTTAAAAAAAATCAAGCAGGCACATTATTGAAGAAATATCTTCTTGTAAGCATTTAAACAAAGACGTTTTAAAGGAATAGACAAGCCATCAAAAGCTGTCGATACAAGGCAAGGGATAACTGCAACTTAAGAATCACTGTTACCACAAATAATGCACAAATATAATTTGAATTTATACAATTTTTTTAATTTTTCATATTCTAAGTAAAAATATTATTGTGAATATAATTTTCAAAACTCTGAGCACTGCAGAGCTCAATGTGGATAAATTTTTAACAGATGAGAACCACAAGATCGGCAGATTCAAGCTTAAATTAGGAAGGACGTTCTTCGTTAATGGTCGGAGTGGTTGCAGGGGATAAGCCAGATTTACGATTAGCAGCTTCAGCTTCGCGTAATGCTTCATCGAAACTTTGCATCGAATTAGAACGAGATGTTGAGACTTTTGTCTGAAACAAACAAAGCATTATTTATTTAACATTTTATCTTTGTTTCTACGTTTGCATTAATTTTTTTATAACATTGGGTTTGATTAGTTTCAACATGGTACTGTTAATTAGTGATTGACACTGATAGTTGATATGTTGAATAAATTGATTTGATGTTAAAGATGGACATTATTTGAACATCAATGGTTTTGAGACATCAATAGTAGTACGCCACACACTCAGCAGCAAGAAATATTTTGTATTATGACCCTGGACTGTTTCATGTTATGTCTGTTTCTGAAATGGAGTCTGTTATTTCAACCACACTATTACCAGGGCCGTTTGGAAAGTAACCTCTGATTGGTAGGTGTGCGTGCATCGAGCCGTGGTAAAGTGAAGGTGGTCTGACAGCTAGTTTGTCACCAAATATGAAATGAGAGCTGTTATATACAATTTCTTATGGCAAACAATATTCAGCAGCAGCTTTTCATCGGGAACTTCGTGCCGTGTACGGTCCAAGTGTGACAAGTGAAGGCGTTGTTTGTGAATTGGTACATTCATTTAAAAGTGGATGAACAAATCCATGATGAACAGAGGAGTGGCAGGCCATGAGTGGTCACTGATGAACTTGTTCAGAAAACTGATGGGAGATTTCGTGAAAATTGATGGTTCAAGATCTCGGAGTTTTCCGAAGAATTTCCACAAATTTCCAGGATTGTTTTGTATGAAGTCGTGTCAAGAGAGGTTAAACTACAGGAAGTGCTGTGCTCGATTGGTGCCCAAAATTCTTTCTGAGCACCACAAAATTCAACGAATGACCTCTGAATTGAACTTTCTCATTCGTTATGATGAAGAAGAACCATTGATAAACAGGCTCGTAACCGGTGATGAAACCTGGATTAAGTAAGTAAATCCTGAGACAAAAGAACAGTCAATGGGAGTGGGGCCATAAAAATTCACCTAACAAACCAAAAAAAGCCCGGCAAGATTTTCTGAAAGATGCGGTCACCAGTCGGTCAAGGCACAATGGAACTTCTAAGCTACTGTAAAGATATGATAAGTGCTTGAATATGTATGGCAACTATATTGAAAAATAGAGCAAAGATGCAGTCTTGAATTAAGATATACATTAAAAACATACATATGCAAAGCAAAACAGAACATAAAACCTTGAGATTGTGTGTAACTGAGAAGTTATAATTAGAATTAAGTTCCTTTATTATTATTTGTTAAATCTTACAAGTAAACTGCATTTTTAAATCCTTATTTTAATTATTTCAAATTTATAGTGCATACAATAAATAAATAAAGCACTGGTTCTAGGAGTCACCCATACTAGGGCAAACCCATGTGCAGAGTCTATGTTTCTATGTTATGAATCCGTGTACTCTGTTTCATTTGTGGAGGGGTAAAAATATGGTTTTACAGCTTCTTCATACTTGTCAAGAACCATCTACAAAGGCGAATATTAATGCAGTTTTTAATTTGTCAAAATAACAATGTATTCAGATAAGGCTACATAAATAAAAAATAAATAAAAAAAAATTGTAAAATTAGAAATAACGTAAATAGTGAAAGAAAACTAATGTCTTACAAATATACTGTACATACAATTATCAAGAATGACACACACACACACATCTAAAAGCTAGATGGAATAAAGTTCAACTTGTTACATGCAAACAAGTATTAAACAAAATGTGCAAAATATACAATTATCTACAAATTTTATAAACAAAAAAAAGCTAAAAATTGGCTTTACAGTTTCTGATAGAATCTAGAAAATTGTAATTACTTTGAGAATATTTGCTTTTAAGCAAATGCCCCTTAAATTGAGCGTTAAAACAAAATTGCTGTCAAACATAATTGCAAAACTGTTTTTTTATAGTAAAAATAATTTGATGTACATACTTCGTAAATGATAGAATAAAAGTCCATATAAGGATTTGAAGTTACAATCATCCGCCACTGGGTTCCATAAGGAGGAATTCACCACTCTGCAGAGCAATATAATCACACTCTGAAGTGATGCAGGTCCTTTGTTAGATGAGACCTGACATTTTATCAAGGACAAGAAAGGTTACGAAGGTATATCTCTGTTGAGTGAATTGTTGTCAAGTAGAAATATCTCAGAAAGATAAAAACTTTAGTAGTATTATTTTGAATAAAGGACATAACAAATCTTGGACAAGAAGAAACAAAGTTAGATTTGACGGAGTGATAGCATGTATCACTTCGCAAATCTACAAGTGGTAAGACATCTTCTTACATCTTACAGATCTATTTTTAAAAACCCAAATTTTAGTTTAAATGAAAAGACTAAATTGAACTCCTCTCTCTTATGATAGCCTATTGTTTAGTGGTTTTCCCAATTCGCTAGTCACTGACCTTCTTACTTACATACTTGTCATTCCTTCCTTTTTTTACCTTTAGTTTTTTCCCTTTGTTTTAACATCAACTGTCTTAGTATATAAGTTTATAATTTTTAGCTTTACTATGTCTGAAGATGCCTCACAGCAAAACATACCACTGAATAACAGAATTTTGTGAAGTTATGTGTCCTAATTTTCCTGGATATGATGGAGTTTCATTAAGTACTGACTGTTAAACACAAAGGGACTATCATCATTCAATCTACTTAAAACTAGTCATGTTGCCATTTACAAAATGCAAGACTGTAGAATGTAACAAGAATCAGTTCTCTTTGGCAACAGTTGGATCTGAGTGACAGGAAATTCTACTGCTGCTATAAAGGTATTGCTAAGTCTGCTCCCTCTGGATATAATTTATCCTAGAGAGATTCAAGACGATGATCTACAGACTGCAGTGTAAGGGAAAACTGATGAACCATCTAAATAAACTGTGACAGTAAGGCTTCATTATTGGTCTGGCAAACCATAACTATAAGGTAGTGTGGGATTGTCATCTCACCACTGAAAATCTGATGAAAACCAACAAATGCCATGGGAGTTATTGTTTGTTGTGAGTCCCAGGACATCAGGGCGTAAGGGGAATGAAATGACAAGGGCGACTCTAGAAGGCCTTGGTAGAATCAAAAAAGTATACTTAAAAGTTTGCTAGTTCTCTTACAAAACAAAGGATGCCATTAGGCTAAATAGGACAGATATGCAAAGAGTGACTGGATTTCTGAATGCTTTCTGGGTATTCCACAGTCATCTACACAAAATAAAATTTCACACCCAAAGTCTTCTGAGTAAAAAAAAAATGGTACAGCTGAGAAAATAGCTTAGCATATAATATACAGCTTTCGACAGAAAACTATTTGAATCCCTAGGCACTCTTTTTAGTAAGAGACAGATAAAGGAACAGGGTTATACCATTCAAAGTATCTTGCAGTTCTCTAAAAACCTGTTTGGTTTTGGAATTCTGAACCTGTGAATGGAAGTGTAATTTTTGAATAATTTTTGTAATAATTTTTGAATTACAAAACCAGGAAT